>VCMQ01000038.1:0-184809 GCA_007113905.1 Teratosphaeria zuluensis | reverse complement strand
CCACCAACTAAAGGCCCTCCTTCGCGGCAGTCCTTCTTCACATGTCTGCAATAGCGGGAGCGGCTGGATCATGGGAGACCCCTGTGTTGTGGCGGGGAGGCTCAAGCACCTTGCTGCTAGAGCGTCCACTCGCCATGTAGAGCATCTTGTCTAGATCTACGACCAGAAAACGCCTGCGCCATGACAAGATCGTGCAATGCTCCGATCTAAGGCTTGACCGTCTCTTTAGCATCATTCTGAGATTGAGGCTGAGCATGCTCGAAGGAAAAGTAGGACTAGTGACTCGGAGTATCACCTATTTCCGCATCTGGCTGCAGCATGCTCGGCAGAAGTCAAGCGCAGAGCTGCTTATACATGATCTAGATCAAGCCGTTCGAACACAGCTAAATCCAGGCTGTTGGAGGCTGGCAAGGGTGGATCTGTACGGCTATACGACCTCTCACTGTGTATCCCTCCAACACGCCAGGCGTCGCAGTACATGCTTAATGTGCCTTCCCAATGAATGCCAGTATGGTTCCTTGCCGATGTATAAGAGCTGCAGCCTGGCTCAGCCTCTCTGCTCGTCACCTTTGCTCGCTACACGAAGCACAATTGCTCTGCTCAACGGTATCAAGCGCAAGCACTGGTCGACTCACGTTGGGCATTAGGTGGGTCCTGTCTTGATCAGCACACCGTGCTCACAGCATGGCCGCGGACGCTCAGATTCCTCCTGCGAAGCCTGCTCCTGCTATTCCGGATTATCTAGCCAGCCCGAACGCGGTCTTTGCAGATCAGGGTGTGCAATGGCGATATGGCAAAGCCCCAGATTACAGCAAGACAAGGAAGGTCTGGGAGGAAGGTATGTTCCAAGCCCTCTGTTGATACACAACAAGCAGACGCCTGCACTTGAGAAGACGTGCGGGTGGCGTGGCAGCGAGCTCGACATCATGAAGCAGAGAAGGCAGCATGACGATGATCTAACGTATGACTGCAGGGAAGAAGATGAATCACGCGGCTGGCAGTCTTCCTCAGCTCGTTGAGAATCTGGTCAAGAATTGGGAAGTTGAGGCTTCCTTCAAGCCCAGGCTGGAAGACTGGCGAACGATTGATCACAAGAATTACACCTTTGCCATCAACGGCGGAGCGCCTCAGACTGCACAGCACATGGTGAGCGCATTATCCCCAAGTCGCACAACTGGTGGACCAATGCTAATACTGCACTTTGATCTCCTCAGCTCAAGGTTGGGACGTATAATGCTATCATTGCGCCGAACGAATACTACAGTCCAGAGAATTCCGATTTTGCATCAAGCCACAAGACATTCAAGCGCATGATGCCTACATTCGCTTGGGAGGTCATTGAGGTTTATAGTGGTCCGCCAACAGTGGCATTCAAGTGGAGGCATTGGGTAAGTTGCGTCTGTGTGCGCAAGAATGGCAGAATATCATTGCTGAAACAGCCGATAGGGTGTGATGAAGAACGATTACGTGGGTTTCAACAAGTGAGTCGTCTTCCAGTGGCCTACTACGGTAGCGCAGGGCGAATATGCTTTCTTCCAAGTCCACAGCACGCTGACTTGATGCAGCAAAGGCGAGAAGATCGTGGCTAAAGCTCATGGCGGCCCAATCGAGATTTTCGGTGTCACCGTTGCCACCGTCGACGACAAGGTCCGCTTGCAGGCCGTCGATACATGGATGGACTCTTTGGATATGTTCCGTCAGATCGCTCCACATGGCGTGGTGAATAAAGAAGCCATGAACCGCAACGTCAGCCTAGAGAGTGCTCTTGACGTCAATCAAGATCTCCTACCTGGGGATGCTCAGACGCCTTCTACGGCCCAGGACGAGTCGCATGGCCAAGGCGAGGCATCAGGCGATGCAGTGGCGGGTTGCCCGTTCGTCGCCACTCAGCAGCCGCACGCGAATGGCGTGCCTCAACCCGATGGCGTCAAGATCGCCGAGCATTTCAATAAAGAAGACGCACAGCAGCTGCCAGCGCCAGAAGATGTCACTCCGAAGCACATTTCCAACAGCACGGGAGAAGCTGCAGACGCATTCGTGCCACACCAAGGTGCGGATACTTTGACAAAACCTGTCAGTGATGATGACACGGCAGTAGCGCCTGCTCCACAAAGTGTCGTTGACATCGCTGCTACACATGGTGCGCACGCGCAAGTTGAGCACGCACCGAGCAACTTCCATGATGCGCATGAGACCTTGCCACATGATGAGCCTGCAGCTTCGCAGGGTATCACGACCGCACCTGTGCCAGTGGATGCTGAGGACGCTCGTCCGGTGGACATGACTAGTGAGCACAAAGCTTCTGAACCCATCCGGGCCGTCAACTCATCGGCATTTTCGGGTGACGTCGAAGATCGTGTGCAGTTGGGCCAATCAGGCGATATGGTCGATGAGCAGAAGCAGTACGGTACTTATGATGCTGTCGACGAGCACTTAGAGAAGTCTGCCGAAGAGGTACATCCACACCCACATGGTATTGAGGGGGAGGTGCAGCCGCAGCCTGGAGAGGCGATTGCTGTGCCGGCGACGTCTGATGAGACAATGATCACTCATGAGGAGATGAGCCGCATTACGCCTGGCGAGTGTCCGTTTATGATGAACCGCGAGTAGTTGAAGTGAGCTGAGTGATGAGTTGACGGTGTCAGATGGATCTATGTCGTGAAGATGCAAGAACGCAAGTTGTATAGTCCTTCGCTTCTCTGGTTGCTAATTACATGCATTGATGGGGCTGAGAGGACTGTCGCTTTTGCAGGCTGAGATGTGTTCTACAGGATACCGATTCAATATAATGTCAACAACTACCTTGACGATGATCGACTCCTTTGCAAAAGCAATGTGAAGACCGACTTGATCGGATCTTGATTTTCAGCCTACTACGCACGACAAGAGACCCTAGCGACTCGTACATCGAACAGCAATGCCGTTGCATATGTCCAAAGCCATTGATACTCAATCGCCATCAACGGGTAACTATTGGATGAATTCCTTTCGCATGACAGCGATTGGTCTAAGGCTGACAGCTCCTCGACTTATCCAAGATGAGCACCTGTGACTCGCTTCAGAGTATCTCATTGCAGCCCAATCTACGCCTATGCAACGATTTGTTGAGCTGTGTCTGCAGCCAAATGGAAGTCGTCAATTCATACTGGATCGCGATTGCCACCCCGAGGTCACTACGCTGCCCACCACAGGTTCCGGCAAGTCCGCATGCGCCAGATTAACACCACATCGCCGCCATAGTCGCCTGGGATCACCTGCTGGCGCTTCCGCAGGCTACAGTACCATGCACGTTCTCTTCTGCCCAGCTTCTCGCCATGAGCCACTAGCTTGACGCCTGTCGTCGTCGACTCACTTCTGCCTGCTAGTACACCCCCACGCATCCGCCAGGCTTCAGCACGCTTTCGCAATCATGCCCGTGCCTCTGACGGAAGACGTAAGCAGCGCGACGCGCCACAGTCGGTAGTCAGCGCATCATCGTGGGCGCATCGCGAAACCATCGCGCGGTCATCTGGTCTTACCACTGGCTCGGCAGCCGTGGTTCATCCTTTGTCAGAAGTGCTGAGGCTCAGCAATTCGTCATGAACCCGAGCGCGCCGTCGAGACGGCGTAGGCAGCAGTGACGCTCACAGCAAGATACCCTGATCACTTTGTCCGAGCGCGTGACCATGCATGCCATGGCGGGTGAAACATTTTGCGCTGTCATGACTTGTCATGGCAGAGTTTTCGCGATGAAGACTCATCATGTCCACGAGGCTGTGAGCATACCGGGTTCAGTCTTGCGATCCCGAGAATTCACCCGAACCGCTGGGTTTCGCCACGACGTCGCCACGGTATTCTTCTTTTGTGCGTCGCGTGCTACGATTTCTGGGGTAGCCGGCGCCCCGATCCTTCCTCGTCACCTATCTCCGGTGGGTTGTGTCAGTCCTTTCCAAAACTCACAGAGAGCACGGCTCGTCAATCAGATTTCTCCCATTAGTCAGACTTCTGCGGCTGCGCTTTGCTGAGTCGCCGCCAACTGACGGATGTCAGCTCTGTGTGATGACAGTCGTGGCGTCCGGAATTGCGCGCAACCTTGCGGGAATCGCCGCTCACACAAGTGCTGCGTCGTGCAGCTGGAAAAGGGTTCTCATTCCGGACGAATAGGAGAGACGCAGTTGTCATCTGCTTGGCGCGCGCATCTCAACACTTGATCTCAGCTTGAAGTTGTATAGTGTTGATGGATGTAATTCTTAGACACAGACTGTAGCACCAGAACATGGCAGTTCCCATGGCGTGTACCACTCCTTGTTAGTGTTCTAGGCATCTTGAATGAAGTAGACTGAACCAGAGGTGCGAGGCTGAGCTGGCGCAGCCTGAGCTTGATCCTCGATACAGCGGGGTGAGACAGCACTCCAGGATACTACTGCTGTGCAAATACCGGACAATGTGAATAGGCAACGCCTGCATGGCGAGGCTGAGCATACTGTAGATCTCAAATGCGAGTATTGTACTGTAGAGACGCAATAGCACGCATTCGGAGAAACAAAAGGGCTGTGGCGAACTGGGCCGCAATCGTCCACCCAGTTGTTGCAGCGCCACAGGCTCTAAGGCGCACGGTCCAGCTTGAGTCACTCCATCCTCGCCTCCCAGTCTAGCCCTCCACCCACCTCAAGAGTCAGAGTGTGAGCAGCTCTCAACAACAGCACATACGCTCATGGCCTTTACAATTCCTCTTCCTCCGCCTGTCTGGCCACGCGACTTGTAAAAATAATCACTCTTACCACTCAAAGCCACCCAGGTCACGCAAACAACGCGAGACCTGTGTTAATCGCTGGTGTTGATTCCGACTTGTTGCCTGGAGCGCTTCGCTGCCGCAACTAGGCTAGCAGTCATACAACACTCTCGCCACCGCCAACCTGCCCAATATTACTCACTCTGATTCGCCTTCTTCAACCCGACATACAGACACTTTGTTTGAACCGCACTTAATCCCGCGCGCTCCTTACCCGGCTGCAAGGACGGACTGAGGCGTCGCAACCCGGACTGGAGATCCAGAGGGAACACCACGACCTATAGACCCGAGCCTGCCTCACCACGATATAGCAACACTCAACATTACTCATTCGGCACGCTCGACACATCACCTGACTCACCACTCTTGACTTCGTCAACGACTCGGACTCTCCACTCAGTCACTGCAACCATCGCAACCTGGCGGCGACACAACGTAGCGACTTTAATTAGCCCCGACTACTTGATCAGCAACACAGGAAGCACAATGTTCTCTCCGAGTATCATTCACATCGAAGTCCCGACCACCTCCAAGATTACTTCCAAGTCCATCGAAGCCGCGACTGTCAGCTTGACAGTTTGAAGGATCAATCACTCGCCCTTATTCACAGCTTGTTGGGATATATATCACAACCGAGCTGTACATTCACTACACAGATCCAACGGAAGAGAAGACAAGGCTCACTTGGGCTCATTGAAGAGGTTGCGCCGAGACATCAGGAAATCTCAGAAGGACATTTGAACGACAACACATCAACATATCCATTAGCTGGCCAGTCAGTCATATGATTGAGTTGCTGGCATAGCTTGTTCGTCTTTCAGTGGAAGGCGCAAGGTGCACGGATATATCATTGGTCATTATCTACTGGACAACTCTATTACACTACATCGACGGAAGATGAGCTCAGGACTTGTCGATACGCACCTAAATGGGTACCAAATACCCTATTCGCATGCTGGTCCACAATACGAACCGTCAATAACCTCGTCGGCACCGTCGTCACAGGATTCGGTCTTCTCGAATGTATCATCGGCGCAAAGTTCTGCTGCGAGTTCCGTCTCTGACGACTTTCGGCTGAGCCAAGAAGAGGCACGAGACCGGTGTTCGTCGCAGTATCTGCAGCAGCAGGCACAAGCCGGCCATGCGATCGCACAAGAGCAGGCGAAGCTCCAGTTCTCACTGTATCAACAGCATGCGGCAAAGCCACCGCTTTCATATGCGGATGTAACATCCGTGCCATCACAGCAGCGGCAGCACCCGCGCAGATCATCACTTGTCAGGAATTCACGGCCGCCACCACTTGTCCGACAGTGCGAGCGCAAGACGAATTTCGTGGACAATCTCGTCGGTAAGTCACTACATTTCATTTGTTCCTGTCAGAAGAATATGGGCTGAGAGTGTTGCGTGAAGATTCTGCGACGCAAATGGTAGAGGTCATTTGGCCCCTATCAAGTGTTGCATGCAAGAATGAGGTGGGCGGTGGACGGGGCATCCTGCCATTGCGCACTTACATTGAAGAGACTCTACGACGCTCGCGCACCTCATACTCTACGCTACAGGTGGCGCTGTACTACTTGATCTTAATCAAGCCCGAGATTCCAAAGACGGACTTCACCATGGAGCAGACCATGAACTGTCCAGCTACTCGTGCTTTGATGTGCGGAAGACGCATGTTCTTGTCGGCTCTCATCCTCGCATCCAAATACCTGCAGGACCGCAACTATTCTGCCAAAGCTTGGAGCAAGATGTCTGGACTCAAGGTCTGTGAGATCAACACCAACGAGAGGACTTTTTTGAGCAAGGTCTGCTGGAAGCTGCACATCCCGGAGCCCGTCTACAAGCGCTGGACCGACATCGTCCTGAAGTACACGCCACATCCGCAGCCGCCATCTCCCGGACAAAGCTTCACGGCGTCCTGGAAGAGTATCATCCCACTTCTCACGCCAGAGCTCGACAACCTACCACTACCTTACTCGAGGCAGACTAGCCCGTTGTCTCGATGCCCTGTCAATTTGGACTTTGCGTCGCCAGGCATAACGCCGACGCAGAGCACGCACGCCCTCAACCCGATGCACGTCGACTCGACGTCTCATGAAAGCACGCCGACTCCATTGACAGTATTGCCGCGCTTCTTGGAGCCGAAGCCAGACCTCCAGCCTCCGACTCCAGCCCTGGCTCGGATGGGTCCTCTGCCGACACCACAGATGACGCCGTCTTCTGTCACGTCAAACACTCCTGCAGCGAGTGTATATGGCTCGCGTCAATCGTCAATGTGTTCTGCCATGGGCATGGCGCAGAGGGTCGGCATCAATAGATGTGCTATTGATACGTATCCTGGCATGCCTCTAACGCGTCGTCCATCTATCAGCTCAGTATCGAGTCGATCTAGTCCGGAGTCTATGATCTCCGACAGATCTCGTTCTTCTAGAGCATCATCGATCTCGTCAATCTCGACAGTCTCGTCAAATCCGTCGCTGGCGCCTAATGCTCGAGCTTGCTTAGCTCGACAGGCGACTTGCCGGAACGTGAGACTGCCTCTGCCTGTGCCTATGAAGGACAGCAAACTGGGATCGGAGAGCAAGCCGGTCGTCATCAGCGACGATACTGAGATGTGCTCGAGCCCTGAGGCCGTGGACTTCACACCCCACGACAAGGCTCTACATGCGCCGCATAGGCACAGCAAACACGCACCCCACCACGCGCCTGTACCGACTACTTCCGCAGAGAAGAGTCGCAAGCGCGCCCGTCCACGCGGCGGTCGTCGCACGGGCTTGCAGGAGGAAGTCCGACTCATGCTGGAGGAGGAACTCGATGTCATGGATTCCATGGACATTGATGAGGACAGCGATGAGGCTTCTCCGACTCCTGCGGCCGACTACGCGACCAACATGCTTTCCAAATCAAACTCGGCTATGTGCACTAAAGAAGTTCAGCCACCTGCTTCGCTCTCGAGACGGGAGTCGAGTCGGGTTCCGGTGCAGAGGAACGATCTGGGCAAGAGTATGAAGAGGGCGTGTTGTTCGACGCGCGCGATCTCACCTTCGCCTGCTGTGATGTTTGGTGAGGTCGTGTAGCGAGCAGAACATGATAGTGTATATGACATGTGCAGTACGATGATACCGCTTGGCTTTTTTAAGCTATGATGTTTACGGAGCTCACTCAAGCACAGCGAAAAGCTGGCAGACACGGTGGGCTATGCTTTCTCATATTGGGTTTTTATGGGTATTGGGGCGTTCAAGGCGTTATATAGCTACTGTAGCTGTATGTGCTTTTTTCAAGTCTCTGTTGTCATTGAGTCGCGCTTATGCTGAGACGTGGCTTTGGTCGTGATTTACTGAGATGGAAGTAGCACTGACCCTGGACCGCGTCGCGACTGCCTTTGACAGGTTTGAGAGCTCGAAGACAGAAGAAGAGGGTAGCCAAGTGTGTAGTCTCTCAGACATATCAAGCACCACTGACTATTTGATGTAAACAGGTTCCGATATTTTGGTAGCTGCGTTCCTATGGAGACTAGTGATCTTGAAGCGCTGGCATCACGCGTGGAGTGAGAGGCGACACCGGCCGCTCCAGCGTTAGATCGTGCTCGATGAAACGACTCGTCGAGGCAAGTGATGAGATGGCACTCACATCCGGGCTGTCCGTCGCCTCGTTGCTTTGCTGATGCTGGACTTCGACGTCTCCGGCGGGCATCTCATGTAAGATCTCAAGACCCTCCGGCTTCGACAGCGCCGTCTCCCGATCCACTTCAGACGCGCCATGGCTGGCTGGCAGCTCCTGCATCTCCCTGCCAGTGGCCATCTCGCTGACCTGTCCTTCGTCCGGCTTGTATGCTGGTGGCGGACCATGTTCCTCAGCTTCTTCGGCAGCGCGCCTTGCGCGGTATGCTCTTGTCTGCTGTCGCCATCTTTTGATAGTCAGCCAGAAACCCGCGATTCCGAGTATGAGCGCGGCTGCACAAGTGCTACCAACGATCATGCCGATGTCCAGGGGTTGAAGATTGGACTTTGAGGCGGTGGAGGAGGGTGCGCTGATTGTGGTGGAGGATGCACTATTTGTGGCAGAGGCAGGAGCAGATCCATTGCTGGCGCTTGTCACGTCCAGAGTGCCGTTGTCAGTCGGAGTATTGCAGATGTAAGTGCCTCGAATGACTCCCTTTGCAGCTAAAGCATCCAATGAAGCGCAAGACATTGCGGCTGTCGAGTTGAGCGTGAATGAGCCATCCAGAAGAGTTAGGCTTGGTAACGAGGCGCTGGTAAGTGCGCCGCTGATAGACACATCACCCTTGATTGTTCCCAGTGAGTCAAAGCCGAGCAATGCAAGCTCGGTATTATCAGAGACAATAAGGTCGCCGGTCAAGGTTGTGAGCTGCGGCAATGATATCTCGGAAGCCAAAGCGTTATTTGTGATGTTCAGCCCACCATATATGCTTCGAAGGGATGTAGGAGCACTGAAAGCAGCGAAGCGGTTCCCGTCTAGAATCAGACTCCCATTGATCGTGCTGATAGATGGCATAGTAAGGCTGGTAGCATTCTTGACGACCAGATCCTGAATCCACTCCAAATTGGGCAGACTCACGTCAAAGCTTGCTGCGTCGCCCCCGTTCCCAGCAATCATTAGACTCTCCGTGATGTTGTGCGGTTGCAAAATCACGGTGCTCAATTGACTGTTGCTGAGGAAAGCGGCTGAGACCATGCTCTGAACATCGAATCCAGTCATGTTGACAATGCTGGTATTAGCAAGAGTCAGACTCTGAATGTCATGGAGTGAGAAAGTGCTCCCGGAGTCTGAGATGGCTCCTACGTTGTAGAAATACACATCTTTGACTGCGGTCAAATTTGGCAGGGCCAGTTTGTCAACCATCGAGTTGCCAATACCGAGTGCACCATCTATGGTCTTCAAGGTCTCCGATCCAAATTGGTGGATGTCGGACATATCCCGAAGCAGTAAATCGCCCTGAATTTCTTCAACAACGGTAAGCTCGATATACGCAGGCGACGCGCCGCCAAGGTCGACATCGCCGGTGACACTAGGACATAGTGAAATCTGGCTCGCCTGGACATTGTTGCTGACGGTAGTACCCGCACATGTTTGGCTTGATGGACTGGAAATCATCGAGGTAGCAGTTGCAGACATATTTGTCTTGTCCAGTGCCCCAACCCGTGGAAAGACAGCTCAGCCCATGTCAGAGTCATAGGTGAAGCTGCGTAGAGGAGAAAATGATGCGACGGCTAAGCCTACTGTAAACAGTCGATTCTGCATCCTGCTTCGCGCGTGAAATCAAGATAGAGAGAGGTACGTCTTCCGATCAGTCTTACGCAAACACTGGCGTCCTATTAGCACGGCCTCGCGCGGATACTTGCAGAGCTGCAGTGATGCTCTACTAGCAGTGCTACATTGTCAGTGCTAGACCGAAGATCTTAGGCTCATCAACAGCGTGCTTGTTGAACAGAGCAGCGCAGCATCTGAAGCTCCTCGATGCTGTGCTCTGCACAGACGGCGACATGAGTATGATGAGCCAGACGTTGAGGCTTGATGACAACCAGCAAACCTTGGGCCAGTCAACATATCGTTTTAGATCTTGCCATCGATGCCATTAGCTGTATGCGACGTAACACGAGTGCTTTCAGTGACAGATTGTCCAGAGTGCGGTAGTACTCTTTGCGACCTAATATTGACAATCAATTCACGAAGGCAGATTTGATGGCGGCGGCAGCGTGATCAGTATACATGTCGAGCCAGATATGTCTAGAGAAATTGAGGTTGAAGTTGTCGTCACAAAAGCACGGGACAGCATGTGTCATTGCAAAGCTGCCGACAAGCAAGCTACGCAACATGAACTTGGAGCTACCATTGCAGCTCTCAACCTCAAGCCAGCCGCACCACATTGAGATCTAGCGCTCTCCGATACACACGTCAAAACTCACCAAGCTCGATAAACCTTCCAAGACCGCCTTCAGGTCACGCACCGATAACCTCCACCACAACCCCCACCACCTCTGTCCAGGCTGCACACAGCAGCCCACCACCTCGCCCAGCATGTCCCAAATCCACGCCATGACCGACGGCCAAGTCAGCAGCGAATTGCGCAAAATGACCGCCTTCATCCGGCAAGAAGCGCTCGAAAAAGCGCGTGAAATCCACCTCAAAGCCGACGAAGAATTCTCCATCGAGAAATCCAAGCTCGTGCGTTCCGAGACCCAACGCATCGACACCGAGTACCAGAAGAAATTCACGCAGGCCGGCATGTCGCAACAAATCACCAAGTCCACACTCGCCAATAAAACACGCCTCCGGATCCTGAGCGCCAAGCAGGAAGTTCTGGACGGGTTGTTCGAGGAGGCTCGCGGGAAGCTGGAGAAGGAGGGGACGGGGGATAAGGGCAAGTATCAGAAAGCGTTGGCGGGGTTGATTTTGGAGGGGTTGTATGCGTTGAATGAGAAGAAGGTGGGGTTGCGGATACGGAAGAAGGATGAGGAGGTTGTGAAGAAGGCGGTTGAGGAGGCGAAGAAGGAGTATAAGGAGAAGATGGGGGGGAGGGAGGTGGAGATTGCGATTGATGATAAGGAGAGGCTGCCGGAGGGGTCGTAAGTTTTTGATAGTATTGTTGATTTGGTCAAGGATGGGTGAGCTAACGTGACTTTTCTGCAGGGCTGGTGGTGTTGTCATTCTTAATGGCAATGCTAAGATTGATATTAACAATACTTTTGAGGAGCGTTTGAAGATTCTGGAGACGGATGCGCTACCTGCGGTGCGCACGACGCTGTTTGGCGAGAACAAGAACCGGAAGTTCAAGGACTAGGAATGCACTGCACACCACTAATTGGCTTGAATTGTACTGGTACGCTCATGTTTGGGGCGGTTGTAGATATCGCGTGGCGTTTTGTATGGTTGTGGCAATTGCAGTCTGATAGTTATACTGATCTATCTCCATGCGTCTGCATTTGCACAGCAACCATCTATGAGCTACTCATTTCTAGACGCCAGGTTCTCCTAGAACCGGACGCAGCTTCTGCCAAAGTCCCACGAGCTCTTTGGTAAAGCATCCCGTGGTGTTACGTGGCCGGATTCTGCACCAGATGCAGACTCCTTGGCGTCTTGCGCTGTGGAGCCCTCCTCATCCGCCTGATCTGATAGCTCGCAATCCGAGGATCCCACTTCATCCTTCTCCTCCACCGCCATGTGAAATGAGTCGTCCCCCTCGGCGTCCGGATCCATGATACTGACTCTCTTCTTCACCGGCGAAGGCCGCTCCGGCAACTCCAACTCATGCATCGGCTCACGCGTATCCGCTGCATCAAGTCCCATGGAGTCCTCATACTTCGGCATCATCTTCAAGAATCCCTCCATGGACACTCTACCCCGCCTCTCACTGTCAAGCTCACCAAATACACCCTTCCTTGGCCTTGGCCTTGTCCTGACACCATACTCCAGTCTCAGGCACACCCGCTCCAGTGCACTCTTGGCCTCCACACGCTTCACATGAGTAGCTCCAGCACCCGTGATCCGGCTTGCCATCTCCTTGATCTGTTCGGAAAGCAGATCAACATTCTTGTTGAACGCCGTCTCCTCTGCGGATACCTTGGGCTTACTCTTGCCGAACGGACCAATCTCAACCGGCTGTGCATCGACATTGTCGAAGAAGGCAAAGTCGGAGAAGCCGGCGTCAATAGCGATGTCGAGGATCGTGGTGAGATTGAGAACGAGGTTATAGTCGGATTTGTCGCCCATGGCGAACTCGGGTGCCGTTTTGAGGCGCTTGATGATGATGTCTACCCATTCTGGTGATGTCAAGGGGCGTAGCTTCTGAGAATTTGTCATGAGATACAGCGCCAGCCTGCGACGGAAGACATGCGTTTGGGTGGACGTTGCTGGCAGTGAGGATATCAGTCGAGCCTGCATGTTCAGCGAAAGCTTTTCCTCCGTCAAGAGCGTCTTCCGGGCGTATTTGTAGAGGGTGTCGACCTCATCCGGCTGGAGTGCATCGCACAAGACCTCAGTCGCCTCGGACAACGCTTGTCGCAGGCCAACCTTAAACCTGACAAAATCATCGTTGTTGGCAAGCGCTAGATCACAGATGGCCTGCCCGATGGCCCCTGCACCAGCCAGCGGAGCACAGTATTGGAGCACCTTTGCAACATGTGGCAACCCAGGCGCCCTGTCTGGCGGCCGTGCAGTGTTGTCAGGATCAGCTTCGTGCTCCGCTACCGGTCGATTTTGCCGTCGTTGCGCTGCTGCCTTGTCGATATACCGTGGCTTACAAGCCACACACTGGTGCTCGAAGTTCTTCGGCATCTCTTTCCCATCATATTGCGGATAGTAGCATGTGCTATGCTGCCATGTGTCGCAATCATCGCAGGCGATGGCTCTACCACGGTCTTCGTCCAGGCCACATATGCAGGACACCACATCTTCTGGAGGCGCACTGAGTTCCGAGGACATCGGCACATGGTCGGCTGCTGGAGGTGCCTTGTCATCTGTGAGCTGATCTGCCTCAGTCACTATTGTAGTCCAGTAGAAGCTCTGCAGTGACGACAAGAGCTTGCCATCGACCTGATCTGCGTGCTCTGTCGCTGCTCGAATAATCTCCATATATGCCTCGCAAAGCTCTTCTCGAGGCTCATGAATCAGCTGTTGGGCAAACCACGTTATGATACTCGCATTGAGCATATTGCAAGAAGCAAGATCCGCCAGAAAGCCAGATAGACATGCTTGCTCCCTTGTCTCCATATCGTCCAGTCCTTCAGCCCAGCTTGCCTTGGGCAGACTGCGGCTTGGAAAGGATGCATCCCTGGCCTTTCGCGGCTGAGTCTTGAAGTATGCGAATGTCTCCTGCCGCTCTAGAGCTTCCGTGCGCGCAAGAGCCAGGACCGTCCGCTGATTCTCATCCTCTTCTGCGTCGAACATCTCAGTAAGCTTTGCAACATCAAGATGTGCCAGTGAGTCCGCCGAAGCAGCCTCTTCTTCGCGCAGCCTCTCTGCAGCCTGAATCGCCGCCTCTGCCTCTGCGATCCTGGTTTCTGCCTTTTGTCGCTTTCTGGCATCTGCTGCCATCTTCGCTAGGCTGAATTTATACGTTGGTTTCGGCGGACTCTTGGGCAGCTGAGGCTTGGTAGACCTGCTTATGTTGCTTCCACGATCCACCGATAATCGATCGGACTCTCTCGTCCTCATCTCATTGAGGCTTGCCGGCTGTATCGCATGCGATCCGTCTTTGCCAGGAGGCGGCGTCATCTTCATCTTCTTGCGCGGCAGGAAGCTATCCAGATCTGCCAACTCATCCATGCTATCGCTGTCCGAATCTGAATTCGTGACTGCCTGCAGGCCATCGCGCATCACACGTCTGCTGCTCCCTGAGCTCTGAGGGATCGACGAAAGGGTTGAGAAGGAAGAGAACGATCGCGTGGGCTGGGCCAAAGGGACACGAGGTTTCGGCGCAGTGACAGGCGAGGGCGACCGTCTCGGCGGTGTCGATGATGGAATCGCGACCGCACTCATCTTGCGTTGTGTGGCTGAAGAAGGGCTGGAGTGGTATAGATCATTGTTCGCGCTGCTGCTCAACGGTGAAGCACTCGTTGGTCTTCGATGCGTCTTTTTAGGTGTGCATGTTGCAGGTGAGCTGGTCGCGCTCGATGATAGGTCACTCGAATGCCTTTCTCTCTTCTCAGTACTATCACATGTTGCAGGCTCCCGTGAGTCGAGCGTGTTTTTGGCAGGCTGCCGGCCAGGCTGCGCGACGATGATTTCATCTTCGGAATCATTGTCGGGTGCGATGCGACTCTTGGGGATGGCATAAGGCTTGAAAAAGTCTCGAATATTTCTATGATTGCTGGTCTTCTTGGGCGGCATCGCAAGCCGCAGTCTCGCAAGACACAATGCGGTGCGATGATTTCAAGAAGTCAACCGCGTGGAGAGCCATCCTGACACGAACGCGACACGGTGGTCGATGCTTTCGTGCCCCACTATCTCTTTCACATGCTTTCTAGTCCCCTTCGTCCATCACCTCGACATGATCATGCAACATGGACGACGACATCCAAGACATCCTCAACTCGGTCTCAGCGCCTCGAATACCACAACGCACGCTCGATCTCCAGGCACTGACAAGAGCATGGATCAACGAGCGCACGGCACCAGAACTCTTGCCCTACCCCGCCGACCTGATCGATAGAATCATGGAGAGGATAAAGACGCAAGTAAGTCGACACTACCACAGGCGGCAAAGTGAGGGTGATGCTGACCGCACCAGCCAGTAGATTGAAACCATCGAAGAAATGACCGGCACCATGGACCCCAAAGCCAACTTCACCCTCGTGATACTGCAAACCGAACTCGAACGCTTCAAGTTCCTCGTTCGCTCATTTCTACGAGCGCGAATAGCAAAGGTACCCATCCCCATCGTCGCACCCAGAATACACCATATCTAATGCGTAACATCCCAGATCGACAAATACCCCCACCACTACCGCAACCTCGTCCTCGCCCGCCAACAAGACAGCCAGCAACAATCGCAACCCCTCCTCTCCCTCCTCGAACAACAGTACCTGCAATCCCACCAGTCGCTCCTGAGCCAGCATTACCAAGCTTCCTTCCTCTCGTCGTTTCCGGCACAAATGCAGAAATTGGATGATACGGCGGGGAATGTGAGTATGGTTGATGCTCCGGATGAGTTGAGCGCGGTATTTGTGAGAGTGCTGAGGGATGCGGGGGTCGTGGAGGTGCAGGGGGAGGCTGGAGTGGGAGAGGTGGAGTTGAAGAGGGGGGATGTGTGGGTTTTGAGGTGGAGGGATGTGAGGGTTGGTGTGGAGCGGGGGGATGTGGAGTTGATTTGAGACCTCACGTCAAGATGAGATGTGGAGGAGAGCTTATATCCAGAGGAAGATACGTCGTCAATGACATGAAGATATGGTATCAGATGCTGTTTCTGCACGCCCGAGCACAACGACCCTCTCATCTGCGCCCTCTCAATGGCTCTTCAACCATCCCAGCATCTGCCCAAACGCCTCCTTCTGCTTCTCCACAATCGTCTGATCCGCATAATCGCCCAACACCGCAAATCCATGCGGCACGCCCGAATACACCTTCACCTCTACCTCCCTCCCCTTCTTCACCGCCTCCTGAACGCCAGCAATCCTCACATCATCCGGGAACAACGGATCATCCTCCACCGCCACAACATTCACCGGCACCTCCACACCCGCAAGATCCTGCTTCGTAATCTGCGTCCCATGCGCAATCGCTCCCACCTTGATAGAAGGCCCATGCTTCACCATCCCCTCCTCTGCCTCCGTATCTGGCGCCCGCTGCCCTGCCGCTACATCCGCGTGCAGGCTGCTACCGAGCAGGAGCACGTACTTGGCTCCGAAACAGTATCCCACGGCGTATATCCCACCTCCGTTTGCGACCGCGTCGGCGAATTCTTCTTTGACGGACGTGATGACTTTGTTCAGGATTGGGAGGACTTTTTCGGGCGTGTGGCGTGCGAGCCACATGTCGATCGTGAAGGATTTGGCGACGCCTGCTACGCCGAGTTTGATTTGTTCGATAAGTGAGGGGGTTTGTTCGGCGGGGGCTGTTGAGGTTGTGGATGTTGGGGCTGGGTCGCCGCCGAATCTACGGATCGTTAGGGATCTGTTGTGGTTGCGTGTGGGATGATTGTGTGCTTACTGGTCCGGCATGACGACCAAATATCCTTCTGAGGCATACTTGTCTGCTTGCAACTGGTTGTTGCTGCTGTGGATGCCTGTGCCGCCTGTGAGGAGCAGAAGGAGCTTGGAGGGTGAGTGTGGGTAGTCGGCGGGCTTGGTGATATAGACGTCGACGTCGTTGAACTTTGTGATCTCCTGCTATGGCTTTAGCAGTCTGTTATGAACGATGTCTGGACGATGGCTGTCGTACGCCGGTGGGAGTCTCGCCAGCCGCTGCAAGCTGTCAGCCTGCATTCTCCTTGCTCGTCATTCTCTCGCGGGGCTCACGAGTCGGTCTGTCGGTTGTGCAATGCTCCTACGTATGTTCAGCATGATATGTCGGATCCGACTATTGTGGACAGCTTACGCCCATGCTTGCGGCACCTTGCTCTGGCTTCGTGTCGCCCTCGATGCCGCTGACTTTGGACGCATCTTCCTGCGCGTCGCTCTCCGGCGCTCTGGCCGCTACCTCTTCGTCTGCCATATTTACAGCTTGTACGCACCTATATTGAAGGTTGGGAAGGGTGCATGTAAACAGGTAAGTCGAGGCTCTTGACCAAGCCCCACTTCAAGCTGCGTGCCTTCCTGACGGGAGCCTGGCTGCCAAGCCGCCTCCGTCCTTACCTACGACAGCAACAACACCATTTCTGATCACGTATTTGACGCGGCACAAGAACATGCCTGGCCCAGGTCTGTGTCCCTCACGCATTGGAACGACGGAGTTTCACTGTGATGCCGCATTACAGATACAGGGCAGTGTCTTTGCTTACACCCGAGAGCAAATAACAAAGGGCGCATAGACAGCGTCGCCATGGAACGAAAGCATGCACTCAGCCATGGACCAGACAACTATATCTTAGCGATTGCTGCTTCGAATGCCGCCGCATGCATTGAGTGGATGGCCGCAGCCCACGAATGAAGATGCTCTGAGACTGACTCGCTGCTATACAATGGAAAGAGTGCAGCGCAGCTGGCAGGTTCTGGACAATATGTCTCAACCGGTTGGTGCTGTCTTTGCTGCCTACACATCTAAAGGGAACCACGTGCAAAGCTTTATGCCGCACATATGAAGACCATTGAAGACGTCCGTTCCCGGCCAGAGCATCATCAACACCTATTCCACTTCTCTCTACAGGCCCGAACCGCTGTTCAAAGCTCAACTTCTAGTGGAAATGAGTGACTGGATGATCATGGATATAACTCTACCTGTGGAGACTCACAGAGCCATACTCCGCGAGCTGCTGGACAATGTTAAGGATGACGATCCTCTGCTATCGTCAGGCGCCGAATACTTTGCAGCGATGGAATTGGTAAATCCCCAAGCCGCAGCCGTCACATGTTGTGGATTACTACGCACGACGCAGCCAGACGGTCGAAAACGATGTTTCGGGCGGCTTAACACAGGCATTCTTCGTCAGAAGATCGTCGAGCTCTGGGCCATTTTCGTCAATCACAGCATACAAGGCGATCATCTTTGGCAAAGGCATCGCAATTTGGCGCGATCTTTCCACTGCAAGGAACATAGGAGTGAACAGCCAGACTTGGAAAGGTTTACGCAAAGATTGATTAGGCTCTGCACACAATTTCGCGCGGAACTTGGATCAGTTCAAGCATGCGCAAAGCCAGCGAATGCACTAAAACCTAGCCCGCCAGCGGTATCTCATAACATTCCAGTGAATGCTACGCAAGTCACAAAAGCATCACTAGGCCGCTCGACGTCAATAGGAGACGGAGAGGCTGCTGCCTTTCATTTGGTACTTATCGTGCGGCAGCATTCCCAGGAAGTCCCGTCAGCTACGTGGCTACACGCTTTACAAATTGCTGATGAAAAACTGAGGCAAGCTCGCATCCCTATAGATCCTACGCCCATGCTAAGGAGTGCAGTGCACAGTCTACAATATGGTGCACTGTTTGCGCATTTGGGCCGGCAGGAGCAGTCGATGTTGCTAACCATGCTGAATCAGGCAGAAGAGTGCTTCAGACGTGGCACATGACGATTTTGAGGTCAAGGTGAGGGATCTGGATGACATGGTATGGGACTCGTACCACTTGCGTTCTACCCTGCCGCAACGCACGAATGGTGCCAGGACGGACCACAAGGATGGCATATCAAGATGGTTCAGCCTGCAACAGCCAAATCAGTATCACGCGGCGAAGTTTGAGCTGGTGTACTTTTATATGCAAATGCCAATCAACACGAGGCGAGTGCCATGGAGGCCGTAGGGCCGGGGGCTTTACATTGCAGCGGATGCGGTATGACGTGAGCCTACTTGGACGATTGAGCGAGGGGGCAGAGGATGGGAACGCATCATGGTATCTTGAAGGCGACGTCAATTGACTTCCACCACTGCTACCGGCCAGACCCACCTGGGCAGTGGTATGGCGACGTGGGGAGAGAGTGGGCTAGATGGGCTCACAACATCTGGTTTTATCTAGTCGAGATATATGTTTCAGAGCTCATCTCTTCTCGAGCGTGAATCCCTGGCATTATTTGCGCGGCTTCATCAACTCAATCCTGCATCCATCTGACATTTCGGTCATGATAACCTAATGCATTTTGGTCTAATAATTAATCCTCCATGCCCTCCTGGCCAGATCCCATCGTTCTGTCTGAAGTGGTCGTAAGCTTGCGAGAACGATCAACTTCCTTCCTTTTTCCCTCGGCCTTTGATACTGGCAGTCTTGCATCATTGTCCATGGACACATGATTTGCCACAGTCACAGCTTGTATGCGATTATGTCAGAGAGTGGAAAGAGCATATCGAAAGGAGAGTTGGAATGACCCCACTTCATGTGCCTTGCTACATGTGACTGGACCTCCATTGCAACAACACAACACGCAATACAGACAATTGGTACAACGAGCTACTTGTTTTGAAGCTGTGGGCTCCGACAAGCAGGAACATCTTCAAGAGACTGTCATCAATGGCAAGATATCTGCATGGTAGCTACAAGCACGCCGTCTCATCTTACCTTCACTGACACGCGTCAAGTACGCGTGAAAGACATCTCGCACTCTGAGCTACTGAAGAGTCCAACTGATACACAATAGTTATCCGGCACCGCTTGGCACCGCCATGAGATCGTCTTTCTGCTAGAGGCGCGCGGCAACATGGCTCTAAGCTCGACCACAGCTCTAGAAAAGCAGGCGACCATTATCCGCGAGCTGCTAAACAACAGCAAAGAGCATCGTGTCGTCAGCACTGAAGCTGTCGAGTACTATGTAGCACTCGATCTGGTTCATCCTGAAGCTGAAGCCGTCAGGTGCTATGGTCTGCGCAGAAAGGTGCAGCGTGACGGGCAGGCACGGTGTGCGGCGTTACTAAACACCTCCATTCTCGCTGCAAAGATGATACAGCTCTGGGGCATTCTGCACAATGCCAGCTTTCAAGGTTATCGCTTGCGGGAGGAGTTCTATGCCTTGGGACCATCATTCCATTGCAATACTCATGCGACGGCTACAGACTATGGAAGGTTTGCGCAGAGATGTTTGAACGTCTGCTTGCGCTTCCGAGATACGTGCGGAATCGGTCTGGCACCGACATTCTCAACACCGACATTTCCAGCAGACTACACACCGCCAGCGCTGCTCCCTTATGCCGACGAAGTCCAGCCACCGGCATGTACTGCCGCACCCACCACCGCTCTGCCAACGCCACCAAACTCGCCTGAGGGTGAACATGCTACTATGCTCCAGACGGCCTTTGAGGAAATGCTTCACGTTCAGCAGCATCCTAAGCAAGCTTCAACAGCTGCGTGGATTCAAGCTCTCCACGTCGCTGATCACATTCTTCAAGAGGCTGGTATCACGGTGCATCCTCCGATGTTGCTTCGCGCAGTGTCGCGTATTGAGCAGGGAGCTACGTTCCAGCAGCTGGGCCCACTGGAGCAGTCGACGTTGCTCTATGCGCTTGGAAGGGCTAAGGGCTGCTTCGAGCATGGCATATGAACTCGGCGACGCCCAGAGCAGGATTGTGTGTCATTTCGGGTAGTCCAAATAATAGTCGCAATGTTGCGAGAGCCACCGAGAAGGTCGTGACTGCTCCTTCATGTGCAGCAGGTGTAGCGCGACATTAGCTATCCGGATGAGAAGGAGAGAAGGGAACATATGTCAGTATAGCGTTGTCTGCCTGCAACTTGGGAGGAAATCGCTGAAGGCTCGTGGTGTCTAAAAGCCACATGTGAATGGATCACTGCCAGCTCCGCCGGCCAGACCGAATTGTTTAGTGATAGAGAGGAGAAGGCTCGCAATGCTCGCGCTTGATGTAGTTGAAATTCATTGACCAGCTCCGCCACATTGCCCCACTTCCGCTGTTTTAGAAGCGCCCACCATCGTCATTGCGTTTAACAGATCAAACACTTGTCGGACGCGCAATACTCTGAGGCGCCAGGATTCTTTCACATCTGCATGGAATAATACCATATACCGACCACATCCTCCTCACCCTCCTGCCCAGCATGAATGTCTTGAAACTGCAAAAGTACTATCACCTCGAGCATGCAACTGGAACCCGCGGATAGCTGCTGACATTGAAACAGGAAATACCCTCAGTTCCAGCAGTCCGACATCTTCGGCCTGACCGACGCCTTTCGCAAGCTCGATACCGAAGATCGCGGATATGTCGACGAAGCGACGGCCATCAAGTCTGCGACCACCAGCGAGCGACAGCCATACGATGTGGTGCGACAGGCGTTGAAGGAGGTCGAGCTGGACAGTTCGCGAAGAGTAGAGTTGGACGACTATGTGGACCTCATCGCACGTCTACGGCAGAGTAGCCCTGCGCAGCAACGTATGAGCACGGGTCCGCAGCGGTCGCGGGGGCTGTCGAATGCGCAAGGCAGTCCAGCACAACCCGCCGCACCTTCCCACGCCAGCAAAGGCAGTGTAGGCGGTGGAGCAGGCGGCAGGATCACAGTCGGAGGTGCGACGGGCAGCTCGCAACATACCATCAACGAGGATGAGCGGACGGCGTTCACCAGCCACATTAACGCGGTGTTGGCCGGCGACCCGGATGTTGGGCACCTGCTTCCTTTCCCGCTGGACACGTTCGAGATGTTCGATGCTTGCAGAGACGGTCTTGTGCTTGCCAAGCTCATCAACGACAGTGTACCGGACACCATCGATGAGCGTGTGCTGAACCGCGCGGGGAAGAAGATCAAGCAGCTTAATGCCTTCCACATGACCGAGAACAACAACATCGTGATTGAGTCGGCCAAGGGTATCGGCTGCAGTGTCGTCAACATTGGCGCAGGTGACATTATCGAAGTCCGCGAGCATCTCATCCTGGGTTTGATTTGGCAGATCATCAGAAGAGGACTGCTGGGCAAGATCGATATCAAGCTGCATCCTGAGCTGTACAGGCTGCTGGAGGATGGGGAGACGCTGGAGCAGTTTTTGCGACTACCGCCTGAGCAGATTCTGCTGCGGTGGTTCAACTACCATTTGAAGAATGCTAAGTGGCATAGAAAGTGAGTGATAAGCATTCAGTGATGACCTATAGCCTACTGACAGCCTTCGCAGAGTACAAAACTTCTCGAACGACGTCAAGGACGGCGAAAACTACACAGTGCTCCTCAACCAACTTGCACCAAACATCTGCTCGCGCAGCCCACTTCAGACATCCGACCTACATCAACGCGCCGAACAAGTCCTACAGAACTCCGATCGCCTTGATCCACCATGCCGCAAATTCTTGACTCCGACTTCCCTCGTCGCAGGCAACCCAAAGCTTAACCTTGCATTTGTCGCGAACCTGTTCAACAACCACCCTGGTCTAGATCCAATTACCGAGGAGGAGAAGGCCGAGATCGAAGACTTCGATGCGGAAGGCGAGCGTGAGGCACGTGTCTTCACTCTCTGGCTCAACTCGCTCGACGTCAAGCCGGCTGTGACCTCTTTCTTCGAGGATCTGAAGGATGGTGTAATATTACTACAGGCCTACGATAAAGTTATTCCTGGATCTGTGAACTGGAGACACGTCAACAAGCCACCGGCGAATGCTGCATCGCAGCAGCAGGTCAGCGACGACCCAGATGATGCTTACCTCACCATCAAGTCCGGTCTGAGCCGCTTCAAGGCTGTCGAGAACACCAACTACGCTGTCGAGATTGGCAAGCAGAACCGCTTCTCGCTGGTTGGTATTCAAGGTGCAGACATCACGGACGGCCAGCGCACATTGACTCTCGGCATGGTATGGCAGCTCATGAGGAAGGATATCACCAACACTCTCACATCCCTCGCCCAACGCTTGGGCAAGCGTGAGATCACGGACTCCGACATGGTGCAATGGGCGAACGGGCAGGCCGCCAAGGGTGGCAACAAGTCTCAGATCCGCAGCTTCAAGGACTCGTCGCTGGCGACGGCCATTCCACTGCTGGATGTGCTGAGTGGTATGAAGTCGTCCTATGTCGACTACGATCTCGTAGCGGCAGGCAGGAATGACGATGAGAAGTACCAGAACGCCAAGCTGGCTATCTCTATCGCGAGAAAGATGGGTGCGACGATCTGGTTGGTGCCGGAGGATATTACCAATTTGAGGAGCAGGCTCATTGTGACGTTCATCGGTAGCTTGATGGCTACGGCAGAGAAGTTGCAGTAGTGCGTTGAGACTGGTGCGTGATCGGAGAAACCGAGGCTGGCGCGGGAGTAAAGCGTAGAGCTATGTCAAAGTATGGTGCAAGTAGTCAAACGCGCGAGCGACAGGCTAAAATTTGTATCGATGTCAGACCCACTCGAGAACAAAAAAAGCTGCCCTTTTGTTGACTGCGTGAACATTGACCGACAAGTCTTATCAGTCCTTCGGAAAGGATTCAGTGTTGTTTACCCCTTGGAAAGAATGAAACGAGTAGCGTGTCGATTCGAGTGGTCTAGTGAACCCAGGAGTCTATATCACTAGTCCATTCTGCACTGCCGGTGGGAGCTTTGGAGGTGATGGGAAGTGATGTACTTGGGATCTGGCGACACGGTGGGCCCACGAGTCCTGTGAGCGTTGACGGCCGCGCGAGTGGATGAGCCACCGCAAGTGCTGTGACTCTGGGTGAATTGGATGATAAATACCATTGATACATGGACTCGTGCACCTGACAGGCTTCCTAATGTACATCAGCACGCCGGACCTGCCGCGTGCTGAACTCGAGCATTGGCACCTCCTGGACTTCAAAGTGTGGTTGCCCAAACACTGTGGTCCAGCTCCCAATATGGCCAACACCGGCAAAGTCCTCGACGCCTATTCAACCGCATTCACCAAGCTACCTCACCACCCATTCACTCCACCATGCTCCAAACCCCGACACCACCCGCAACCAGCATCATAGCGCTCCTCACAACATTATAAGTATTCCACTGCCTCAAAAACCCCTCCGCATTATCCCTCTCCTCCTCATAATCCGGCGGCGCATCCTCATACGGCTCCACCGCCGCCTCCACACCCGCCAGTCTCGCAATCTTGTGATCAATCGGCACCATGAAGCCCCCCGTCAACGGAAACACAGCTGCAATCAACGCCGCCACGCCCGCCCATTTCGGCCACACACCCATACCCATGCTCCGGTACCTGTACGCCAGATACCCTGACGCCACGATCGAGAGCAGCTCGAAGGGAATCTGCGTCACGAACGCCGTTTTGCTCATTAAGCTGAACTGCTCAGCTGCTAACTTGTACCCCCGTGAACTAACCATACTCTCCTCGATCTTGCCCTGCAGTACCGCGGCTGGCGTCAGCTCCATCCTCTTCTCCTGGCCCGGCGTGGGTTGGGGTGTGAGGCGGCCGGAGTCGGCTTTGGAGGATTTATTGTTGTTGCGCGGTTCGCGTTGTTGGGTCGCGAGGATGAGGCCCGGGATGAATTGGAGGGAGGTTGTGGCCATGGAGCCGGCGATGAAGAGGGTGGAGGTGACGGTGAAGCCTTGAAGGGCGGAGAGTAGGGGGCTGGAGTGGTGGAGGTGGAGGGTCGTCATGGTTGGTTGGTTGGTTTGTGGGTGGATGTTGGGAGGTTTTGGGGATGGTAGTGATGGGAGGAGAGTGCGGCACGGTGGATTTTACTTAGTTGGTCGCGTGAGGTTGAGGTGCGTGGACGAGAGGGGACGCGTTTCGGCGGGTCAATAATTACGTAGTTTCGGGTCAATTATTTGGGGGATCAGTCAAGCTGTAACGCGCTATTGTCTTGGGGAGTCTGGAGATCGCGGACAGGTGGTCACGAAAATGCGAGACTTGGGGATGCCGACACGTTGATGTAAGGCGATGTGCGCGAATGCATACTGCTTTCATAAATGCTGGAGGGGCTCGTATTTGCAATGGAGTTCTGTATAGTGCTGCTGGTGCTCAGGCATGGATCTTGTGCACCATTGCATCTCGGGACCTAAGCCTGTGCACCTAGCAATATGTAAGAATGCGCGTCATCAGTCATTGCGGCCAGGACATCTTTGGTGTCAGGATGGAAAATGTCAAGGTGGTGCTCGCTTGTGAACTTCTAGGCTGGTCTGAGTGACTTCCCTCTTGAGCCTAGGCTCGCACGCAGAGCCGCTGACGTCGCGGGTGCATCAAGTCGCCGTGAAAGCACCGTCTCGCCAAGCCCGGACGTCTTATGCTCAATAATGCTGAGCTTCACGCAGCAATGGAAGACTCGCCAAGCAGTGGAAGACACAGATGTGTGCCCGTGATGATGGCTGTCGCATGGCAGCATGCATCGTGCCCGGCACATGCTGACAGCCACGCGACAGCCGTCTGGGCCTTCAATGGCGAAGCGGAAGCTCTGGCCAGCTGCACGTATCGTAAAGAAGAGCGGGGCCAGCATGCACATTTGCTAGCTCCCATGCGCACGAGTCCTGCCTCTCCACCATCTTCCGCACTTTGCCCATGGGCCCATAGCCATAGCGCAGTTACATTGCTAATATACATCATCCTCAGCCCTCTCCCCTCCTTCTTCTCCTTCCCGCTTGTCAATCTAACAAACTGGCAACCAGACAGCACCGCTCTCTGTCCGACCCTGCCGTCCCGTCCTCCAGAAGCGCATCCACTGTTCGACCACCAGGTGCGGGAGGAGACGAAGAAGAGCTCCCGTTTCTCAGAGACTTGAGGAGGAAGAAGCGACGTTTCTACGAGTTTCACCTCCCAGCACCCGCGACCCTCGTCACAGCGTGTCTGCTCGTCGTCTTCGTCCTCGCCCAGCTCGTCCTTCTGCCGCGCATTGCACCGCTCTTTCGCAGACAAGCTCCTCCGCCAGTCTGTCCCACTGTGCCGCAGCAGAATCCATTCGTGCAAGAGCTGTATTGTAGAGCACCCACGCGACAGCCAGGCAGAGTCTTCTGGGGTAAAGGAAAGCACAGCATGGCGTTGGCAGCAGCAGCAGAGCGGGTTGCTGCAGAATTCGAGTACAGCAAGGAGGATGTCAACAAAGGCGTGAAGGAGTTCATCCGGCAGATGGACGAGGGACTCGGCAAGCAGGGCGCCACACTCTCACAGATCCCCACGTATGTCTCAGCCGTGCCCAATGGAACGGAGAAGGGCTTGTACATGGCGGTTGATCTCGGTGGTACCAACTTCAGGGTGTGCTCGGTACAGCTGCATGGCAACAGCACATTCAGCTTGACACAGAGCAAGGTAAAAATTCCACAAGAGCTGATGGTGGCCAAGACCAGCCATGAGCTCTTTGCTTTTTTGGCGAAGCAGATTGAAAAGTTCTTGAAGACGCATCACGAGGATCACTACAACGCGCATGTTGAGCGGAGAAAGAACAACTGGGGCGGATACAAAGATGAGGAGATCTTCAGTTTAGGCTTTACCTTTTCCTTCCCGGTGCAGCAGGTTGGCATCAACAAGGGCACACTTATCAGGTGGACCAAAGGCTTTGACATTGATGACACGATTGGCAAGGATGTATGCGCTCTACTGCAGAAGGAGCTCGATGCGCTGGGCCTACCGGTCCGCGTGTCCGCACTGGTGAACGACACTGTGGGAACACTCATGGCCCGTTCGTACACAAGCCCAGGCAAGACTGGTACCCTTCTTGGCGCCATCTTCGGCACAGGTACTAACGGTGCATACGTCGAGAAGCTGGATCGCATCAGCAAGCTCAAGCAGATGGGCAAGGCGGGGCAGGTTGACGAGAGCACAGGCGACATGATTATCAACGTCGAATGGGGCAGTTTCGACAATCAAGTCTCCGTTCTACCAAACACTCCCTACGACATCGCACTCGACGCGGAATCCAACAACCCCGGTATTCAAATGTTCGAAAAGCGCGTCTCCGGCATGTTCTTGGGCGAGATTATGCGACGAGCTCTCCTCGGACTCATCCAGGATCCCTCCGTGCCTCTCTTCTCCGACGAGCACTCCAACCAGAACGACATCCGCAGCACGACAAACATCCACGACGGCTCTCCCCTGTACAAGCAATGGGGCCTCGACACCTCCTTCCTCTCCATCACCTCGGGCGACAACTCCGCCGGCCTAAAAGTCACCCGCCAAACCCTCGACAAAGAATACGGCGTCTCGGCCGCCTCAGCCGAAGACGCCGAAGCCGTCCGGCTCATCGCCTCCGCCATCGGCAAGCGCGCTGCTCGCCTCGCCGCCGTCGCTATCGGCGGCGTCGTCATTTCGACTGGCAAACTCGGCGCACCGAGGGATGTTGCGACCACGAATGCACCTGCTGGAGAAGTGAATGAGGACGATGTGATTGATATTGGTGTGGATGGGTCGTTGGTAGAATTTTACCCGAATTTCGAGGAGTATATCCGTGAGGCGTTGAGGGAGATTCCGGAAATTGGCGTGCAGGGGGAGAGGAGGATACGGATTGGGATTGCGAAGGATGGGAGTGGAGTGGGGGCGGCTTTGATTGCGTTGGTGGCGGATCGAGTTGGTGAGTTCTGTGCATCGTAGCTTGTGGAATTTTGGGTCGAAGTGGATGAGCTGACTTTTTGTTTTCACTTTTAGGTGGCGTGTCGAGTCCGACTGAGTCTAGCAGCGGCGCTGGGGGGTTCTTCCAAAAGCTGCTTGCGGACTTTAACAGGAATTTGAGAGTAAGGGTGTAAACAGTGTTGGTGGGGAACGAGTACAGCAAGAATATCATCTGGTTCACGGTACGTTTTGAGCGGCTGGTTGGCGATGTAGCAAGGGTGTTTGATATGTTGCGTTTTGTATATTGTGGCATTTGAGGCGGGGGGGTTGGAAAGCATGTAAGCGAGTCGATTGTATATGGTGTGTGTACCTACATCTGGAAAGTGCTCTGTGCTACTTCATTTGCAGGGCTGTGCGATCACATGTTGCGCCTTTCACTGATACTCCCTTCGTGGCCAAAAAGCTGGGTCTTAATATTGGAGACGGAGTGCGATCTCACGATGGCGAACCGCAACTTCCGACGTTGCATCTGCACCTGCTGTCTGCTTCACCAGGGCACCTTCCGCGCAAGCTTAGTACCGCCTACCTGAAGCTTGCACCGCCGGCATTCCTGACGGCTTCAGCTCTCACTTCGGAGTGGTCTTGAGCTTCACTAGCGAGTGAAGGCTTCACTTGCTGCAGAAGGCATACCACACGATGGCCACGTGCCCTCCGCCAGTCTCGATTGGAATGGTCTTCAGACTCTCATTGACACAGTCTCGACCTGGTTGATGCATTGTCTTTGATCTCTCGCCACACAACCTCGTTCCTCATACTACTGAGGCGCCCGCAACACACGGTCAAGGAAGCAGCATGTCCAGCCACGCAGTTCCCAACACCCTATGGCGCGTCACGCACTCCCGCTCAAACGGCATCAACACCGAATCCAAATTCGCGCCAGGATCCGCCACACTCTTCACCCTGACATCTGCTCAACTCGCCAACCGCCGCACCGGCACATTCACTAGCCACGATCTCCGGACCTCCCTGTCGCAGAAGAAAGACTTCCCTGCCTGCCCCTTTGTCTTTGCCAGCATTTCGATCCTCTATGCTGTCCAGTACGCGGCATGGTTGGAGGACAGAGGCAAGGCGGAGATTGTGATCACTTGTATTGATACTAGGACCGCGAAAGATAATCATGGCAGGCGGGTGGTATGGCGGAATGTTAATGCGTTGGTTAATGAGTCCTCAGATTTGCGGAAGCCGAAGTATGACAAGTATGCTGATGAGTGGATTGCTACTGCTACTGTCAACTTGGGTGCGGGCTCGTATCGTGTTGCGTACGATGAGATTAAGCGGATGGGACTGTTTAAGTTGTTTCCGGCACTGGAAGTGATGAGCAGGCCGGGCAATGTTTCGTGGTCTCCTGCTATTCGGCGGTTGAGAGCTTATGGGTTCTCTCGAGTATTTCGGCTGACGGAAGCTGAGATCGATCTGGCGGCTTTAATCGCGGCCGCTTTCAGGTCGGCTGGGAAGAGAGAGGAGGATTCTTTGGTGCCTGTGAGCGTGTTTGCTGCGCTGTTGTCGATGCAGAGACGAGACTCGGAGGATTCAGTCTTGAGGAGTTGGATAGGAAGGTGCAGCAATTCCCACTCAGGGCAAGCTGGCAGTCTCAAAGTCGTTCCGACGTCAGGGCTCAAGACCGAGATGCCTGGTTTGACCAAGGATGGACTTATTGATCTGACCACGGATGAAAGTGAGACGGAGGGTATCGACAGCCCGGTTGCTGAGACAGAAGCCGTACTGGATGGACATGCACTTGCTGTCAACGTCGCCGCCACTAAGGCAGACGAAGTCATCGACTTGACGATCGATGACAGCGACGATGATGAGACAGACTACGGCGAGGATATCGATATGGATGATATCTTCGATGTCATGGATGCTGCAGGCCTCTGCAACAGAGGCGCCGCAGGTCAAGATCGGACGGCTTCAGACGAGGTCGGTGCTGGCAAGCCTGGCAGATACCCTGTCGGAGCACAGCCGGAGCTTCTACAGGTGGAGGGGCTGACGATGACCATACACAAAGTCTCTGTCAAGCGTCGGGACCTGTGCGACACAATTGATATCAGCAAGGCCACTCTCGATCAGAAGGCCGAAGACTTCTGTGCGTGGTATACGCTGGGTCGTGAGCAGCGTAGGACTGTCGCACGCGTCCGCCGAGAGCAGCGTCAACAGCGAAGACAGGTTGCGCCACCAGGAGGACGGCGGGCGCGCAGGGTGAAAATCGGCAGGGAGAAGGATGTGGTGAGGATTCCGAGAGAGAAGTATCGCGAGCTGAGGGCGGCGCGGCGGGCATTGGCGAGAATGTCTAGGACGCGCTAGTTTTCCTCTTGGGGGATGACCCGGCTCTGTGATAGCTTGTGCTGTGTCGGAGATTGGTGGAGGGAGGTAGGGGTCTGAGGAAGGTGAGGCCCGGAAAGGCATTTCGAGTTCGTTAAGAGGAGGAGCAGCAAAGTAGATATTCGCATCTGTGCGACGCACCAGATCTATGACACACAACACCGTCGGCTCTTCTTTTCGTACCAGTCTGCACGACTACGGCGAGAGGAGGAATGTGCTTCATGCAGGCCAGTCCGGGCGGTCTAGGTAGCTTTGGAGAAGGGTTCAAGCCACATATAAAGAGCTTTCAACCGTCCCCCGGCATCAAACCCTCAATCACTGCTCTCACCTCACTCAAGACAATCCCACACAGTGCTCACACCGCTCACACCCTCCCTCACTTCTCACCACCTGCACTCACCAAACTCAAATACACCCCCCAAAACAGCCCCACCACACTCCCAAACAACGTCCTCTGCTCCAACGGCACCACGGTAAAACTCAACACGCTCACCGCCGGCCACAGCTTCTGCCCAGCGAAAATCATCGGCCAGAATTTCTCCTGCACTTGCCCTTGCACTACTGCCCATGATTCCCCTCGTAAGAGCGCGATACCCGCTATGAATAGCACGGTATTCGCCGCCGCGCCGAGGGTTTGATCGAGCGCGAATTTCGTGGCGGTGTTTTTGATGTTGAGTTTACTCTTGATTTCCTCAGGTCTGGTAGCTACGGACTCTGTATTCATTGTGCCGGTGTCTTTCTCGCTGTTCAAGGCCCGCTGTCTCGCTGTCTCTCTGTCGCTGCCTGATGTGACGGCATCATCGACGACTTTCTCTTTGGCAGTGTGGGAGAGGCTTTTGGTGTAGCCGGGGAATTGGGCTTCAAGCCAGGCTTGCCAGAGGTAGTTGGGGGGTGTTGCGAGGAGGGAGAAGAGGACGAAGTGGAAGAGTTGAATGGGGTTCAGGGTGAAGAGTTTCTGTATGCATGTGTCAGGATGATAGTATTACTGGAGAGAGAACGCAGCAGACGTTACATTTGCTTGGTAGCATGTTATGAATTGGCCGAGTACGTTTGAGATTGCTGATAGAGTCGCGGACTGGATGGCTGCTTTGACGATAGGCGCGTCCATTTTATTTGTGGCTGAGTCTCAGGGCGGTCGCGGGAGTTTTATGGCGACGATGTTGCTCGAGGGGACTTTTGCAAGGTCGAGATCCATCGTGGACGTTGCGACACAAAGACGTGGAAGGAGCTTGTTTGGGAAGCTCTGCTGCCAACCTACATGCGGGATAATTCGCGATACGTGACATCATATTCCGATTGGCTGACATGTGATGGCTCGGCTACATACATATAAGGACTAGGAGCTAGTATGCTATCACAACTTTGCTCTTCCACCCAAGATATCCTGCCATGCCGCTTCATCGTACGGCTCATACGTGCTGCCACCAGGCCGCACCCAGAATAGCACATCCTCCTTACCACCCTCACCCTCTTTAATCTTCGCCAGATCCACGCCTTCCCTTCGCAAAGGCACCTTATTCTGCTTATTGTTATGACTCGGTGTCGGAGCCTTGATCAATCGTATGAACACCGGAACGGCATACTTGGGTAGTGCTCTCCTCGCATGCGTCAACAAGCCCTCCCAATCGAACGACGCTCGATCATCAGGCCGCACGAATATCGCTGCGCAACCCGCTCTGCCATCATGATTCGGGACCTCAACGCCATACACATTCGCTTCGACGACACCTGGGAAGCGTCCGAGGACTTCAGCGACCTCGGCAGTGGAAACGTTCTCACTCTTCCACCTGAACGTATCACCAAGCCTGTCGAGGAAGAACCATCTCCCGTCATCGTCTCTTCGCAGGGCGTCGCCAGTGCGGTAGTACAAGTCACCTCTTTTGAAAACGTCCCGCTCAAATCTCGCGGTTGTGGCGGAAGAGTTGTTGTAGTACCCGACGAAGTCCTTCTCGCTCTGGCACCTTACCACGATTTCACCACCCTCATTGTAGGATGTGCGTCTCGCAAAGCCAGTCTCTGGATCTCGCCAGATGGTCCCGTTTTCGTAATCAATTTGGACTGGTACAATAATGTCGTGGAACTTCCTTCGCTCCATCACTCCATGGTGCCCAACGTGCGCTGCGTGGAAAGGGCCCCTGCACACATTCAGAAGGACTAGGACGCCCTCCGTGCTATTAAAGAACTCGTTGATGCAAGGTATATTGAACCTCTCCTGAAATTTGAGCCAGACATCCGGCCGCATGCCGTTCCCGTACATCGCTTTCAATTTGTGATCTTTGTCAAGCGGTGACGGCGGCGCAGCCAACAGGTACCGCGCTGTCTCACCGACGTACACAAAGGCATTGGCCTCACTGTCGTGAATGTCTCGCCAGAAGTTGCGGACAGAAAAGCGCTTGCCGATGGCTAGGGTGATACCCGTCGTCATGCATCCTATTGCAGTCGTGCCGCCCGTGCCGTGATAGAGAGGCATGCAGTCATACCAAACATCGGCCTTGCGCGTCCGCGTGCCTGGGGTGAGGCCGGTAGACCTTAGCCGCGGCGGACCCAATGCTCCTGCTCGTGCTGCGATGAAAGGGCATGCTTTGGGATGACCTGTCGTGCCTGAAGTGTAGAACAGGAAGATTGGCGAGTCCAGCTTGACGCCATCGCGGTAGCTGTTGTCGGGTCTCTTTGGTTCGCGAGAGAAGATCTCAGCCTTGGTTTGAGCGTCCACGATCAAGATAGTCATCCCTAGTTCATTCTCGATCCGGGTTCTGACTTCCTCGACGCGTGCGATACAGCCTGCGTCTTCATCTACGACCAGCACTTTCGCACCTGCTGTCTTCAAGCTGTGCACGAGCGCGTCGCCGCCGAGATTGTAGTTGATCCATGCCGGTGCACTTCCGATCGCCCAAGTCCCAAGCAGGTTAAACACGAAGTCTGGGCCGTTCTGCAGATAGCATGCCATCAGCTCGTTTGGCTTCACACCGTTACTCTCCAGAAAGCCGGCCCATTGCAACGACTTGTCGTACACTTCTTGCCACGTGTATGTGACCGCGGGTTCAGATGGGTTTGTTCGAAACCAGATACATCTCTGCTTTGGAATCCGCTGCGCGACCTCTTCGAATTGATACCAGACAGACAGCTTTTTAGCTTTTGCGCGAGCACTGGTCGCGCTATGAAGCCTGCGTTGCTCGAGACTATTGGCGATGTCCTTACTGATGTGGTATTTGGCGTCGACATAAGCTGCTGCTGCAGTGCCTGCAGCTAGGACTGGCAACGCCGCTATGGCAAATCAGCTCATACTCTGGCTATAGTCAATCATTTGTGCCCGGCTGTGTCAGACTTACCCATTGCCATCTCGATCTTTAGCGCTTTAGTAGCTCTGCTCGATCAGTATACCGTGGGTCAGTAGTCACATGGAGCTGAAGTGTGAGATTGCGTGTGATACGGTCGACACCTACTGATTATCAACTGTGGCTACATGTACTGCAGATGCCGGCTATAACCCTGGTTGAATGAAGGTGCAGGTCTGGGAGCGCGCGTCTGTCACGGCATATTTCACGGACCTCGGGGGAGCAAGTCAAAGCCCGGCACTTGTTTCAGGATGCACGGGGTGGTTGGAAGACTGGCGCGACAGGGACTGGCCTGCCGATACTGTGATCACTGAAGACCAACGCAAGAAACCCATCAGAGTACAATGGTTGTTGGACTGCAAATATAGCCACTGTTTTGCACGCATTGAGAACGAACGGTGGTCTTATGACCCTCATGTCAAAACTTGCGTCCCGTCCAAGCCTTTGCTGGCTCAACAGCGGCCAACTTCTCGCTCGTACCTATGACTGAAGAATTAAGGACCACGGCTGCTCGTAGACTGTTCTGCGAATGATAAGTAGCCGGGGTCTTGAATCTGTCAGACCATACCTTGCGAAGACTTGTAGTTCGTAGCCCTCGGACACGCAGCTCAGCAGGCAAGCAGTAACCGCGGCAAATGCAAGGTGGGGAAGGTGGCATTGAACTCGAGTCCGCAACCGTCAGCACCACCACCACACCATCATCACGAGTCAAGCACAAGCTCGCCGCAAATCAAGAGAGAACATCAATAGAGCCAGTCGCCAAGATGTGCATGAAAGCCACCTGCAGCAAATGCCAAAAGACCACCTGGCGTGGTTGTGGATCGCATATCCCATCCGTACTTGATAGCGTCCCGAAGACTGAGCAATGTACTTGCGAGCCTAAGGTTGAGAGAGATGGCAAGCAGTATCCGTGAGTGCCTCGCCTCTCAAGTCTGAGAAACAGAACGCAACGTCGCTGACTTCCTAGCCAGGCCTGCTGGTTCGGCTCCTGCATCCTGAGGACTGAGAACAGTTTCTGACTGTTTGCAGCACCAATGTTCGACTTTGGGTCCATATTGGGTAGTTTTGGATGGGGTAAAGGCAGTAATGAGAAGGAAAGTGATGAACTGTGATGCGCTCTGATGGTTTTGGCCGTGGTGGTGGTGATGGTGGCGGATAGGCCAGAACCGTCTGCGCAGAGGCGTAGGGAAAGAATCGACGGTCCTGACAATAGAGAAACGGGAGAGTGACACAGCACACCTCAGTATTGTAGGTGGAAGCAATTCTTCGAAGGCTAATACGTATAGCACGTCTGATGATGTACCGTGATGGTACGTGGTCTATGCGCATCACGCGCCATCTTATATTCTACTCGCTTGTTCCGAGTCTGTTTGACTGATGGAACTTGCGAATATTCGATGGCATCATGCATCATTCGACAGCTCAGCGGTGAGCAGGAAGCTGCTCTACCTTACCTTTCCGCCAGGTCGCGATACGCAAATGACTTTTGCATCATGACCGCACGCGAACCATTGCCTGCGCACAGTGTGAGAAGAATATAATGACAAGGACCATCCGCCTCGATCGTCGACTCGGACACGGACTGCCTGGAAGACTGGATTGATGGGGGCCAGAGTCACCAGATTGATGGAGAATATCTGTTTTGGAACCTATGCCAACATAAGCCATGGGATTCGAATTGAACTCGGGCCCCGAGGAGCTACGAACACTCGTGGACTGGCGAATGATGCCATCAGCCATGTTTCGCCAAAGTCAGCGCGATAGCTGCTGCTCAGATTGACTGTTGCGGATGCCTGAACCGTTGCCAAAAGCACTGTTTGTCGCGTAAACTGATACAAGTGAGTCAGCACAATGTCTCCATACGCTCGTAGCGATTGGCCACGTGGGACAGGTTATTGTTTTACCTTCTTGGCTCTGCATATTAAGATGCGCCCAAGAGCCTTGGTATTGACCTAACCCCAGGTAGAGGTGCCTGTCATCCGATTGTCTCGACGCCTCAGCCAAACGAGGCCAAACGCCGATTGCAACCTCACATACCCAAGACTACCAAGAAAGTAAGAAAAAGCCATGATCATAATGGCAATGCTTCGTCTTTCTGCTTTCCCCACACTTCAATCCCAGACGTGCGACCACACGGCTATCTGATCTGAGTCCTGGAGAGAGATCGTAAACTCACGACTTCGCTCTGGAGTGAGAGCAAATCACGGCTTGTGGACTACTTGATATAAAGCTCTAATGCGTCCATCAAGATATTGAACCGCCGTCCAGTCAGAACACACAACGTGATGTTGTCGATCCGCTCCTTGTTCGGCATTGCGTGCCTTCTTGGTGCGGTCTACGCCCAAACATATCAACGTCTGGGTTCTTGCCCCACCCTTGGCTGCATCCTGCCCCCAGACCAGCAAGACTTCCTTGCCGGCCAGCTCTTCGACATCCGACTGGAAGTCCATGCACCTAAGAATGGCTCAGAGGCCACGAACGGCATTCCAGACAGCGACTTCACATTTGCTATAAGTAAAGTTGGTGCACCTGCTCAACCCGCCGCCAGCTTTTTTGGCATCGCTGAACCTAAGCTCGAAACCTGGAACTTTACGTACTACGAGGATTTGTTTGCCGAAGATGCGAAGACCCCAGTCATCGTCAATGTTGCTTCGAAGGCTTACCGCAGAGTGGCGCTCTACGAACCAGGAGAATACGAGGCCGTTCTACATTACAATGGAACCAACACGACAGCCTACTGGATGGTCCGGGATATTGCAGAGGTCCGCAAGACCAAGAACGTGCTGCTGTTCATTGGGGATGGCATGACCACCAATATGATCACCGCTGCAAGGCTGATTGCTCATAAAAGCATCAATGGGCGCTACCAGAGCACCATGGCTCTGGACAAATTTCCTGTCTTGGGTCATCAAATGACGCATTCTTTAGACAGCTTCATCACGGACAGTGCCAACTCCGCCACGGCGCTTTACACTGGCCACAAGTCCTCTGTGAATGCGTTGGGTGTCTACGCAGATTCTTCAAAGGACCCTTTTGATGATCCTAAGATTGAGACCATTGCTGAAATATTCCATCGCTTGTGGAAAGGTCATATCGGGATTGTCAGCACAGCTTTTGTTGCTGATGCCACGCCCGCCGCGCTGACAGCTCATACAAGAGATCGTGATCAGTATGGCGCTATAGTTGATTCATTTGTCCATGGTATTGTGAACTACACCTGGACGCAATGGGATGGGCCTGATGTTCTGTTTGGTGGTAAGTAGCGGAAAGCTCGATCTGCCGAGTTCACGTACATGGACTGACGAACTATCATAGGCGGAGCTGAGCAGTTCTATCCGCCCAGCCTTGGTGGTAAGACTTATATGGATCTCGACTATTACAAGATCTTCAGCGAGGCTGGATACGCAATTGTTCAGAACAATTCCGCACTGCAAGCGGCCCCAATCTCCGATAGACTTCTAGGCATATTCTCCGTCTCGAACATGGCCAAGTGGCTCGACCGCAACGTCTATACCAAAAATCTGCAGAATCAGAATAACTCGGCGGACGGCTTGAAGAAAGATGCAACAGACCAGCCCGGGCTTAAAGAAATGACGCTCAAAGCCATCGATGTGCTCAACACTCGTGCCGCCAGCTCCGGCAACGGCTGGTTCATCATGTCCGAGGCCGCTTCAATTGACAAGCAGATGCACGTGTTAGACTACGACCGGGCTCTAGGAGAGCTACTCGAGCTCGACGACACCGTCAAGGCCTCAATCAGCCACTTGACTGAGCTAGGCGCGCTCAAGGACACTCTCGTCCTGGTGACAGCAGACCACGGTCACGGCTTCGACGTCTTCGGAAACGTCGATACCGAATATCTGAGCGCAAAGACCAATCCTCGAGAAAAGCGGCGAGCTGTCGGCATCTACCAGAACTCCGGACTCTCTCAGTACATCAATACCGGCAATCTCAGATACACCGACAGCAATTTCCCTTCCAACTGGAGCCCACGATACACGCTCGCGCAAGGCTTCGGCGCCACCCCTGACCACAGGGAGGACTACCGCGTCCACGAAGACGGCCCTCGCTTGCCCGCCGTCAATATCTCCGGATACCCGAAAGACGAATATTTCGTCAACCCCAAAGACGCCACCGATGGCATTCTCTACAACGGCACCCTCCCCACCACGGCAGCGCAGGGCGTGCATTCCCTTACCGACGTTCCAGTCTTCGCTATGGGTCCCTGCCAGGAGCTGTTCGGGGGCGTGTACAATAGTATCGATGTCTTCTTCAAGATGGCGGAGTGTCTTGGCTTGTCGCGGCCGGGTTGTGTGACGCAGGGGAATAGTACGAGTGGTGGTCAGGGGGGTCATTATGAGGGTCCAGGGAATTGGGGCGATCATCATCCTGATGTCCCGGGGTATGTGCAGTATGGGGAGTTTAATCCGAGGTATGCTGGGAAGGGACATTGGGCGTAATGATGGTCCGAGTAGCTGCGTGGGCTGTACTGGATGATCGTTTTGAGATGTATCTTATACACCAGACGTATTTTGTGTCTGCTACACCCACATTGTGTTGTACACACATCCAGCAAAGCCGTCAAGCCCAACAACGCCATCGCTATTATGATCCCGACAATACACGCACGGCTCAAAGGGCCTTGATCTGCTGAAAGAAAGGATTCGCAAGCAACGCCTCGTTGTCCTTGACCAGATCCTTCATCCTCTGTACTTGCTCCTCCTTGCCCAGCTGCTCAGCCTCAACCTGCTCCTTCCACTTCATCAAGATCTCTTTCAGCATCTTGCTGCCCTCCTCGACCTCCTCCTTGCTTGCATTGACCTGTACGTCCTCGTGCTTGCCAGAGAAGTCCTCCAGCTCATCAGCCTTCCGCTTGGCCATATTGACAACCTTCTGCGGGAAGCGGACGAGCTCGGCGACGTGAATACCGAAAGACTGGTCCGAGATGCCAGGCACGACTTTGTAGAGGAGCGTGACTTCGCGGCGGCGGCTGTTAGACGCGTCGTTCCCAGTCATGGCTGTGTCACCGTTGTCGTCCCCGATGTGCGCTACTACATGCAGATTCTGCACTTGCGGGTAGGAATCTTTGAGCGCCGTCAATTCGTGGAAGTGGGTAGCGAACATAGCATAGGCCCCGATCTCCTTGATGATGTGCTCGCTGATGGCCCAAGCAAGACCGAAGCCGTCGTATGTGCTTGTGCCACGGCCCAGCTCGTCAATGATGACCAAGGATTCCCGTGTCGCGGTCTTGAGTATGTTGGCAGTCTCCAGCATTTCTGCCATGAACGTACTGACGCCTTTGAGTTGGCTGTCACTTGCGCCGACACGGGCCAGAATGCAGTCAAACAACGTGATCTCGGCTTCTGAGCAGGGGACGAAGCAACCGATTTGAGCCATCAGGGCGATGACACCAATCTGTCGGATGTACGTGGACTTGCCGCCCATGTTTGGTCCGGTGATGATGAGGAATTCGGACTCGCCACGAACGAGTGATACGTCGTTCGTGATGAAGGAGATGTCGTCTTGCATTTCCATACACGGATGTCTGGCTTCCTTGAGAATGGTGTTGCCAGTGCCGCGAGGGTGCACCTTGGGACGGACGTATGAAGATGGTGCATGTACAGAGACATGAGCGAAGCTGACGATGACGTCCAGATGTGCGAGTACGCCTGCCAGCTTCTCGATGACGGGGCAGTAGGAAGCTGCAACATTGACGACTTCCTGGACTAAGCCACTCTGTGTTCGATTGTACTGCTCGGAGTACTGGTCAAAGTCTCGCCTCATCTGGCTCATGGCAGTGGTCGTGAAGAAGACACCATTCTTCTGTGTTGAGCACTCCTGGTATTGCTTCTTGTTACGGATAGCGTTGGCTTCATTTCTCGTCAGTCTGAAGCACCAGCCGTGGACTTTATGGTTCTCGAGGAAGAGCTTCTTCTCGGTGTCCTGGTTCAGATCATCGCCAACTCTCCTGTGCTCCTTCTCCATTTCATACCGCAGCTTGTCAAGCTTCTTGCGTATGATGCGAAGTCCGTCGTCAAATTCTGACTTGATGATAAACTCATGGTTGTCAAGTGCTTCCAGATCAACCGTAGTCTCGACCATTTCCTGGAGCTTGACAAAGCTGTCAGAGTAGGAGCGGAGATTGTTGGTATACTCGGCATCAAGCGCATCCTTGTATGCCTCGTCCATGACGCCCTCAAACGTGCCGATGAAATCCGGCAGCCGGATAGCAACCTGGTAGGCACGCACAACATCTTCAAGGTTTGCCTTCTTACGCTGAAATTTTTTTGCTAATCGGTAGAGGTCAGGAATTGACCGCAAATGCTCTTCCTGCAAGGTCTGTCTCAACTCTGTGTCGTTTACAAATGCCTCGACCAGCTGTTGCCTCTTCTCGATCTCCTCCAAACTCATGAGCGGCTGCTTCAGCCATTGCGCAAGTAGTCTGCTGCCGACTGGTGTTTTGCAGTGGTTGAGCAAACCATACAAGTTCATCGTCTTGGAGCCATCCTTCGGTCCTGGCATGAGATTGAGAGCTTTCAGAGCCGACGAGTCCAGCTTCATGAATTGGCTGAGGTCGTGTTGGTATAGCTGGTATTGGCCGAAATTGGTTGGGTCCGACATTGCTCCCAGGTACTTGATCAAGGCAGCAGCCGAGCTCATTGCAAGTTTGAGGTCCGTCTGCAGAAGCATGCCTGTCGCCTTCTCACTTCGCAGCAATCTAGCAAGATCTTGCTCGATGTCACGGCTGCTGAAGTCATTCGCTGGCCTCTCCGATACGGCACATCCGCAATTGTCAGCGATCGTCCGCAGCTTGTGTAGCTCTGCATCTTTTTTGGTGCCATCGAATTGTATCAAGCATTCTTTGGCGCCAAGCTGAATGAGCAGTGATTCGAAATTGGAATAGATGTCATTATCAGCGAATTCGCTGACTCCGAGCTCGCGAACGCTGGCATCTGCGAAGCATACGCCGACCTGGCGAGCTTCTGTGGCTTTCGCTGACACCTTCACTGCCAGAATGATCGGAGCCGATTCTATGTGACCGCCCAGCTCGTCCTCGATATCTTGCAAGTTGCCTGGTGATGCTTGCTTGACCACTTTCCATTGATTACGGTTTGAGCTTTGAAGGACTTCAATACGCTTGCCTAAGCGGAAGATGGCTTCTCGCAGGAAATTCTTGTATGCAGTCCATGTCATTGTTACCGAAGGAAGTCCAGGGTTCCGGCCAAGCGTCTTGATGACTGACGTCGTCTTGTATTGCACTCTTGCGATGAGCATGGCGTCCTCTCCGTGAGCACTAAGCCAGTCCCCTCTGTCGAAGATCCGGACGGAGTCGGCATTCTTGTTCGCTTCCAGTGAGTTGTAGGCTTTGATAAAGCCGCCTTCATCGTCCAATTTCAGCTCCGGACGAGAGCCCATTTTGGTGGCGTTCCTGCCTGCTGGACGACAGGATCACAATCTTTGCGTTGAGAAAGAGCAATCTTGGACAACGTGATGCTGGCAAGTGTAAGACTTTCGGCTGGACACTCTTCAAGATATTCTTGACTGTGATGTCCTCCACTCAAGAAGGAGACGCGCACCGCGACTAGCGCGAGAGGTTCGTGATACATTCACGTGACGTGTCCGTGACTAAGCACGGGGAACCCCGTCGTTCCGCATGTGTGCATCTTTGAACAACGATTCAAGAGACAATTCTAACCACTTCCTTCCACAACTTCGTCTTCCCACATTCCATCACACATCAACATGAGCAGAGGCGGCGGTACCACTCTCTACGTGACCGGCTTCGGCCACGGCACACGCGCCCGCGACCTGGCCTTCGAGTTCGAGCGGTACGTCATGCAGCGAAACACGAGCACAGGCGCGCAACGAGCCACCCCCTACGCGATGACCCACGAGCGAGCGAGCGGTTGAGCGATCGAGCGACGAACACTTTCCCCTCCCTCCCATATCGATTGCACCGTGGAATATTTGTCGGTAATAGTGAACATGAGTATTGACAAAATTTAAGGTATGGGCGTCTTGTCCGCTGTGACATCCCAGCTCCACGCACTGCTTCCAGCAGGCTGTAAGTACACCCCGTGCCCACGGCGGCAAGCTCAAAACTGACACAAGTAACAGCTTCGCCTTCGTGGAGTATGAGAGCCGTCGTGATGCTGACGATGCGTACTACGAGATGCACAACAAGCGTATTGGGCGTGATGACATTTTGAAGATCGAGGTAAGAACGTGGAAGAGAACAGGCAGTGATGGGCAGTGACTGACTCTTCAACAGTGGGCTCGCACTCCTCCATCTGCTAGCTGGCGCTTCGACGCCGGCCGTGGTCCACCACGCGATGACCGCCGTCGTGAGCGTTCGCGCGGTGGTGGCAGCCGTCGCTCGCGCTCTCCACCGCCACGCAGCAGCCGTTACGATGACGACGATCGCCGTGACCGGGACCGTGACTACGACAGGCGCGACAGGAAGGACGACCGCGACGACCGCCGCCGGGACCGCACCCGTAGCCCAGATGGTGACCGCGACATGAAGGACAGGGACCGTGAGGATGACCGCGAGGCGCGTGGACGTGATCGTGGCGACCGCTACGACGACGAGCCGCGTGAGAACGGTGCAAACGGTGACGATCGTAAAGGTACGCTACAGCCTCCCACCCAACCCCGCCACTTCCGCCACCAGAGCCTGACGATGAGATTCGCCAGAACGTGATGAGCCAGCACCGGCCAACGACGATCTTGATACCGCAGAGTAGGGCTTTGCTGGTATTCGCATGGACTCGGGCGGTTGGTGAGCGCATCCTTTTGGACATTGAGCAGAAAGAGACGGAGAAGGTGAGAGCAAAGTTCGAGAAAAGTTTGACACGCTTGGTGGAGCATTGGCAGCCTTTGAAGCAACAAGGCTAGCTATGCATTGACTTCACAAGCAACACAGCATCGGAGACGCGTTCGAACGAGCGAGCGAGCGAACGATCGGCTGCGACACAGCGAGACCAGACTGTAATCCACATTCGATCCGAGACGTACCTCGTTACTCGACCACCGTTTTCCGTTCTACCACGATCGTCATCCATCCTCTCATCCTCCAGCCCGACCATGCGCCGATCCGTCCTCGTCGTTAACCTACCCTCCCCTACCTCGACGCGCGAGCTCGGTTACGTCCTCCTTACTAACCATCCTACTGCTCCGTATTGCACTTCCTGCGCATTTTCAATTGACTTGCGTACATGACGTTCGCCCGTTGCGTTGCACCTCGCAAATCAAAACCTTCCGCTACCAGTCCTGTTTTATGACATGTCATGAGATTGAGGTATTTATGAACATTACAGCCTGATGCTGCACCTCTGCGTGCTATCGCCAGATTGGTGAACCACGTTATGGAACTGCTCCTCAATTATGGGTAGACAGCGATAGGCACAGAAATGATTATTTAGCAGCACATGAGCGGTGGACGCGCAAAATTGTAGACAGCTCATCATATAATACATATATACACATAGATGCAGCCTCTGCAAAAGGCATTACCTCTTCCTAGGCATGTCGAAGCTCTGCATGCTGTTGCTTCATATCCACCTGTACCTCTGGCCGCAGCACTGCATGACAGTCATCCCGCCATGTCTAACACTCAATCAAGACCACTACCTAAAAGGATCAAACTCCTCAAACACCTCCTTCGTAGCACCCGCCTCCGCCTCCTCCTCAGCACGACTCTGCGGACAATCCCGCCAATGAATCCTCTTCTCCAACCCCAACCACTTCGCCACCACTCTCCTCCCGAACTGCAAATCAAACCTCCAGTCCCCACTCAGCGGCAGCACCATCTCCTTCCTATACTGCTCGCTCCAGATCATGACTTTGAAGTAATTGCCCGTCTCTTCTATCGCCTGCATGTCTTTGAACCCTTGCACGAAGCGTGGGTAGGAGAGGTTCTCGGCTTCGGTCTCGAACGCGGCGGTCACCAGACCGCGATTTATGAGGTCTGTGGGGAGGGGCAGGAATTGCCAGTGCAGGTGTACGCCCCAGCTTTGGGACAGGGAGAAAGTTACGGCGCCGAGGCGGGAGGTGCCTGTGGTTGGGTCGGCGGATTTGGTGGTGAGGAGGTTGTGAAGGGCTGTGCGGTATTGTTGCATCTCTGTCATGGTTGAGTCGCGGTCGTCGTTGTCGGAGATTGATTCGAGGGTTGGTTTGTGGGCGATGGGGATGATGAGGATGTGGGATGGGATGGAGAGACCGTATTGCTTGAAGGTGTCGGGGGTAGTGAGGGGCCCTTTGGCGACGGTTAGGTAGGCGTTGGTCGCGATGGAGACGAGGAGGTGGACTTGGGCGTCTTTGCGGGAGAGGCAGAAGTAGCATTCATCTGGGGTGGGTGGTGGGCCGCGTTGGCGCTTGTTGCGGCCGCGGGATCCGCGCTCGTAGCCGCGGTCTTGGTGGTCGTTGCCGTCTGCGTAGCGGAAGTTTTCACCGGTGCCGTTCGCGTCGGAGTCTAGCTTGCGCTTCTTTGTGAGGGTGAAGGGTGATGCGGTGCAGCCTTCGAGAGTCTTTGGTGGCTCGTTCGACGTATCGAGGCTGAAGGCATAGATCCACTTGGGTTTGCCAGGACTGCCGTATGGCGCAAGGCTGATGAAGCGGGTCACTGATCGTGGTGGTGGTCCTGCATGGAAGTACGGCTCGCGTTCGTAGTAGCTTGAGGAGGTTGAGAAATGGTATCGAGGCTTGAGCGCGGTGCACAAATTACTGAGGCTCTCCACACCTTGAGGCTTCTCCTCGCCTGCATATGATACTTTTGAGCCGTCGGTGATGCTCTGAGGCCAGTCGCTGGTAATGAGGAGATCGACGCCGGTCTCAGCCTGGCTTGTCGCAAGTGATGCAACGTCCGCGTCTGTGTACGTCCCATTGTACAAGCTTGTCGGCTGGTCTTTGCTTCCATCATGCGCACCGCCAATCGACGCCACTTTGATGCCTTCTGTGGTCTTGACTATGCCACGGCGTCCGAAGCAAGTCAGGTTCGGACATAGCTCGCCGTCATTGGCGTCGAGCTTCTCTTGGACCTTTTCAGGGAAAGCATGCTTGCCGAGAGCAAAGTAGATCGGGACCGGGATGTTAATGTTGCCTGACAAGATCTTGTCGACTTCAGCCTCCTCAGGGTCTGGGCCGAAGATGTCTCCAGCAATGACTCCAAAAGCAAATTGCTGCTTCTCGTGTAGCTTGGTGACCTTTGCGAATGCCTCTGATAGCTTTCCATTAAGATCACCGATCACGAAGCTGGAAATGGGTGGTGGGTCAGCATCCGTCATGACGATGGTTGGTGGTGGTTTTGGTGGCGGAGTGAGAAGTGCGAGGGTGGGAAAGGCCGGAGCAGCGGTCGTCTCGACGTCGCTGTAGTCCAACACTGCTGCCATGACTGGTGCCATGATGCTTGACCTGTCGATGAAGATGTTGATGTAGGAGAGGATGTGCTTACATTTTGGAAGCCATCGTGGAGACTTATATGGACAGCTCTGATGGTCTGCATGTGATCGATATGCTGCTGTACTTCATGAGACGGTCACAATCTTGTGAAGTGAATTGCATAGACGATTCACCTCGACTTTCACATGCGCGACTCAGAAAACGAGACGGCTGAAACCAAGACTAGCGCCATGCAAGGGCTCGGTCCGCCCCCACAAGATCCGCCACATGTCGATCGTCCAGGACTTTTTCTCTGCTTGTGCTGCCGGCATGTGACAATCTTCCAGACTTTGCGATGTGATGGCGGGTCTGGGCAAGGGAGGAAAGGCGATCAAGCCTTCGAAGGTGGTGAAGCCGAGTGTCAGGAAGAGGAAGTCGACCGTCACCACCAAGAACCACCGATTCGAGACGTTCAACGACAAAATCGCCAAATTGAAGATCGACCCCATACGCCGTCGCAGAAACGTAGAAGACCATGAGCTGTTGACAGAAGAGACGGCGACATACTTTGGCAAATCGATTGAAGAATGGCGGGATCTCAACCTCTCGGCGACCTTTACGGCATTCCTCAGGCAGGTCTCGCCGTACGCCGACAGCCTGCCTGTGGTCTTGCACAATGAGGACAAGATCATGGAGCTGTTGATAATGTACATCGAAAAGGCGGACGGCTTGGCAATGGAGCCGCTGTTGAGCCTCATGAGCCACTTTGCGCATGATTTGGATGTGCGATTCGAGAAGCACTTCTCCCGTGCCGTCTCGACCATCACAGCAGTCGCCGCGAAGCATGAGGATCCAGCAGTGGTCGAGTGGAGCTTCACATGCTTAGCATGGCTGTTCAAATACTTGTCACGGCTGCTGGCGCCTGATCTCAGGCCGTTGTACGATCTCATGGCGCCGTACCTAGGGAAGGAGCCGCAGAAGCCATTCATCATCCGCTTTGCCGCCGAGTCCATGAGCTTTCTTATCAGAAAGGCCGCAGCTATGTATACCCGTGATCCATCTCCGAAGCCGCTGGATAAAATCGTTGAGCATATGCTGGATGACTGTATCCGTGCTTACGATCATGCGCACCGCAAGGATGACCTGTACAAACAGGGTATCATGACCTTAATATGTGATGCTGTCAAGGGCGTGCAGAAAGGACTTCATACCAGTGGCCTCGCAGTCTGCCAAAGCCTTCTTACCGCATGCTACAAAAAGACGAGCCGAAAGGAGGGAGTTGAAGTACCTGTAGCTGTGGCCGTCGGCGTGCTCACAAGCCTGATCCACCACACAAATTCCGAAACATTTGCACCGATAGCAGGAACGATAGTCGAGCTCTGCGACTCAGCGACGGGACCTGGACCTGTTCATCTTATGAATGAACTGCTTTTTACCATGGTCTCAGGTCGGAAAGGAACGAGGATCGCGGAGTGGAAGTCCGTCGTGGATGCCGCCCGCATCATGGTCACCAAGAGCGCTGACCTCGCGAGTTCCGACGAATACCTACAACGGATAGCGTTGTCAGCATTGGCTGTCACATTGCAGTACGCGACAATTGATGCTGTATTGCCAGCCCTTACTATTCTAGACAGCCAGTACATACAAGGTGGCGGCGGGTGGCAACACTTCCTACCATTCTGTGACATGTTTGCGAGGCTTGGGACGGATAGATTCCGACAATTTGTGCTTCCGGCTCTGCAGAGATTCCTGCTGTCATCATTCTGCCCAGACGATGTCTTCGAGTGGTTGCCTCGCCTTGCAGCGAAGGGCTTGCAGCTAAAGATGAGCGTCTCGGCGGAGAAGCAGGAAAACTTGATGCATCGAATACGAGCACTTGTGGATCCGAGCGCCGGACGTGTCAACTACGTTGACGCGAACACTGCATTGCTCGCCTTACCTCACCTGAAGCTTCCTGGTGACTTGCAGCAGGAGTTGGGTGCCATCCTGACCAAATTCGTGCTGCAGACATGTGCAGAGGCAGACGCACCTTCCGAGGGCGCTATCTTTGCCATCGCTGCTTGTTTACCCAGAGCCTTGGATGACGCGCGTCATGCTGAGGAGTTGAAGACCATCTGGACTGCATTGTGTGCCTTCAGCGCATACTATGCATCGCATGAGCAATACTGGAAAGCTCTGCTGAAATATCTGAAGACGTGCAAACCAAGTGGCTACACGGAGATGCTCGAGAAGAGTCTCGTTAATGCCATGTCCATGCCATTACACGCAATCCGGGAGACGGCGTTGGAGATCTCAATACAGCTGTGTACAACGCAAGGGCAGTCCGTGACTGATGCGCTTACGACTGCCAATGCTATCGAGTCTACGCGCATCTCGCTAGAGACCAGTAGAGCGATATCAATGAACATCAGGCGCCTGATTACTGGCTATGAAGCTGCGCCGTCTGGCTCGCTCGCGAGGCGAGCAGTGCCAGCCTATTGCTTTGGTCTACTTCACCTGCGTCTTGCGCAAGCTTGGGAAGACGCCATTGCAGTGTTGGCTGAGGTGGTCAAAAGCGCCGATGGCGAGGAGGCAGTGATTAATCACGCTCAAAAGTGGCTTTCGGGTGCGTCTGCCGGACAGGACGATCCTCCCTCGAACTTGCCGAAGATTTTGGACGCCGAGTCTGATGGCTTCATCGTTGCATCCGACTTTGAGTGCTCAAATCTGATGCGACTGCAAGCCATCAAGAAGCAGGTATTCGACAAGGAAGAAGACAATGGGTATTTGTCTCCAGAAGCACAATTCCAAGCCGTGATCAAAGCATCCCCAATAATAACAGATACATCTCGCAACCAGGCGCTCAAGGTACTTAGCAAAATTCCTCAAGTCGCTGAGAAGCGTTCTCGTATGCTTGTGCCCGTTTTGCTGCGATGGGCACACCGTTCGGCCGACCTGGCAGAAGAGGACGAAGATGCTGTCGGCCAACGATGGGCCCGCAAGGATCAGAAGGCTATGTTGGCAATCTTTGCGCAATTCAACAATCCCAAGGTGCTGTACAAGTCGAGCGAGGTCTACGAAGCCCTTTTGAATCTCTGCGCCAACGGGGATGTCGAGATTCAGCGTGAGGCACTCAGAGCTGTGCTTGCTTGGAAGGAGCCTGCTATTAGCCGGTATCAGGAGCATTTGATCAACCTTCTTGACGAAGCCCGCTTCCGAGAAGAAATTTCTGTCTTCTTACAGGATTCCAGTGATGATGAGGAGGCAGCTGTGCGGCCAGAAGATCACGACAAGCTCATGCCGGTGCTACTGAGGCTCATATACGGTCGTGCTGTTGCAGGCGGTAAGCACGGTCAAGGATCCAGGCGCAAGGCTATATTTGTGGCACTTTCAAGGTTCGGCGGAGAGGTACTCGGCATGTTCGTGGATATCGCAATGCAGTCTGTCATATCAGGTCATGCGCGAGACGACCCTTCTACCGAGATCAAAGCTCCACTTAGACAGCAGGTCGGTATGCTGAATATGGTTGAGGATATGCTTGAGACCATCGGGTCTGATCTGGAGCCATTCGCTTCGACGATCTTGAGAGCAGTCCTCCAATGCACAGTCTCAGCCTCAAGGCGCTTAGAAGCTGCGGATGAGGAGCAGAAAGTGGAAGATGCTTCACTGCTGCGCACTGTCAGATCCACAGGTATACAGTGTCTAGTTGAGATGTTCGGAACAATGCCAGACGCGGCTACCGACGACGATGCGCGGTTGATCAAGGAAGAGCTTCTGGCACCACGCATGAGCAAGTTTGCAGTAGAGAACACGCAGTCCGTGTCTGGAATGTTGAAGCTCTTTGGTGCATGGGCTGCTTCACCAAAGACTGCACCGTACCTCAGCGACAGCAAAATCTCGATCTTGTCCTCCGTCGCTCAGCTGCTATGCGACCCGAACGCCAAAACCGATGTCAGGATGTTCGTATTGCAAGAGATTCTGGACAAGCTTGTTCAAGACAGTATGTCGGAATCAGTCCTGGCCGCCCATGTTTCGGAGATGGTCAAGAGCATTGGTGATTTGCTCAAACAGCAACCAGCCAAGGATGTATTGGATGCGTCGATTCAGACTGTCTCACAACTGGCTGTTCGTATCACTGATGCTGAACAAGCAGCCGAGGTCATCAAAGTGTGCAGCGAGCTTCTGACTAGACCTAATAGGATCGTCTCGCCTCGATCCAAGACGGGCCTTTTGCGGACCATTCTACCGCTCCTGGATCGTACGCCTGTGGAAGCCGAAAGGTCTCTGTACGAAGCCATCTCTGGTCTCTTTTCGCGTTTGTCACAACCAGACGGCCGCGTACTCCTGTCACAAGTCCTTACTGAGCTCTGCAAGAGTGACGAGCAGCTTAGCATAGCTGCGGGCGTCTGCGAGAATCTGAATGCACAAAGTAAAAGCGGTCGTCTCGACGAGCCGGACCATGAGAGGCGCGAGCGAGGCTTTACTGCCATCTATGAGAACTACAAGGACTTCACTGTACAGCAGTGGATCCCTATCGCGCACAACTGCCTCTTCTACACTAGAGACGTTGACGATTTGGTCAACCGCTCAAGCGCTTCACAGGCCCTCGAGCGTTTCATAGATGCAGCCGCAGAGAATCAAGCCAGCTTCAGGCCGTTCATCAGCTCAACTATCGTGCCCGGCGTTGAGCGCGGAATGCAGGAGCAATCCGAGATGGTGCGAGCAGAGTATCTCAAGCTTTTGGGCAGAATAGTCGAGAAGCTGTCTGACTGGCAAGCTGTGGGCGATATGATAGCATTGACAGTGAGCGGCGACGATGAGGCATCCGTGTTCACCAATATCTTGCATATCCAGCAGCATCGTCGTTTGCGTGCTCTCAGGCGCTTAAGTGAGGAAGCGGACAAGGTCAGCTCGAGCAATGTCACCAAGTACTGGCTGCCGTTGCTTGAGCACTTCGTTTTCGATCCGGCTGAAGGCGACGCTGGCCGTACTCTGGCGGACCAGACAGTACAGACTATCGGAGCCTTGGCCAAATGCTTGAACTGGACGAGCTTCAAGGCTACTTTCAGGCGCTACATCGGATATATCACCAGCAAAGAGGACCATACCAAGACCACGCTGCGTCTTCTTGGTGCCCTGGTCGATGCTTTGACTTCGTCAAGCTTACCCAAAGAGGACGTGCAAGCTCAAAGGTCTGAGACTATCACCAAAGACTTCCTGCCGCCGCTGATGGAGTACCTGCATTCCAAGGACGAGTCGACTGTCGACCGTCGGATGCCGGTTGCTGTCACAGTGGTCAAGCTGTTGCTACTCCTGCCAGAAGCTGAGGTGGGTGTTCGCTTGGCTGCCATATTGACAGACGTGAGCCATGTATTGCGTAGCAGGAGTCAAGAGGCACGAGACCAGACGAGGAGAACGCTTGCGACTATCCTGACTCTGCTTGGACCGGCATATATGGGCTTCATTGTCAAAGAGTTGAGAAGTGCTCTGCAACGTGGCCATCAATTGCACGTACTATCCTTCACTGTGCACTCTCTGCTCGTCAACATAACAGAGATTGCGCAGCCTGGTGATCTGGACCATTGTCTCCCAGAGTTGGTGTCCATCATCATGGACGATACATTCGGTATCACGGGTCAAGAGAAGGACGCTGAGGAGTACAAGAGCGGCATGAAAGAGGTCAAAAGTAGCAAGAGTTTTGATACCATGGAGCTGCTTGCCAGGGTCACGCCTATCAAGCAGCTTGGTGCCCTTGTCCGACCTCTGCGTGCACTACTGTCAGAGAAGCTGGACTTGAAGGCAATCAAAAAGGCCGACGAGCTGCTTATACGCTTGCGGAAAGGTGTTGATCAGAACCCAGCAGCCGACAACAGAGACATGCTGATTTTCTGTCACGAAATGGTGCGGCAAGTATACGCTGAGCAGAACACACCTGCGGCAAATGGTCAAGTCTTGGACTACAGGGTGAGAAAGTATCTCATTCAGATGGAGGCAGCGAATAAGAACAAGGGCAAGGCTGCTACTACATCACAGCTGTACAAGCTTGTCAGCTTTGCGCTCAATCTGGTCCGCAAGGTCGTCAGGAGGCATGAAGATCTGCAGACTCCAGCGAACATGGCCGGATTCTTGCCTATGGCTGGTGATGCGCTTGTGCAGGGGCAAGAAGAGGTCAAGATTGCCGCTATCAAGCTTCTTGCTACCATCATTCGACTGCCTATGAAGGACCTGGAAGCCAACGCACCTGTCTATGTCAAGGAAGCTGTAGCCATCATCAGGGCTGCCACGAGCATCACGAGCGACTCAGCTAAAGCAGGGCTAGAGCTCATCACCGCCGTGTTGCGGGAGAAACGCTCTGTCACAGTCAAAGAACAAGACATCGCGCATGTGCTCAAGGCTCTCAAAGCAGACATCGATGAGCCGGACCGACAGGGCATCGTCTATAAGTTCTTACGAGCTGTCATCGGACGCAAGATCGTCATCACTGAAGTCTACGAACTGATGGATGAGGTCGGCAAAGTCATGGTCACGAATCCGGACCGCCATGTGCGCGAGAGTGCGCGAGGCGCCTACGTGCAATTCGTGCTTGACTACCCTCAAGGCAAGGACAGATGGAACAAGCAGGCCACGTTCTTGGTCGAGAATCTGCGATACAAGCATCCGTCTGGCAGACAAAGTGTGATGGAGATGATGCACCAGCTGCTGTCTAAGCTGCCCGATGAAGTCTTAGCTCAGCTGGCTTTCACCTTCTTCGTTGCTCTTGTGCCGGTGCAGGTCAGCGATGCGGATCAGTCGTGTCGGGAGATGGCTGTGTTGCTCATTTCGAAGCTGTTCGAGAGTGCGGAGGAGGAGCAATTGAAGAGTTTCCTGACGTTACTGGGGAAGTGGATCGATAATAGTGCGAAGCCGATGATTCAGGTGGCGGCACTGCAGTGTTGGGCCACTTATCTAAGGGCCAGGAACGTACCGAGAAGACAGCAGGAGGGGCTGAGGGATAAGGTTGCGGAGATGTTGACGAGTGAAGATGTGGCTGTGGGTTTGCAGCTGCTGAAGGCGATGCTGGAGACGATTGCAGTGATGGTGGAGGTTGTGCCCGAGACGATTTTTGCTGGCAAGGCGGCGCCGATCTGGGAGAATCTGATGCAGTGTCTTACTGCTTCTGACGCGGAGGTGCAGGAGTCGGCGTCAAGGCTTGTTGGCGCTTACTGCTCTCATCTGGCGAGCTGCAGCTCGAGCACCAAGGCCGGTCTCGCTGCTTTGCCACTGAAAGGCTCCGGCGGTCTGGAGCTCGATGCAGATGGTATGCGCAAGCTCTGCCGTACAAGCTTAGGCTCACTGATGGGCGCTGCAAATGACGCGCCAGAAGGACTCATTAGCCAGACTGTCCGCAACCTCGTCTTCTTAGGACGCTGTTTTGTCGCCAATGAGATGCCGTTGAAAGACGCGACCGACGATTCCGACGAAGAAGAGGACGAAGTACAGGAAGAAGAGGACGCCACCGTCCAGCAGAAAGGCTCAACCGCCCTCGCGTACCTCCTCAATCGCCTCTCCTACATCCTCCGCGCCGACACTATGTCCACCACCGCCCGCTCCGCCGCGCTGCAAGCGCAGGCCCTTCTCCTCCCTCACCTTACCAAGGAGATTCCAAATCTCCAATCCCTGCTCCGACCCCTCTACACCCTCACGGATCCTAGTATCCCACAGCCGCCTGGTGAAGCGCATGCGCAGCTCGTGGGCAAAGCTCATGAATATCTGGAGATGTTACAGAAGCGCCTCGGGTCTGATGCGTACTTAAAGGCGATGGGTGAGGTGAGGAAAGAGGCGAAGGTCAAGAGGGACGAAAGGAGGCAGAAGAGGAGGATTGAGGCGGTTGCGGCGCCGGAGAGGGTGGCGAGGGAGAAGAGAAGGAAGCATGAGTTGGCGAGAAGTAGGAAGAAGGAGGTTAATGCTGAGGCGAGAGGGAGGAGGAGGGGATGGTAGAGACGTATGTGGTGTGGTTTCAAAGTGCATAGCGCGGCGTTCCTAGATTTACATTTGTGGACTGGCTTGACTTGGAATGTTGCCGGGAGGATGCATGATACCCATTCGCATTTACTGGGCGCAGATTTGCTGTAGAGGCTTGCTTGCGATGCGGGTAGATTACGAGGACTGTACAATATATACCGTTCAGAGCAACATCTTCAGCGTCTCCAACCCCGGACTCACACTCTCCCTACTCTTCAGCGTCAACACCGCCGCCCTCTGCGCCACATCTATCAGCTGCTCCACCCTCGCCGTCTCCCCTCCTTCCGCCAACCCAGCAACCAGCGCACCAGCGAACGTATCACCCACGCCATTCACGCTCGCAATTTCATCTGCCTCGACTTCCTCAGCGGGTGGGAACAGCCGCATGTACACACCTCCTACACCCAGCGTGGCCTCCGTATCGTTGTTGCAGCGAGATAGGATGTACGGTGCGTAGTCACCGGAGCTTAGACGCGGATCACCCGCTTTCAGGATCTGCGTTACTAGCACGCCTTTTGCACCCAGCTTGGTGCAGATGGTGGGAATGAACGGCAGGAGTTGGATACTTTGTTGAGGTAACCCTTGATCCACGAGCTCATTCGACGTCGCGAGCGCTAGTTGCGTTCGCGCACCTGAGGACGGGATCCCGAGGGCGTCGATTACGCTCCACCAGTCTTGGCGGTCGAAATGGCCGGTCTCGCGGGCGGCGTGGTACATGGAACTTAGTTCATGGATGTTTGGGGTGGCGAGGTGGAGGGAGGGGTTGGGGTAGACGGAGAGTGTGTGGGTCGCGGGTGGGAGGTGGAAGAGGCGAGCGCTTTTGGTGGTGCTGACGGGTTCAAAGGTGGTGTGGGTTTTGAGATTTTGGGCGGCGGCGAGCCAGCGGGCGAGGTGGGTGGGTGGCCAGTTGGCGTCGAGGACTAGGTGGGTGGGTTTTGAGGAGTGGAGTTGTGGGAGCCAGAGATTGGAGAAGGTTTTGGTGAGGGCGCTGGTCGGGTAGGTTTGTTCGAGGATGCTGACGTCGGCCATTGCTAGGTAGAGGTCTTTGTTTGCGTCGTTAATGGCTACGTATTGGGACGTTCGGCTGGAGCTGTCTGCTGGGAGGGTCTTGATGCCAATAGACGACATGCCACTGGCGGTCAGGGCTTCAAGTGCAGCTTTGCCGGATAGATCGTCACCAACGACGCTGCATAGGCGCACTTCGGCGCCCATCAGATGAGCGGCACGTGCGACGTTATGGCCTACGCCGCCTAGTGATTGAGATATGGTAGCTGGGTTGGAGGTCTGCAGGTCAGGGGAGACAATGTCGGAGCCCTTACGAGGAGCAAAGTCGCAAGAGAGGTCGACGTTCAGTGAGCCTGCAACGAAGATGTCTGCTTCTTGGTCTTGAGGTTTGTGCGGTGATATTGACGGTTCATGATGTGCTTGCATTGGCGAAGGGTTCGGTGAGGAGACACCTAGTGATGCCCCAGAGCTTGTATAATTGGATGCAGCAGGACCTACTACATTGCTCTCAGGGCGTGGGATCCTGCTGCCTGCGTCATGAGCATGTTTCCATCATTTGGAGCTGGCTAGTACTTACTCTTTCTCACTACCGTCCTCGAGTTGCAGTTTTCGAAGTTCCACAGCGACTTTAGCCCCTCTGACCACATTTGACTCCACAAGCGCCTTATTCGCGATCATGCTTCTACTACCAGTGATCTCCTTGATCTTCGCCAAGATGTACGGCGTGCTGGCTGCCCCTGTGGCACCAGCATCAGCCGCCTCTTTAAGTGCTTTCGCAATGGCAACCTCCATCTCGGCGAAGGGTATCTCATGCTCAGACGGAATTGGGCTAGCAAAGAGCAATCCAGACTGTAGTCCAAGACTCAACTGCGCATTGATCACTCGTGCCGCTTCGAGCTCATCACGCAACGTCGCGGGACTCTTGACACCACTGTCACGGCTGTAGAATGCAGGGAAGTCAACTGCTCCATCTCTGCCATCACGGAATGTCGCAACAGCTACACCTTGCGTCTCTAGATACTCAAGTGTCTTGGGGATGTCCAGGAAAGACTTGCAGCCAGAGCTAATGACTGCTACTGGCGTGCGCCCGAGCTCAGGTAGGTCTGCTGAGACGTCCATCGTTTGCTCAGCGCCCCTGTGCACACCTCCCAGACCTCCTGTGGCGAAGACGTGGATACCTGCCTTGTGCGCCAGAAGAGCTGTAGCTGACACCGTCGTGCCGCCACTAAATGGCTTGCCATCCGCCCCAGTCCTCCCTAACGCGAAGCTCAAATCTCTCCGTGATAGCTTCAACGTGTTGGGTTTACCAGACGAAGCCACCAAGCGTATGAGCGCTTCTGGCTCCATACCAACTCTGACAGCGCCATCTAGCACGCCTATTGTCGCCGGGACAGCACCATTGACTCGAACCAAACTTTCCAGTCGAGAGGCTAGAGCCAGATTGTCCGGGTAAGGGAAACCATGGGTGTAAATTGTCGACTCCAGCGCTACAACTGGTCGGCGCTCTGTTATGGCTTGTCGCACTTCATCTGATATATTGAAATACTTGGTGTTGGTGGCTAATGAGCGTCTGCTGTGTAGACCGTTCCATGTCCCGGCGATGCTAGGTCGGCAGCGCCACAGAAGACGGGTCATATCTTTGTTTTGTTACCAAGATTATTCCAACGGTCGTGCTCCCTTACGGTCTCACCAACGTCATGTTTAAATAGATCAGATGGGTGTCTCTGCTTATCATATCGGGCAAGTGCAGCCCACTTGCAGCATGTGAAACGGCTCGGAGAAACTGATCGGAACGACACGCAGCTCTTGGGTCCTGGCATCAATAGCTCCATCTCGAAGTACTGGAGGCCATTGAGTATTTCCACACATGCGACGATGAGGCTATTACGATGGGCCCTGTTGGGTCTCACATCGCTGGCAACAGCTGACATCAACGGAACACAAGGATCGCGACACATCCTCCCATCCGCCTTCAAACCTCCACAGCATTGGCGCAACGTCAACTTGGTGCGGAACATTAACCTGGAGAAGAGCTACCCACGGGAAACAATCAATGTGGTGATCGAGAACATCGATGCTGCGCCGCAATCAGAGTACTACCTGCCATTCGAGGGAGGCGTGATTGGTAGAGTGGGTGGTCTGGAGGTCAAGGACAAGAAGGAGCCAGAGAAGAATGGCTTCGCAGCAGAGATCGTTGAGGTTGACCCTTACAGGTAAGAAGATAAAGGGTAAAGTTCATTGCAAGCCATTGCGGCTGACAAGATACAGCGCTACGGAGTTCTACAAGATCACCCTCCCAGCCGCTCTCCCGCCAAAGGAGCAGCTCACCCTCTCCATATCCTACTTCGTCCTCTCCTCCCTCTCGCCTCTACCTGCCAAGATCGGCCAGAGCGAGCAGCAATTCGTGCAGCACACCTTCTCCGCCTACGCACCAAGCGCATACACCACCTCGAAGCAAAAGACGAAGCTCAAGCTCCCCACCACCAACGTCCCCGACGCAACTGTCCTCCCATCCGAGCTGAACGCCGAAGGCAAAGAAGACCCGCAAAAGCAAGGCTCAAGCTTCACATACGGCCCATACAACGAGCTAGAAGCCGGCGCCGTCCAGGACGTGTCCGTGCGCTACGAATTCACCAAGCCCTTAACCCACGGCAAGCTGCTGGAACGGGACATTGAAGTCAGCCACTGGGGCGGCAACATCGCCACCGAAGAGCGTCATTGGCTCAGCAACCGCGCCGCCACGCTCAAGAATCACTTCAGCCGCGTGACCTACCAGCAGAACGCTTACTTCAACCCACCAACCTCTGCGCTGAAAGAGATGCGCTTCCCGCTCACTGTTGGCTCTGTGGATGCATACTTCGTCGATGACATTGGCAATGTCTCGACTTCGCGCTTCAGGGCTAATGCGAGGGAAAGCAACCTGGAGATTAAGCCTAGGTATCCGATGTTTGGAGGCTGGAACTACAGCTTCAAGGTCGGTTGGAATGGTGATTTACAAAAGTTTGTGCGTAAGTTGAAGGGATCGGGCGATAGTTTTGTGCTCAAGGTGCCGTTCTTTGAGGGTCCGAAGCAAGCGGAGGGAGTGGAGTATGAGAAGGTGATTACGAGGGTCATCTTGCCGGAGGGGGCGAAGTAAGTCTACCTCATTCTCTCGATCCTGTGGTGCGAGAACTAATAGTTATATCTGCAGGAACGTCAAGTTCGAGACCTCGGTCCCCTTGATCGCGAACTCGACGACTCTGCACCGTACGTTCATGGACACGGTTGGCCGCACGACTCTGGTATTGGAGGCGATGAATCTGGTTGATGAGCTCAGAGATCGTGATCTCATCGTCACCTACGACTATCCATTTGCTGCGCGCTTCACGAAGCCCTTGACCATCTTCGCGGGGATGCTGGCGGTGTTCGGCATTGCGTGGTTTGTGGGTAACTTGGACGTCAGTATTGGGCGGAAACAGAAGACTGCGTAGGCAGATTTGTAAGATACAAGATACAATGTTGTTTTATAAGTCTCTTCTACCAAGAATGCCGTCAGTCTATCGACCAGGTGAATGGGTCGATAGTTCGATCGTGACTCTCAGCGCGTCCGTCGTCAGTCCGTTCGGGGCATTGATCAGTCAGCCGGTCGATGGCATGGACTCGCCGTGTATTACTCTACAGCCAATATCCATGTTCCGCGAATGACGCTGCATTGAGATCGTCGTCGTGGTCTGTGGGGTGTGTTTTGCATTGTCGCGGTCCTGCATCCAGGAGCTACAAACAACTAGGTTCGTAGTCGGCATTGTTGCTCGACGAGCCAAGGCAGCTGTAATGACCACAAACCAGGTTGAGGGATTTGTGCCCGGCCTGGCAAGACTTGTGTGATTGTAGTACTGTACCTAGCACTGACAAGAATGTCAACGTGGACGGACGACACGCGGTGACCGTTGTTGACAGCGCTCCTTGAGCAAGACGCGATGAAACGCTGTGTTGTCCTGGTATTGCGGGTAAACTTGTGGTAGCTTTTCGCGAGATGCATTGGGGGAGCTGCAGGACCGACGGCTAGACATGCAGGCAGCGAGTAATGTGAGCTTCCTCAATCAGGTACCGCGTTGGCTTCCGAGTGCTCTCGCCCCCCGATCTGGCCATCAGGGTTCTCCCAACGAAATTGCCTGTATCCAGTACACTTATGGTAAATGCTACGACAGGCACAGGTAGACATAGGAATAGAACAGCATGCGCTCGCCGTCCCTTCCCCTCCCTTCCGCGGCGGATCATGATGAAGATTAATCCCCGGTACTGACTACGATACCCATGCCCATCACATGTCTCGGGTCCCTGGACGAGTTGCTGTCAAGCGTCTCCCTGTAACGTGTCCACAGTGTGTCTAGCTTGTCACGCTGAAGCAGAGGAGAAAGCTAGTAGGACCTGCCTCCACGTTTCTCCAATGCTGTGGTAGCCTGTAGTCTGTGTACCCTAACTTGCGCATTTTTGGGAGGCTGGAAGAGGCTATAGGCAGATCATCCGCTGTCAAAAAACACGCGAGCTGCGGCGCTTGCGACTTTCATCACGAGGCGGCGTCATGCTCGAGCAGGGAAGGGGAGGGGGGCCTGTTGGGGCCCTGTCCTGTGCAACGACTCGTGAGTCGTGCTAGGCTGGCCTGCTCTGTTGACGGCGAGTTGGGGAGTGCATGAAAATCCTTGAGGGCAACGGTCGGGAATCGGCTAAGAGTGGTGTGAGCCAATTAGGAATGAGGAAGGATGCAGTAGCGTGTTCTTAGGACGACGCGTCGCAATGCACAAAAAGCGTTATACGACGCGTCGAGCTACGCCGCGGCCGATCAGAAGGGTGCGAGGGCAGTTTGGACGGCGTGCTTTTTTCTTTGTGCTAAGCGAAGTAGACGGAGCGGCTTCCCGTGTATTGCAATGCATCTATACAGGAGTGCATGGCTGCATGGACCTACTGGACTGCGTACCGTTTGTTGATGCTGCTGCTGCATGGGAATGTAACATGGAGTACGTAGAGGGCCGAATGCACAGGTCTGGTACGGATCCACGTTGAACCATAGCACAAACGGTGGAGACCACGACTGCTGCAGACGCGAGTCGGAATAGTGGGCGAGCTCGTTCTCGTCTGCTGTGCCTGCCCGTCGTCGTTTGTGAGACGTGATGATCAAGGACTGCATCTTCGATTGAGCAGAACGTGCCAATATCCCATTCACGACCATCACGCGCTGCGCGAACATGTAGAAAGTCAGTCTGGCGTTCAATGTCATCACCGTCACATTTCACTTCTCGATCGCAAGGTTCACATTCGATCAGGGCAGGGCGTGGGCCGCTGGCTCTCTGGGAGCAGGGGTCCCTGCGGAAAAAAGACTGGGTCCTCGTGTGGTGGACCAAGCTTTCGCGCTAAGAGCCTCTACACCGACCACACTTCTCCCCATGATCCCATCTTTCGTCGGATTCCGCAGTGCGACCGGCGCATTTCCATCGGTTCGCGACAGCTTGCGATCAACCATCTGCGACGCCGCCACGGCCTATCTGGACCAATTCTCAACACTGACTGGACGCTGCACTCTGGATCACGGCCGCTGCTGCTTGACTTGTGGCCTGCTGCGTGCGACGGGCCAGCGCTTGAGGCCAGCCCACTAACGTTGACGCAGGGCCTTGACCGCTCACTCGCTGTCTGTTCACACACACAACGACCGCGGCGCGCGCACGACGCGACCGCGACCCCGATAGCATCGACGACCGCAGTACACGGCAGACTACACAAACACACATACACACGCAGCGCCGCGACCATGTCGCCCTCACCGCGCCCGGCGCTGTCCATCAGCTTACCGCCGAGCTTGCCGTTCCCTGCCCACGACGCGCAACTGCCCAAGACGCCCGAAGGCCAAGAGCCGCAGCAGTCCACCATGTATCCGCCACCACCACCGCGCCCGCAGGCGTTCAAAGTCAGGCGCAGGCGCACAGTGCTGCCAGAAGAGGTGCCGGAGGTGCAAGAGCCAGAGCCGTTCTCATCAGATATCGCAGACACAGTCATCCCCACCATCGAGATGAGCGAAGCCGGCTCTGAGCTCTCCAGCCCGGTGTTCCAGCCAACGCCGTCATCGCACTTGCTTTCGCCGCTGCCGACTGTCCAGCGCTTCCTCACTCCGCCAAAGACACCAGCCCCGCGTATTCAAGCTGGTTTCGGCTCGCCCATGGACAGCCCAGCCAACGAGTGGGATCTCATTCGTGATAGTCATCTCAAGCCAGGCTTCACCCGCTCTGGCTCTGTGTGCTCTTCTTTCTCCGACTCTTCAGTGTCTTCGTGCGGTAGCTCGGCCTTCACCTCTCCCAACAGCTGCACATCTCCCGAGTCTGAGCTCACCGATCCGTTCCTCGAGGACGACACGAAGGCTGGTGACGACAAGTTCCTGCTGTCACCAGATCAGCACAGCTCGCCAGTCCTCAAGCGCAGGAAGACCAGCCGTGGCTTCAGATGGACACCCGCCATGGACGAACATCTCTGGCACGTCTACCTGACTTACATCCAAGACCCGCGCGTCACTCCATTCAAGACGCTGCTAGGCTCATGCCCGCCGCTCGGAGTCTGCACTAGGGTCGCGGCCAAGGCTAAGCGCACTTGGAGCTCGAACAGACTCAGCACTCCCGGTCTCGACGCTGACCGCATGCTTCGTGATGGCTCTCCCGACACCATCCGTCCGAATGCCAGCAACTGGCAGCGCAGATGGCCACGATCCGAAGGTGCCACCAGGCGCAGGCTGAGGAAGTTGTGCAAGCGCAGGACGTCGCTCCCGTCGTACTACCACAGGTTGCTGGTCACTCGCACGCCATCTCCATTCAGCAGTTCAAGTGGTCCTGAGCCACCCACCGAGGCTCCGGCCCCGCCACCATTCTCCAGCCGTGACATGCATGTCTCTCTGGCCGCTGCTACCGCTCCCTCCATGCAGCCAGAGGGTCCTCTTGCCCAGCTGTCCGGCGATGCGGTCACACCACCACGCCCTCAGACATCTGACACGACTCGCCGCACCGAACGCCCCGCTGAGTGGTTCGCTCGTATCCCGCGTTCCCAGGCCCACCAGAAGAGCTTGTCTCTGCAATCAGGCCTCAACCTCAACAACACGCCGGAGCAATCATCTGGCTACCTAGCCTCGCCCTTCGATGACGCTGCAAACCGCATTCACCTGCTTCATAGCATGAGCACCACCAAGTCATTGGGCCGCACGGCTTTCAACATGGACGGAAAGGCACCCACTCTTGATGCGCCAGTGGAGCTGTCTGGTGCACCAACAGCTCCTCGCTCGCTGAAGCGTCGGTTCAAATCGGATGAAGAGAAGCCTAGGAGGCCAGCCATTCAAGACGTGTTCGGTCCATCGCCAGCCCAAGAGCCTGTCATCGTTAGGAACAGAGGCTTCACTGTGGGTGCTGTTCGTGCGTCTGACACTCTGGCCAAACTTTTGCCATCCTTCGCGGCGGATGAGGAAATGACGGAGGCTCCCGCCGCCGTTCCGCCGGTCCCGCACCTGCAATTCTCTGACTTCGGCAGTCGGTCCGCGCCTCGTCGCTTGGCTGAGCCCGTCCCCCGTCTTGGCTCTCCTTTCACTGAGGTGTCAGACCGCCCTTTCAACACGTTCCCACGTGCGAACTACGTGCCGACTGAAGCCAACCCTCAGCCATTCCAGCAGCGTCTGCGTGAGCTTGCTGCTCAAGGCGCAGCTCGCCAACAGTCTCGTTAAAGATTCGAAACATTGCACGATTGGCATGCGGGACAGCGAACACGATCTTTCGGCTGCAAAAGTTGCAAACCCGGAGCGTAAACAGCATTTGAACGACTGCATGATTGAAATTGACTGGCACATCAGCACTGGAGACGCGATACCCCGAGCGCAACGGCATTGGCGCCAGCGCAGCATATGACGACCTCATGATCAGAACATCATTACCCAACCGGCACTTCCGGCATAGCCTTTCTGGCGAAGCCTTGCTTTTCCTTATCTTCTACCAGAGCAAGCTGGGCTCTGGACGCATTACATTCCCACTGGCCACCTATGCTCTCCTGGCATTGACAGATTGCTGGAAATGTTACTGGACGGCAGGACACAACATGGTTACTCCTTCACTTCTGCATGGCGATATTGAGGCCGAACTCTTCGCATCTGAAAAGCGATGATACATACAAAGTTGATTTCTTTCCTACCTTTCCTAGATGTAATTACGGTGGTTGTTAATTGAGGTGGCTGGCTGATTGATTCTGTTCGAGCATGATATATGATGAGAAAAGCACGATGATGAGCTGCATGATGGGTGGAGTGGCTATGGGTGTGTGCAGGCGTTTGTGGTGTTCTTCCGGGATGTACGGTCAGCATACGTAGCGTCCAAATGCGTGATGCTACAAGACTATATCTCAATTCGCATATGTCGCCTCTCATGCCTCGTTCTTGCTTTACGAGCATATCGATGAGTGAAATATGCTCCACGGCAGCTTCCGAGAAATGCAGGCGCCCTGAACTTCGTCATACTTGCAACGCGCTCCCAAACCTTGCTTCTCGCCCACCTACCCGTCTAAGCACTGCAAAGCGCAACCATATACATGATCATGGATATCGCAGATAAAGACGCGTTGGACAACGCGCCTGCCGCGACTGCCAACATCCTTGAGCTACCAAGCTCACTTCGGGTCATCTCCCTAAACTGCTGGGGCCTAAAGTTCATCTCCAAACACCGCCATGCCAGGCTCGTGGAAATCGGCCATCAGCTTGCCAAAGCCTCACCGCCTCCACAGATTGTTGGCTTACAGGAGTGCTGGACGCAAGAAGACTACCTCGCCATCCGCGCGATCACGAAGGACATCTTACCCTATGGCAAATTCTACTTTAGCGGCATCTTCGGTGGCGGTCTTGCCATCCTGTCAAGATGGCCGATCGAGGAGAGCAGTATGTACCGGTACCCTTTGAATGGACGTCCGCAGGCTTTCTTTAGAGGCGACTGGTATGTTGGCAAAGGCGTAGCGTCCGCCAGGATTAGAATCGGGCCTGGTGTTAAGGACGTTGTGGAGGTGTTTACTACGCATTTGCATGCGCCGTATGAGCGCGAGCCGAACGATTCGTATATATGTCATCGCACGGCGCAGGCATGGGAGATAGCGAAGATGATGAGGCATGCAGCGGAGCGGGGAGACATGGTTCTTGGGCTAGGAGATTTCAATATGATCCCGCTAAGTCTGGCGCATAAGCTTATAGAAGCGCATTCGCCTGTGCGAGATATTTGGAGGCTGGTGAAGCCAGACTCTGCAATCGGCGCTGCTGAAAATATGGCGGAGAAGGCGCGAGGCCGGCCTGTGCCGAGCGCGGAGCAGTGTTTGGTGGAGCATGGGACGACGTGCGATAGTAAGTTCAATACGTGGAGGTGGAGTAAGGCTCTGCAGAAGGATTTGGATCAGGGCAAGGATAGGGTGGTTGATCCGCAGGTGCTGGATCCGAGGGCGAAGAGGTTGGATTATATTTTCTTTTTTGGGGGTAGGAAGTGGAACGTGAGGGATGTGAGGGTCGGGATGACGATGAGACATCCGGAGTTGAGGTGCAGTCTTAGTGATCATTTTTCTGTTGAGACGACGCTGGTGAGGCAGGACGAGGATGTCAAGGAGACGCCGAAAACCACGACTACGTTCTTGCCGCTGGAAACGTACGATGAGATTCTGGCGATGATACACACATACAATCTGCGCGAACGTAGACAACGTCGGATAGGACTCATACACTTTTTGGCGGAAGTCGCGATTGCTATCGGCTGCTTCGTAGCGGTTTGGTGGTCCCCGAGGAACTTTGTGGCGTTCCTGCTCATGGTGCTGAGTACTCTGGGCTTGAGTACAGGCGTGCTGCATGGGCTTATTGGAGGGCTGTTTGTGGGACAGGAGATTAGAGCGCTTAAGGAGTTTGAGTATGAGATTAGGAATGCGAGGGAGATGGCGCTGAGGGCGGTGGGTGGAGGTGGTTGAGTACAGTTCTGTATAGTGAGTTGAGAGTACGAAAGTTAAGACCCTTGTATGGCAGAGCAAGCTACGACCTTCACGATCTTCAATGTCTGACGAGGGACGCCTGAGGCCAACGGTGCTTGACTTGGAGATGGGTACTTGACTCGTGCCGAAGTGGTGACCGGCATTTCGTTCTGAGATCGCATCCGGTCAGTCTTTGGTAGGTTTGGCTGAATTGCGTGCGCTCGCATATCTTCGGAGCTTCTTTTGGCCACTATCACTGCGCTTGCAGAGTCTTTGAATCTTTCCAGCGGATAAAGATCACATGTACAGATCTACAACGAACTAGCGCATCTTCCCCATGGGCAAGGCAAGCCACGCGTCTGCACGTGGACGGAACGTGTGCGGGGAAAGCTTCTCGTGGTTAGATGAATACAACTGCCGTTGGGAATCATCTTGCATCTTGGAATTGTGCGAGTTGCCGAGGCCGACATGTTCAAGACGATTCTCAGCGAGCAAAAGGCTGCGAGGATGCGTCGAGGGTGGTGTATCAAAGCCGGAGAGGTGAAGCTGTTCCCTTCAGCTACCTCAATGACTGAATTTGGTATGAGCCATCAAAGTTCTGTCAAGTTCACGTAGCATCATGATCAGTGATGATCTTCAAACGCCTATACAGCAAGTAGGCAACACGCGGCTATGCTCTACGGTGGCGTTTGAGCCCTGAGCCCGTAGGCGAGCTTGCTGCGTTTTCCAGGTGCCTAGACGAGAATTTTGAAGACCTCGAGTGCTCCAATGGGCGGATAGCGTGAAGCTTGTCCATGGTGCATCCTGCATGCCGTGCAGCCACTTCCATGGGATTGGAAGCACCCCGCGTGTCCATGGTGACATACCTCCAGGACGGCGTTAGTGCCGTCAGGAGCAATTGTATTGTGGAACTACTTGAACCGCAATGATCCCACCGGTACAAAACCGTGGATTCCCAGCTTGCCTTGACCTGCACGCAAACAGCTGTGTAGACTTTTCGAGATACAGGTCTGCCCAAGATCGTTCATCGTATTTGTCAATTCAACAAGGATCATGGCAACTCTCGTGCGTGAGACGAGCTCGGGTCAGTGTCAAGAGAGTTCCTACACCACTGCCGAACCTAACATACTCGTAGATGGCTCCAATGACTCTCCCGTCAGGGACGAGAAGGTCACGATGGAGCACGTCGAACAGGTCCACACCAACGAACGAGTGCCGGGCCACACGAACTATTACGAGAAAGATGGCCTTCGAACATATGGCGATGATGAGAACCACGACGCAGAGCCAAAGATGACATTCAGTCGTATCATGAGTCTGATCGCTATGGCATTCTGTACGTTGTGAGGTACCGTTACCGGGGTAACCGCCATTAACAATCGATAGTATGGACTGGTAGTCAAATTCCAGTCTATTTGTTTGGTGGTGTTCCGCCTTATATATATGGTACGTTGTTGAGGGTAGCAGAGTACTTGAGCATTGGCTGACCTCTTGTCCCTTTTGCAGGTGAACTTGGTGGTTCAGACAGATGGATTTGGTTCGTCCTAGCCAACCTCCTGTCCTTGGCCGCAGTCTGCCCCTTCGTTGGATCCATCTCCGACCTGATGGGACGCCGCTACGTCGCCATTATGGGCGCCTTCTTCATCATCGTCGGCATGATCATCTGCAGCACTGCACACACCATGAACGTTTTCATTGGCGGCATGGTCTTTGCTGGCATTGGAGCTGGTGTCAACGAGCTTACAGCACTTGCCGTCACCTCTGAACTTGCCCCGACTGCTCAGCGTGGCAAGTATGTTGCCATCTTGGTATTCACCATTATCCCGTTCTGCCCTTCGGTCCTCTGGGCTCAGTTAATTGCCTACCACAGCAGCTGGAGATACGTCGGGCTGCTTTGCGGCATCTGGGCGTTCATTGGTCTGGCCCTGACCACGATCTTCTACCATCCACCACCTCGCGTTAACAGCCAAGGCCTGAGTCGGAGAGAGGTATTGGCGCAGATCGACTACGTGGGTGGCTTCTTGAGCGTTGCTGGTATGATCCTGTTCATGGCTGGCATGCAATGGGGCGGCTACCAGTACAGCTGGGGCAGTGCGCACGTGCTTGTTCCTCTGATCTTAGGTGCTGCCATGTTGGTCGCCTTCGGTTTCTGGGAGACATACGGCGCCAAGTATCCGATGTAAGGCACGAGAATCCGTTGTTCGAGGGAGATGCTAATGTAAACAGGTTCCCGAAGCGACTTCGACAGGAACCTAGGATCTTGGGCCTGACTCTTGTCATCACATTCATCTCCGGCGCCAACTTCTTTTCCATTCTGATGTTCTGGCCGACGCAAGCGTTCAATGTATACGGCCATGACCCCATCGAGGTTGGCCTCCGTGGTGTTCCAATCGGCTTCTCGATCTTGACTGGAGCCTGCGTTGTCCTCGCGCTGCTCTCTGTTCTTCGTGGCCACAACAAGGAGCTCTTGATTGCATCGTCCATTTTGATGACCGCTGGCTGCGGTGCCTTGTCAATTGCGGATAGGACGAACCTGTATCAGCTGTGGGGCCTTCTCGTCCTCGCTGGTCTCGGTATTGGTGGCATTGTTGTGCCTGCATCAATCATCTGTAAGCTTGACCCCAAGCGCAAAGCATTGATCAATCATCTGACATCTTCTAGCAACCATCATCTGTCCCGACGATCTTATTGCTACAGTCGCGGCTTTGACGCTCGCCGTGCGCGTCATTGGTGGCAGCGTGCGTAGTTTGATCCTACAACCCCTATTGAGACCCATTTGAGTTCTGACTTGAGTATACTCTTAGATCGGGTATTGTGTATACTACAACGTCTTCGTCAATAAGTAAGTGTTCACAGCAGCAATGGGTGGTATGCATCAAGGACTGACTCGCTTCAGATTTGTGCCGGCAGCCACCTACTACATTGGAGGTGCCATGGAGCTCAAGCTAAACATCACCAACACCACAATCATCGCCGGTAAGCACTATTCATCAGTCAATTCAACCATGGGCTGCACAGCTGACAAATGTCCAGACGCCATCGGCATTACCGCTACCTCACTCTTGACCGAGCTAAATGAGTTGCCGGGCATCAAGGGCGTGCCGGGCGCCTACGAGCTTGTCGTATACGCTGGCCAGCTCGCATATGCTGCAGCATACAAGTATGTCTACTACGTCAGTATTGCGTTCGGGGCCATCAGTATCATCGCCGCCTGCTTTTTGGGCGACATCTCGAAGTATATGGACGACCACGTTGCTGTAGTGATGCACTAGTGCATTCAACCTTACGCCAGAACTGCCAGATGGTGTATAGGTACACAGAAAAATACAGTTGACAATGCTCTTGATGCGAGCTACAACATGCGCGCAGTGGTCTCATCAACCATTTATCGAGGCAACTCATTGTTGCCATTGACTGAATTTTGACACGCCCGACTGCTTGCTGACGCTGCTGACTGCTGCTTGACGCAACTGCCTGCTCAGTGGTACAGTCAAGTGGCTGTGTGTTTATCGAAGAGTACGACAGTCACTGCGGCAAGCCTGACCAGTCCAGATCCGCAAAGCACTGCTCGAGCCAGGCCCCAGATATGCGATCAATGTTGAAATCGTACACGGCATCCTGGACCGGTCCACTTTGAAGAGGGGTTGGCAGGTTTCCTGGCAGCCCAGCTAACGTTGGATCGGCGATGGGGTTCTCTCGTTTGGTAGCTTCTACCCACAATCAGTATGCGCAACGTGGACAGCAGGTCAAGGCCTACCTGGAGCGTCAAGTGTCCTGCCGTTCAACAGGTGCTCACGCATCTCCTGGAGCACAGTGATTGCTCGAGTCGCCGTCCTTATCTGGGCTTTATGATGCTCTAATATTTCGATGGCCTTTCGCCAAGAGACTTCAAAGCTTTCGCCTGTGGCACTGGTGTCGGTCACAGGGCTAGCCGTAGCAAAAATTCGGATCAGCATCTACTCCAAGTACGCGATCAATCATCCCGCTTTAGAATGAATCTCCGCTTACCTTTGACAGGATGCCAGAACCACAGTCGCGGCCGAGAATGCGACTTTCCAATGTCAGGCGTGATCCTACTCCTTACAGTTGAATTGCGACTTACGATACACAGTATGCCATCCGGAGCTACGATAAAGAGTAGCCAAGCTGTCATGAAGCGTCGCGATGAGCATGTGAGCAGTGTCGACGCATGATTGACAAGTCTCGCGTATGAACGCCAAATCTAGTGTGAATTGTCCAGGCCATGTGCGCGATGGGGTGTCTCGATACCCACGTGACAGGGTGTGAAGCAGCAAAGGCCGCATGCACAGGAGTCTGACGTATAAGAATCTGTCACAGGTATCAGTCAAGCTGGACCGCCAGGCGCAGTGTGTCCACACTATGATATTCATGCAGAGAGTGTATTTGTCGAGCAACTGCCTGAAAACCAACTTCATTAAGTCGCTCCATGAATTGACAGATCATGAACAACTATGTCTGGCCGACAGGGCTTGGCGCTTCATTGGGTGGTTGGCCTCCACCTCGAGCAGCGGTCAACCATGTCAACTCCTCAACCGCGTGGTTTACTGATGAAAGGCGTGCTCGATAGTGGTAGCTTAGGGAATCGTGCTTACCTTGCGTACAGAATTTGCTGTTGAAGATTAAGGCTGGTATGCTTGTACGGATTTGGCGATCGGCCGAGCACTTGAAGCTCCTCCGGAAAGTTCTCGGCCAGCTCCTTGAGTCGTCCGTTGAACTTGATGATCTCCATAAGTCGTTGTTCGACAGTCTTGCTTCTTTCCATAGACATATAGGAGACGAGTGAGTTTCTCTCCGAAGACGTGTTAGAGTCCTCGCTCGCCTCGTCTCGGGTATAAAAGTGTCGCAAGACATCGAGAAGGACGTCAAACAAACGGCAAGAATGAACGAACATAGCGAGATGCGATATCTGTCCTGGCTCTCGCCGCACGAGCTGACCGTCGAGCTCTTCGTCGTCCAATATAGAGGGCAATGGAGTAAGGTCGGCTACTGCTATCATTGGCGGCCGGCCAAAGGTCATTGCAATAAGTCTATCCAGCGAGACGCAGACATGCCAGACTCGTCGAGCAATTTCGGTCTGAAGTCGGGTTCTGTTGCCACCTTTGCCATGCTCCATATGTAAACCAACGCTCTGCGCAACTCGTATGGCAAGGCCAAGAGTGTTCCAGCAACCACTGGCAGTGTGAGTGGACTGGAGGAAGATAGTACTGAGTAAGAGCAGCTGTACCGCCCCAACGGTCGGTGGATCCAAAACGTCAAACAGATAGGCCTTGCGTGAGCTTCGGTAGAAGTCATGCGCTAGCTGCTCTTGCTGCGCAAGCTCGATGTTCGCACTGAATCTGCAACCTACCGCAAATACAAGGTTCGCCGTGGCTAAGAAGAGGTCTTCGTCCTGCTCAGTCTCCGTAGATGCAGATTGCGAAGTCCAAAGTCGTTCATATCGGCGCTGAAACGTAGATTTGTGCAGTACCGGGAAGACCGGATGAATGAAGGTCCAGTAGCAATCCAAGAAATCGTCGGCATTCCTTCGCAGTGGCAAGAGGGGTGCCTCTAACATTGGCTTCTTGTCGAGCTGGAGCGAGGAACGGCTCTGCACTATTCCTGTCCCAAAGCCTGGCCGTCGTCGTTAACATGAGCTTTGAATCTTATGCAAAACTCCTCTCTTTGAGATGTGACTGCCCTTACCAGAGGACGCATGTGTATCGGCTGCAGGCAAAATGCGCCTTACGAAGTCGGTGGTGGATGAAGGGCCGAACGACTCGTTGCAAATGCTTCGCGGAGTATCGCTTTGAAGCTGAGCGGACGACATGGAGGAGTATGTCTCTCCACCATCCACTGGACGATTTCCATATGGTAAGCGCTGAGGACTTGGCGCATGTACTTGAGGTCGCACTGAATTGTCGCCGGGCGTGTTGAAATGACGAGTAGCGCCTGCGTGTGACTATTAGGACAGACCTCCAACCTTGCCTTCATGCTGAATGATTGACAGCGTTGTAAAATTGCAGGTGCTTACCATCGTAATCGCACAGCTTTGCCTGTCTCGCGGTCTGCTCAAAGGTGCAAGTGCTCGCTACTCCTCGCTTCTCGCAGGCTAGACATATCTATACGGTAATGTTCAGCATAGACGCAAACGCAATGGAAGTACTCCACCCAGCGCCGCATGCAATACGGGAATTGCAATAGTGCGCGGACGAAGATATTAGTCTTTGAGAGGGAATCCTACCGGCTGGCGCCCATCACATCGCGTCTTGCGATCACGACAAGTCTTGCACGCCAGTTGCACTCTCGGTCGCTTCCGAGCAGGCTCTGCGGACATCTCATGGGTGTCCATGGCGCTTGCTCATTAATATCACAGGCTGTCACAGCGCTCAGCTCTCAGCCGGTGAGTATAAACAGTGCCATGGACCTCATCGTACAGCGAGCGTGCCTTCCTATCCTGTAAAGGCTAGAGCGACAGTTGAATCCTGCGGGTCTCAAATTTGCCTCGATTGGGGCTGCGCTTGTGATCCTGTCGCACGGTCAAAATATGGGTAGCATCCTTCGGCACCGTCTCCTCCGTACCTCCAATGCTTGATATAGACTCACGTTGCGCGGCGCTGGATGCAGGTCTATGAGGTTATAGGCTACTCAATATCGCATCTTGCATGATAGATACGATTGTGAGACTGCACGCACAACATCAACCTGTGACAGACCCACGGTGCCAATTCTTGGCCAATCGATCGCGTCTGTGCGCTCGCAGCCAGCTCCATTAGCGTGCTGGGGCTGAGGGGTCGGGCGATCGGTCCTGCTTTCACTGATCAAGTACTTGAGGGACGCTTCCTTGCCGCTTTCGATTCCTGACCTTGTCGCTAACCTCGATCAGTGTTTGCTTACACCAAGCTCGAGCCTATACCGCTCCAGACGTACAGTACTGAGCTGAACTGCCCTCATTTCAGAGCTTCAGGCTGCCGGACGAACATTTCGGCGTCGCCGTCGGCCGCATCTGCAGTCGCACGACTTCTGACCGCCTCAGCTGTGGAACGCGGCTCTCAGGTTCCGGCCTTTCGCGCATTCCTGCGCCAACCCACACACTTCCAGCGAGCTGCCGGGCGGACATCCATCTCCTTTCGACCTTCACACAGTCACCTTTCCATCCTCAGCATAGCTGCAAGGCACGCTCCAGCATTACCCAAAGCTTGGCAGGTCGTTTCGTCTCACTGCTGACTGGTCCACTTGCTACAGCCGAGACCTCCGCGCAGCTCTCTAAACAGGCAAGACCGACCCTCAATCCACCACGCCCAACCAGGAATTCCCTAAACCACATACGGACATAAACCACATACGGATATTTCGAGCTCTTGCCAAAGATGGCCGACATAGTATCCGCGGTCGATCCTTCCAACACGCACGACGAGCACGACGACCTCGAGAACGGCAATGGCGCTGAGCCACGAGGCGTCAAGCGCCCGCGCACCAGTACCGCAGCAGACGACGACGACGACGATGATGACAAGCCGGGTCGTGAGAGAAGAAAGATTGAGATCAAGTTCATCCAGGATAAGTCGCGTCGCCACATCACATTCTCCAAGCGAAAGGCTGGTATCATGAAGAAGGTATGCGCCCGGCAGCAGCTGCGCCAATGCGACGCGTTCATAAACCTCAACGCTAACACACGCGCATTAGGCATACGAGCTGAGCGTCCTGACTGGCACTCAAGTCCTTCTCCTTGTCGTGTCGGAGACTGGTCTCGTGTACACCTTCACCACTCCAAAACTCCAGCCGCTTGTCACCAAGCCAGAGGGCAAAAACCTCATCCAGGTATGCCTCACAGCACACCAATGCGACACAAACAATCACGCTAACACCTTCACAGGCATGCTTGAACGCGCCCGAGCCCGCCGACTCAAATGGTGTCGACGGTGAGTCAGCCGTTGACTCGCCCGAGGAGCAACACGCCGCTGCTCCACCAATGCCACAGCAAATGCCTCCGCAGCAGGGCATGCGCAATCCAGCACCCGGTCAGCCATACGGTATGACGGCCGACCAGCAACAAGCCCTCCAATATCAAGCATACCTGCAACAGCAGCAGGCGGCGCAGCAGGGCGCATATCCAATGCCGCCGCAGCAGGGCATGCATCAGCAGCGTTAGGAACCGGATGGTGGATGTTTTGCAGATTTGCAAGATACACAAAAGCATCTTCTGGACAACAAGATGCATACTCCTGAGCTTGCTGTTGGCCCCATGGTTGACTGATGCAAGTCAAGATGAACAACAGCCTAGAATACCAACCGGAAAAAGGTGGACTGACTGATTGACTTATGGAATGTTATGGTGCATGGACATTGAATACTTCAGATGCGTGGCGTTCAGCGGCGCACGAGAGGCGTTATCAATATCATATGATTATGTGCTGCTTACTGATGGAGCAGAATTACTTGAGGCGTGGTTGTGGAGATGTGCTTCGTGTAACTCACTGCTCCATCACTAAACCTACCGGTTATGCTGATGCTTGGGAATGGTTTGTTGCAAAGCGTAGTGGGCTAATGACTTGGGTGGAGTGGCAAAGTCTAGCCTCTCTGTATCATATGCGACATTGATCAAGATTTTCATCAGGTCTTTGACCACAGCTGTTCACAGATTTTATTGTCAAGCATTATACATAATGCGGAAATGATCGCGCCTCGACCGCGCCTTCCGTGTGTGGTCAGCTCTCTGATCAGTCGACTGGCAGGAGCGACCGTTTCGAGCAGGAAACGCTCGGGCAAGTACGGATTCGATCGCGCATTGCTCGCGGTCTCGATTGCGGTACTGATGCATAGATTGAGTCTTCCTGAACAGTCCGACAGTGCAAGCCCATTTTTAGCACCGCTTTCGAGATCAACATATCGATCATACCTCAATTACATCCGACCAAAACAAAGCGTGAACATGCGCCTTAGCATTCTCGTCACGGCACTGCTCGCAAGTATCACAAGCATTGCCGCCAGACAAAGCGCCGTATTTTGGATGCACGACGCTGAGTTGCCGCGAAGACCACTGCTACGCTAATCTTGATGCGTCCTCGGATCTGGAGCATTTGTCTATGCAGGACCACTGTTATGGTTGCGCGAACGCACACCGCACAATGAAAGGAGAACAGTAAGCTGAACCTCAATGTATCGTGACTTTAACATCTTTGAGAACTTACTCAGGCTACTTGTCGCGGCCGAGCGAGCGAGTGAGCGCTTAGAGTGGAGGCTAGTGGTGCACCAATCTTGGAGATGTGTCAAGACTAGTGGTCGGGCCATGCACTTCCTCTTCACAAAGAGATCAAGTATTCCATGAAGGCAGAAGCACCATACGACTTTTGATCCTTCCTTCATCCAGATCCTTCAATACTTGCGGTAAGCTCTCGATAGACCCAGTCTCAATACGTGGCTCGATGACTCCTTGCGAGATAAGTTCGAGGCACTCTCGGAAAGATTCTACAGTGCCACCATAGCTTGCTTTGATCGCCAAAGCATTCATCACTGCTGCAAAGGTAATGAGAGGAACCTGCGGGCTGATCAGTCCAACCAACACGATTGTACCACCCGGGCGGGCAGTAAGCTGGGCGCTGAGCATTGTAGCTTCGTGACCGACGAAGTCGAAGCAGGTGTCGACATGAATACTGTTCTCACGAACGAAGTCCTGGATCGGCTTCGCGGAGGCATCAGCTGTACAGAAGGCATCGTGAGGTGGGATGCCTAATTTGATTGCTTCGTCGATAGTCCCTTGACGCTTGTCCACCACTAGTATTCGCTTAGCTTGAAGATGTAGAGCCGTCTGTAATGCATTCAGACCGAGGCCACCAAGGCCAAAGATGGCGACCGTCTGTTGTGGCTGGACATTCGCGGTTCGTTTGACTGCGTGGTATGCAGTCAAGACTGCGTCTGAGGCGACTGCTGCTATTTCCATAGGCACGTTGGCAGGGACCTTGACAGCTGAAGATGATTTGATGGCTAGATATTCGGCAAAGGTGCCGTCCCTGCCCAGACCGTAGTTACCTGAGTGCGTCTGTCAGCTGAAACTCTCTGCGTATTTGAGGGCATCACGACCTCACCACTTCCTGGATACCTGCACAAGACGCTCAAGCCGCGATTACATTCGGGGCAGTCTTCACTCCGACAGCCCGTTGTGATGTGAATGGCCACTCTCTCGCCAACTTTGACCTTGGTGTCATCGACACCGGGTCCAAGCTGTACGACTTCGCCGGCGCCCTCGTGGCCGAGCACAAATTGATCCGCCCAGTGTTCGATGCCGGTGATTGGCAAGTCAGCCTTGCTTCTAAGAGCCTGGATGCCGCAGTCGCTGTGGCAGACGCCCGCCGCTTGCACCTTTACTAGGACTTCATCGTGCTTTAGCGTAGGGACATTGACAGTTTTGCGAACCGGGTCGGGCTCGCCTATTTTGATGGTCCAGGCTTGCATAGTCTTTGGAACAGCCATTGCATTTCTCTAGAGTTTGATGAGTTACCCTGGACAGCCTGTTTAGTTGGAGGTTGGAACCGAGGCTGACTGACTGTGAGAAGCATGGACACATGTACCGTATATGAGGGGAAACCTACAATGCGTAATGACAAGGAGCTTGGTGCTTTCTGATAGCAGACCTGCTATTCGTTCGCTATCCAGGCGCGTGTGACCATCTCCACATGACGTCTCTTGAATGTGTACCTATTAGTACCGGGGGCCAATCGCGTTCGAGAAAGGTGGAGTCAAGTCAACACATCTTCGACACCTCCCGATTGACCAAATTGACTGGTTGACTGAACAGACATGAAAGAATTTGGGCACGGAGTGTCCGTCAGACAACATGATGAGCTCCTTTTCTTGTTCACATCGACTATATAATAAGCAGCTGATTCTAAATTACGCTATGCGGAGTAGATCGAAAAAGTTCCTCGTCTCGTGTTGACCATCACAACGAATGACTCAGTCTCAGCCGTAAAATTATAACAAGGTCATCCAGATCCTCTCCTTAACCTCGCGAGCACTCGTTTCCCGCCCCATCATGCCTCAACTAGGCTTTGTCACTTTAGATGTCTTCACCACGACACGTTTCGCCGGCAATCCACTCGGCCTAGTCAAAATCCCCAAAGACCAAGATGTCTCGACAGAGCAGATGCAGAGCATCGCACGAGAGTTCAACTTGTCAGAGACTGTTTTTTTGTACGACGGCGAGATCGGCCCTGATGGATCGCCACAATGGAGGGTCCGCATCTTCATGACGGACCATGAGCTCCCCTTTGCTGGCCACCCGACCATAGGAACTGCAGTATATGCTCTCGAGGGCTTGGCGAAAGGAGCGCCGCAGGGCAGGCTAATATGTAATGCTGGACCCATCTTGGTGAAGCAGTCAAACGGCGTGGTGAACGCCTCGATTCCACACAATGTCCACTTACATACCGAGAACGAGCATACCGCTCAACAAATTTTCAATCTTCAACCTAGACTTGCCGGCAACAGCGCTCTGGCCCCAGTATCCATCGATGTCGCCAGTCCAGTTCGTGGCATGAACTTCATCTATGCCAAGCTCCCATCTCTTGAAGCTTTATCTCTGGTCGAGACAACCGGCGTCAAACCAAAGCCAATGCTCGACAAGGAATGGGATGTAGGATTCGTTGCCTCGTATTTCTACGTCCTTACCAAACACGACTTGGCTGGCTCTGGCCGGGCTGAGATCAGAACCCGAATGATTGAAGGTATTCTTGAGGATCCGGCGACTGGTAGCGCGGCTTGTGGACTGGGTGCCTTGCTTGCTTTGCGACATAAGGTTAAGCATGTAGCGATTACTATCATTCAAGCAGTGGAGATGGGAAGGAAGAGCGACATTGGGGTGAAGGTCACGCTGAATGATGAGCTGGACGCTGTGGAGCAGGTCGAGCTGAGTGGAAGTGCTGTAAAGGTAATGGAAGGGGTCATTGACTGTTGACACGCCTGGCCTAGTGCTGTCGCCAAAAGACAAGCCATTGAATGTATTTTATTGCTTGCAAATTAGCATGGTTTCAAGCAGACAACACAAACAACTTCAGAGATCAGAATGGCATGCATCGCAATTTAAGGAAACGGTAGATCGAGCCAGCCCAAAGGCGGAAAACTCATGCTCGCCGTCACAGGCTCAAAGACCAAATGCTGAAACTCACCAGTTCCAGTCTCCTTGTTCTGTACAATGCAGTCGCGATCACCGCACCTGTGCCAAGTAGCGTTGTGATGCCTTAGACTTTATAATCACACGTGTACCATATTAGCGACGTGCATATCGCGAGATCCGAGTCTTGCGCGCTAAAGGGCTGTTACAATTTAGAGGACGAAAATGGGACGCAGGGACGAAGAGTGGTGACAATGATCGGTGCTGTAGCGACGAGGAGTACGGTGTTGCGAACGATGGAGGAGCTTCGGGAAGAACGAGGGGGCCATGATTATGGGGTCCAGTATTGATTGCCTACAATTCCGAGAGGGTAGCCTGAAAGAGATAAATGTAAAATGAGACCTGTAGCCGTGAAATGTTGATGATGGAAACAAGATCTGGTCGGAACCTGGAGCTTTTTGGGTGAGAGCGTGCCTCGAGACGAGGAGGCCAGTGCTCGCACCTGCATGTCTCAAATTGTTTCCATTCATCTAGCCATCTGCCTCTACTCTCTACCATGTGTTCATCGACGCGAAAAGATGCATATGATCGTCCAGAAGACCTAGACTTGATCTCAAAATCTGACGATGGCAAGTATGGCGCCCTCATCCAGAGGCTGTCCTATGGGCATTTCATTTAGGGCGCGTCTTCGCCTCCTAGCTACCTGACTTCCACCCTGACCAGTACAGCCTTGCCCTGCAGTGTCTCGTACAGTCCGAACTCATTCTCACCACGGAAATTGACCTCATCCAGCATCACCTCTACTGTCACAGGCGATCTGGCTGGCTCCGTCACTTTCGGCGGCTCCTGCTGCGCTTTGCCCTGCTTTCTGTTGAAAATGGACGACTTTCTTGGAGCTGGCTGTTTGGAAGGCAGATCTGTCTCCGCCGTCAATCGTGAGGCCGGTAGGCCGTAGAGGCTGTCGAAGAGTTGTTGTCGAAGAAGCATGAGTGCTTCTTGCTGCGTCCAGAATTCAAGCGAATCGAGCCGGCCCTCTAGTTGGATTGGGATTGGACTTTTGTCGTCGCACCATCCGACCAGAGTGCCTCTGCGAACGGCATCTAGGAAGAATATCAGCACTGAATGCTTACGTTCAAGCGCGCGAATGGACTCACCTTGCCCAGACGGTAGTAGGAGCAGAGTTGACTTGGCCAAGCCGGCCTGAGCTCTATCTCTAATTTGTGGCAGCACCTTCTCGACGAGTGCTGCAACATGCTGCGACCTAGACGCGCCGACTTCCTCTCGAATGCTGAATCTTTGTGGGGCCTTCTCGTCTTTGATGTTGCCGAAGGACTGATCATACGCTGGCGCAGCTTCTTCGTAAGTCGGCGGCAACTCCATGTCTCTCGATATCTGCCAGGAGCTACTGAGACGCTGGTTATGCATTGTCCTGATGCTTAGACTGCCAATAAATGGAGAGCTGGATCACGGTCTGGCTTCCTACTAAGCCTCTTTTCGGAGCTTTCTTGGCGTTGACACGGAACACGGCAGCCTTCGATGCAGAGATACAATCTGGAAAGAGTCTAATAACAATCACGAGGGCGCTCAGCGGGGCGCAGACCCGCGGTGCTGGTAAAGGCTGTTCGCTGTCGCGCAGCCTCAGGCACACAAAATAAAAGCGAAGGATGCGGCTTGTATCGATCCTTCGAAAGCTGCGCGCATTAAGGCACCCGTTATGCTCCGCCATCATGCCGGGCTACACTGCGGCTTTCTCGAGATTGGTGCCCGCGAGCGCATACCCAATGCGCAGGCGGTGCATTCCCTTGCCTGGACGCCCATACACCAGTAGTGTGTCAGCCCTGCGCCGCGGACGCTAACGGCAGATGACCCGATCGTTACTTTGCCAAGCCTCTCACATGGCCTCAAAGGCTTAGGCTGTCAACTGAGTTGTAAAAAGGTTATATGGGCTGTTGCGGAGGGTCAACATCGTGAAGGTAAACATGCGTCTCGTAACAAGTCGCAAGCACTGCCGAGTACCCGTTGCATGGGCTTGCGGTCTAAGCGCTGACTTCAATGTTCAATCCAAGTGATTCACGTTCGAGAGCACGGACTACTAGGCTGTGCTGCACAGTATAAAAGCATCCATTCAGTCTGCGAATTGCTTGTCAGCTTTTCTGTCACCCTTGAAAGTCAGTTGCAACATCACACCCTCCGAAGTCTCGCACGACCTTCGACCTTCCAGCACAACATACTACGCTCACATCCAGACAAACGACACTTGCAACATGGGTCTCTGGTACCACATCTCCGAGCCAAATGCCTACCTCGCCGTCACCGGCGTAGGCATCGATGGCGTCCGCATCACCAAGAAGTGCATGGTCTATCCGCTCCAAAAAGTGCGGACGGTGTCCATCACTCCCTTCGACTTTTCCATGTCCCTGCAGGCGATGACGAGTGAGAAGCTGCAATTTGCGCTGCCCGCCGTCTTCACCATCGGCCCGGCCGATACGCACGATGCCCTGGTCAAGTATGCAACATTGTTGACAGGCGATCAGAGCGGCGCTGTCAGTGCGCAGAATGTCAAGAGGACTATCGGTGCTGGCAGAGATCATGTGCAGAGTAGGCCAAGCGATATCGACGTCCAATGCGACGGCTAACATTGTGGCAGGCATCGTCAAGGGCATCATCGAGGGCGAGACGAGGTCGATTGTCTCGGGCATGACGATGGAAGAGCTCTTCAACAACAGGCGCATGTTCCGTGACCGTGTAATCGAGTATGTGCAGAAGGAGCTTGACCAATTCGGTCTGCGGATCTACAACGCCAACGTCAAGGAGGTGAGTACCAACCAACATGCTTCTAGGAGCATTTGAGATTGCCTTGCTAACGTCTTGATGCTACAGCTGGAGGACCTTGGTGACTCCCGTTACTTCGAGTCTCTGTCCATGAAAGCCAGAGAGGGCGCGCAGAACCAAGCACAGGTTGACGTCGCCAACGCTCGCATGATCGGCCGTGTTGGTGAGGCTGAAAAGGAAGGCAAGACCAAGCAGGAGATCGCCAAGATCAATGCTCACACCGCTGTGCTCGAGACCGAGCGCAAGATGGAGAAGGCCGACGCTGACAAGAAGCTTCGTTCTCGTGAGATTGAGATCAGGAAGGAGCTGCAGCTGGAAGAAATTTCTGCTGACCGGGCAGCCCAGCAGAAGGATGCTGAGCTGCAGAAGTCAGTCGAAGAAAAGCGTGCGCACATGGAGCTGGAAAGACAGCGCGCCACCAATGTCGTCTCGGCCAAGATTGCCCGCGAGAGTGCGCAGGAGAAAGCAGATGCTGAGCTGTACAGCCAGCAGAAGAACGCGGATGCTGCAGCCTACCAGCAGAAGCAAGATGCTGAGGCTGTGGCCTTCCGCAGCAGACAAGATGCCGATGCAGCCAAGTACAAGCAGATCAATCGTGCTGACGCTGACCTGCTGAGCAAAGAGAAAGAAGGCCAAGCCTTGTATCTAATGGCGGACAAGGAGGCCGCTGCCAATGCCGTGAAGATCGAGCGCGAGGCAAAGGCAAAGTACTTCGCCGCCGAGCGCGAGGCAGAGGCTAATTATATCACCCGCAAGAAGGAAGCCGACGGTCTTCGTGAGATGGCTACCGCCTATGGCGAGCTGTCTAATGTCCTTGGTGGCCCACAAGGTCTGATGCAGTACTTGATGCTGCAGAACGGCACTTACACCGACCTCGCCAATGCGAATGCCAGGGCCATCAACGGTCTGCAGCCGAAGATCAATGTCTGGAACACTGGTGCGCAGGACGGTGCGATGGACTCCATGGCTCCGATCCGCAATCTCATCCAGACTTTGCCGCCAATGCTGAGCACGATTCAGGAGCAGACGGGTATGACTGCGCCGAGTTGGTTGATGGGTCAGCCGCAGCAGCCACAGCCTCAGCAGCCGCATCAACACGGTCAGAATGGAGCGCTGAGCAGAGACGAGATGGACGCTGCGAAGCAGAAGCTTTTGAATGGCCGCAACTAGACTGATGCAATTGGCTGTTCATTTTTCGGCTGGCGGAAGGCGTTGAAAAGGAGAAATGGCGTTCCGGTGCTAATTGTGGGATGATACCACAAGGCGGTACGCTCTGAAGTCGCGATTAAGCATTTCTTACATAACGATTGACTATATGAGTATTGGATTGCAATCAGAAACTTCGAGATTCAGGTTCTCCCATCAATGAACTTTGATCTGTCCAACAACAGACCGGTCTAATCATTATTGAATGGATGACGTGACTGACGACGACATCGGCTCCTTAATGTGTCAAGATCATCCCATCGGTGGTCGATCTTCGATCAATAAATCATATGCGCTTCGGTGTCAAGTGCCACAAATGTGTGTAGCGAAGGTGATCATTTCTAAGGTATCGTCTAATCATATCAAGCCTCTAGGTCGTACAAGACAGGCACGTTCATCAATCCAAAACACATTCATCACTGCAGCATTAATCCCAGACATCCTTAGCTCGGTGAATCGGGTCCACATTCGCATATCCATAGCCCTCACTTCGCCTCCTCTGCTCGCTCACGCGGGCACCAACATGCTTTTCGTCGTCTCCATCCTCGACTGGCGGGCCATGTGCTTTGCTCTCGGCCATTATCTCCACACCGTCGATGGTCTTTGGCACCAGACTCTCCTTCCATGGGAATATGTAATGCAGACCAGTGTAGACGAAGATGGACGTTACAAATCCATAGAGCCAGCAGAAGCTGTAGAGATGCAGAACACCAGCATTCACGTGCGTGCCGTCAGGGTTGATAGCGGCAGCCAGACCAGGTAAATTGGGCGTCATTGCAATGAGGAATGCTACCAATCCCTGCCAGTTCACTCCGTAGAAGTAACGGTATCTGCCCTGAGGGTCGTAGAGCGCTGGTACGTCGATGGCGCGTCGCTTCACGAGCCAATAGTCTGACGCGATGATGCCAGCAATTGGCGCCAAGAATACAGAGTACCCGCTCATGAAGCTGAGGAACGTCTCCGCGGAGCTGATAATCTTCCATGGCACAATGACCCAACCGCCAACTACTGCTGCAATGATGCAACCACGGAAGATATTGACCCATCTCGGGAAGAGGACTGTGAGGTCGTTGGCTGCAGAGATGGAATTGGCCGTGATGTTCGTGCCGACTTGAGCAATGTACCAAGCTGTGGCTGCGAAGAAAGCCGCAGCTCTCCCACCATGACCGTACTTCTGCCACTCAATCATGATGTCCAGTGGATTCCAGTAGTACTCGTCCCATATGATCTTGCTCGCAGACGTCGTCACGATACCCAGGACTCCGCAGATGGTGAAGATGATTGGCAAGAATGGAAGTTGTATGTATTGCCCTTTGGAGGATTTGGCATATCGGCTGAAGTCAGGGATGTTGCAGGCCAACGTTGCCCATGAGCCGGTTACAGAAGACATACAAGCAAGCCACTGGTAAGCGTATGCTGATCCGGTGACTGTAGGCTGCTGGTCGAACAGGGCGCCTCCGCCACCAGCTTTGTGCACGCACCAACCGAGAGTTGCGATCGCTGCGATGGGAGCCGCAAAGATCTTCACGATGAAGAGCCATCTCAGCCTGGTGGGTGGAATGAGCAAGAGCGGGAGCTGAATGATCCCTACAGCAACGTCAGCGCTCGCCAGACTCTTGGCCGACCCTCGATTAGAACCATCACCAGACTCTTGATGATGATGTATCGATTCGACTTACAGAACAGAAAGTACGATATCATTCCTTCAGTAGTGATTCCTTGGTTGAGACCAATGCGATTCGGGATCGAATTGAATGAAGGCCAGATCGAGCTGATCATGACCTGCATAGCCAGAGCACCATTTGCGCCTTGAATACCAAGCCAGAACATGGCCAGAATGGAGCGGCTTATAATACAGAAATACGCGAAGTAGTATCCGAAGCCTGATCGGACTATCACAGAAAATGGTATGTGTAGTGCTGCGCCAATCGCACCGTTCAGGACCATTGGGACCGCGACGCAAAATGTGCCCACGATCATGATCGGAATAGCTTCTCGCCATGTCAAGCCGACTGCGATGATCGAGGATGCAGTCTCCCAGGTGCCAAGATTGATCGTGTCGGTGGCCCAGTAAGCCATCCACGTCCACAGTGTCCATGTCTGGTCTTCGATCGGTGTAGGGTCCATGTCTTTATTGGTCCACACGTAGTCTGGTGCCAGTGCGCTGCTTTGCTTGGGCAGCTCCCAAGCATGGACTGATGTGCATCTTTCCTTGACAGTCTGTTTGGAGGGTATGTATTTGCCCATACCTAGAGTTATTTTAGGGGCCATCGTGGGCAGGCAATGAAGCAGTCCTTACTGCTCGCTGGGCTCGAGCGTGAGCAGGCAGAGAGCGACTCAGAGAACAAGAAACGTTGCGATTCACCTAGCTGAATTTCTGATAAGACTAGGTTGCACAACAAGGTCAGTCTTATAGCTGCAGTGCAGCCATTGAAGCTGTTATCAAAGTGCATGTTCTTCTTCTAGAGAAGCAGTGGAGCTCCCCGATACCATTGGTCGCATGTCGCGTGCCTTATCAATAGGCTCTGTCCTGGCTTCCAGAACCCTGCGGCCTGCGCCACATGGCCGTCATTCGCTGCATGGTCTGCGTAAATTGACCTGGAGTACATGTTGTCGGATGTGGTTGTGCGTTGCGGGCTAGCCCTATCGGTGCCGCATATCGCCTTGCTCTGATAGCCGGAGCTTCCAAAATGTGTGTCAGATGGCCGGATCTTGGAAGAGGCATCTAAACGCAAGTGTGTGCGCCGAAATCTCAATGAGCGCGCACATTGCGATGTCATCTGCTCGACGCTCGCAAGCGTTCGTGGTTGCGATGAATGCATGTGAGTGAGGAAACAGAAGATGAAAGTTCGAGGACAGTGCGACGCAAGGCCCTCGAGCAAGAGCCGCACGGACCACTCGTTGGTGTCTCAGATACCGCGTGTCCTTGACCAAACTATCAAGCTTCCTCAACAGCAGGTTGCGAGTATCTTCAAGAAGATATCACAGTCCGCACGAAGACGTGTAAGGCTCATCGTCTAATCGGAGCTGCATGGATAGACCTGCGCATCCACCTGCTCCCTTGGGCCGCCATCTGCGAGCATATCTACCACTTGAGGCACGAGTTTGTTGACCTTGTCACCAGTGAGAAGACGCAGCACATCGCGCTTCAGACAAATGTATGCCGAACAGGTGCTAAAAGACTGTGTTCCTACCTAGGATCGTCATAAGACTACCCCACCGAAGCAAGCGGGCACAATACATGTACCCGAAAGAGGGGCAGCAGTAAATATGCCACCACCCTGTCAGGCCCTTCCCTTCAATCCATCTTCTATCACAACGCAACTCGAGCGAAAGGTACATCATCGACAGGATAACAGCCATGGGGTCGGAAGCCTTAGCAGTACACAACAATGGCATCTTCCACAGCCTACCCACCTTCTCCTCGGATGTAACGGGTCTCACAGCCATCGTGACAGGTGCCAATGGAATCTCAGGATTCCACACCATGCGAATACTACTCGAGAGCCCACAGCGATGGAAGAAAGTCTGGGCTGCGTCAAGACGACCACCACCAGAGGAAATGATGGCACTGCTTTCGCCAGATCAGCGTTCCCGTGTCGAGCATGTAGCTTGTGATTTCCTGGCCAAGCCGGAGGATATCGCTCAGGAGCTCAAGAAGAAGAAGGTCACTGCAGATGCTATCTTCTTCTACTCCTATGCTCAGCCACGGCCAAAGCCTGGCGCGCCTGCGTGGTCAAACGCTCAAGAGCTTAGTGATACTAACGGTAAACTGACCCAAATCATCCGAGTCTGCTGATCTAATACCATCGAAGCGGCGCTGCTGCGCAACTTCCTTGGTGCCATAGACATCGCTAAGATCACGCCAAAACGCTTCCTGCTGCAGACGGGAGCCAAGAACTATGGCATACATCTGGGTCCGGCTCGGACTCCATTTGTAGAGTCTGACCCTCGAGTTGAGCTCGAGCCAAACTTCTACTATCCTGTAAGCGCACGATTGATGCTCCAGCAAGCCCTCATGCTGACTTTCGAGACCACAGCAAGAAGACCTCCTCTACCAATACTGCAGAGGCCACCCCGGCACACACTGGAATATCATCTGTCCAGCCTGGATCATTGGTGCGGTCAACAATGCTGCCATGAACGCTTTGTACACACCCGCCGTCTACGCAGCCGTACAAGCACACAAGGGCGAGGAGCTCAACTTCGCAGGCGACATGAGCGCGTGGCTTGGCATCTCAGAGTACAGCACAGCAAAGCTTACAGGCTATCTCAGTGAATGGGCCGTGCTTGAAGAGAAATGCAGAGACCAGAAGTTCAACGCTAGTGACACGTCACCGCTGCCAAACAATCGTCTGTTCCCTGAGATTGCGAGATGGTTCGGATGTCCTGGGTACGGCCTGCCCGAGCTCGACGAGAGCAAGATCACCACTATTGACCCGGGAGACAAGCCCACACCTTTAGGGTATGGACCACCGGGCAAAGTGCGCTTTTCGTTCATGTTGTCAAAGTGGGCTGAAGATCCTGCAAACCACGAAGCTTGGAAGGAGATTATGAAGAAGCATAAGCTTACTGCCGATCCGTTTGAGGATATTGAGGGACATTTCCCATTCGGCGATGCTGTTGCTTTCGGGCTGCCTATTCAGCTGAGCATGAACAAAGCGAGGTACTTTGGCTGGACTGGGCATGTTGATACACTAAAGAGCTTGCATTTCACCTATGGAGAGTTGCATAAGATTGGGATGTTGCCGCCGATGGTTGCGGACGCGAGGCCGCTGATCTAAGGGCGGATCGTTCTTTCGAGCACCTGTGCTCAGATCTGTTGCTGCGGGCGCGCTGAATGATCAGCACGGCGTAGGCAGAGACGCTTCGACTGCTGGGGTGCCAAGGCAGCAGTCTTTAGGCTCAGCCAATGAAGCTGTGATTTGATGAAGAGAGCTTGATGTCCCACTGGATGAGGGCGTCAGATTATGCCAAGTTCAAAGGACATTATGTATATAGAATGTCATGGCCATCACACGAGCATCTCAGTGGTTTCCTAGACTTCAACAAAACCCTAAGACTTTCCATTGCCATCAATATCTTGAACTCACTTTCACGATGGTTCAGCGGAGCAATTCCGCGATTCCAGGCATTCATCACGTCTCAGACGCGTCGCGTCACATCAAACTTCCACCACCGCCACTAAATACGGCGGACGAACATCTTGTCTCGCCTTGCACTCCAGACGTCCTCACGCCCGACAGTCAAGAAAGCGAAATCGCGAGAATGGCTGACGCTCAGAGCATGGTCAGCGTGGGTGCGCTGCAGCAAGTTGCAAATGGCGAACAACCAGAGAGCCCAGTCTTGCAGTGCGTGCAGATTAAGCCGATGGCGAGCAACCAGGGCAACGAGCGGTATCGCGTCGTGATGAACGACACGCAGAACTTCATTCAGGGCATGTTGGGACAGCGTGAGTCTACAGCAACGAGCACTACGAGCGGTCCCCGTACTGACTTCTTGCCGGACAGAGCTCAACAGCATTATTACCGAGGGCGTCCTGAAGAAGGGAATGCTCTGTCGCCTAAACAACTACACCAGCAACTTCGTCAAGGACAAGCACATATTGGTCATTCTCGACATCGAGGTACTGCAAGAGTATGGCGAGCATGAGAAGCTGGGCATGCCGGTCGCACTGGAGGCGCCAAAGGCTGAGCCGATGGAGGATGTCAAGCAGCAGCCAGGCAATATCTCGGGCAACAGTATGTATGGCCAGAAGCCACAGCAACAACAGCCGAGACAGATGGCAGTTAGGCAGAATGGCGCATCAAATGGAGGATCACACGGCAACATCCACCCAATTGAGGCCCTGTCACCTTACGCACACCGTTGGACCATCAAGGCACGAGTCACGCACAAGAGCGACATCAAGACATGGCACAACAAGAACGGCGAGGGCAAGCTCTTCAGCGTCAATCTTCTGGACGACAGCGGCGAGATCCGCGCTACGGGATTCAACGATTCTGTCGATCAGTATTACGAGGTCCTGCAAAAGGACAGCGTCTATTATATTTCCTCGCCATGCGCCGTCAAGCTCGCCAAGAAGCAGTTCAGCAACCTCAACAACGACTACGAGCTCACGTTTGAAAGAGATACTGTGGTTGAGAAGGCTGAGGACATGGATGGAGTGCCGCAAGTTCGCTATAACTTCGTGACGTTGGCGGACCTTCAAAATGTCGAGAAGGATAATACGATCGATGCGATAGGCATTCTACAAGATGTGGGAGAGGTCAGTGAGATCGTGGGCAAGACCACGAGTAAGCCATACAGCAAGAGAGAGCTGACGCTTGTGGATGACACGGGATACAATTGTCGATTGACCGTATGGGGCAAGACGGCGGAAAGCTTCGACGCGAAGCCTGAACAGGTCATCGCGTTCAAGGGACTCAAGGTCTCAGATTTTGGTGGAAGGTCACTCTCACTGCTGTCTTCCGGCACAATGAATGTTGACCCGGACATTGACGAGGCCTATAAGCTCAAAGGCTGGTATGATGGAGCTGGCAGGAACCAGCAATTCCAGTCGCACCAGAACACCATGTCGACAGTCTCTGCTACTGGTGGCGCAGACAAGAATGCGACCAAGACTATTGCACAAGTCCGCGACGAGAATTTGGGCATGAGCGATGACACGGACTGGTTCTCCATCAAAGCCACCATCATCTACGTCAAGCAGGATATGTTTGCTTACCCGGCTTGTCGAACTACTGACCCACAACCGTGCAACAAGAAAGTCGTAGAGGAGGATCCTGGGAAGTGGAGGTGCGAAAGGTGCAATGTCACCTGGGACGCTCCAGACTACCGATACATCATGTCCGTCAACGTTTCGGATCACACGGGCCAGATATGGCTCAGCTGCTTCAACGAGACTGGTCTGCAAATCATGGGCATGCCGGCCAATGATATCATGGCTATCAAAGACGAAGGCGACGAACGCAGATTGGCCGACATTTTCCAGGATGCCAACTGCAAGACTTTTGTATTCAGGTGCAAGGCGAAGATGGACAGCTTTGGTGATCAGCAGAGGTGAGTTTTAACGGCTTAAGGTGCCAGTAGAACGAAGTGCTAATTTGTTGCAGAGTTCGATACCAGGTTCAGTACGCGAATCCGCTCGACTTCTCACGCGAGTCCAAGAAACTTGCGGATATCATCGCGAAGTACAGCATCGCAGATGATGGTGGCAACGGGCTTTTCGTGCAATAGAATCCAAAGGAATGTGCGATGGCTTATGTGTGATGTTCTCTGCGGTTTCTGGCATACGAGTCTAAAGTATGGCGTTTAGCAGGGTGTTGCGACTGACTGCGACAGCTCGACGCGAGAGATGAAGGGGATCATAATGAGTGTATAGCTCGTCTCCGCTATGGGCATCGCCATGATGCGGTATGAGAAGAAGCAACTCGCCATCAAGGCAATGTGGTCGTCCGTCTACGGCCAAGGTGTGTCTAACTTCATGTTCGGCTCCGCTCGCACTTACGGATCATCGCACCTTGCGCCGCCTTCATCTTAGGGTTTTCGTCTTCGATCTTGTCTTCCACATTTCTCGCGATCTGAGACCGCTAATTTTGCTGCATGCAGCATTGATTTCGTGCATATTAGCACGAACAATATGGAGCACTGAGATGGATTGATAGCAAGGCAAGTGATGTCATTTCAGCAGTGTGCCTGCCTGATGCATAATTTCCTGCTTCATACCTTGCTTCCGCTCAGTAAATGCGACTTCCATTGATATACTCCGAATAGACACTGAAGAACTTTTATGACAGGTGTGAATCTCAACAGAATAAGCACAGAGCAAAAAAGTTCTCTATCACCATATCTCTGCAATCATGGCAGTGGCCATGAGTCAGCTCGACCCGAGCTATTTGCAAGGCATTGTAGATATGGGAAGTAATGGCATCCGCTTCTCCATCTCAAGCCTTCAACCGCCGACTGAGCGAATAATGCCAACACTTTACCAGCATCGGGTTGGCATTTCTCTCTACGACGCGCAGTACTCAGCTTCTGGGGAGCGACAACCGATTTCTCGGGAGACCATTGATGCGGTCGTCTCATCTTTCCTGCAGTTCAAGCAGACATGTGAAGACTTTGATGTGCCCAGAGATCAGGTGGTCGTGCTCGCCACGGAAGCTACCAGGACAGCACACAACTCCGAGGACTTCCGCAGGCAGATCAAGGAGAAGGTGGGTTGGGATGTGACCATGTTGCCAAAGGAGGAAGAAGGTCGTGTAGGTGCTATGGGCATTGCGAGCTCCTTACCAGATGTAAGTGGGCTTGTCATGGATCTTGGGGGCGGTTCGACGCAGTTGAGCTGGATTATCAAGATTGAAGGCTCCGAGGTTGTGCGTATGCCGGAGTCAGGAGCGGTCAGTATGCCGTATGGGGCGGCGGCTATGTCCAGGCGTCTTGGTGAAGCTGAGAAGAATGGGAGCACCGGGAAACTGAAGCAGGAAGTGCAGTCGGCTGTGAAGGAGGCGTATGCAACTCTCAAAGTGCCGCAAGAGTTGCAAGATGCAGCTCATCGTGCCGGTGGCTTCACCTTGTATCTTTCTGGCGGCGGCTTCAGAGGTTGGGGATATGTGTTGATGAGCAAGCATCGCGTACAGCCGTATCCGATACCGGTCATTAATGGCTTCAAAGCAAGCCGTAAGGAGTTCCTAGGCACGGAAGACGTCAAGATGGCTGCCGCGGCGTCTCTGGAGGAGGACCAAGATGACATTTTCAGAGTCTCGGAGCGGAGGGCTAGTCAGGTGCCTGCTGTAGCCTTCCTCGTCAATGCTCTTGCTGAGGCCTTGCCTCAGATCAAGGAGGTGCGATTCTGCCAAGGAGGTGTACGAGAAGGCTATCTTTTCACGAAGCTGCCACCTGAGATTCGAGCTCAGCATCCTCTAGTGGTCGCGACCGAACCCTTTGATAGCCCGACGTCCTCAAAGGCGATTGCGGATCTTTTACAGTCGGCTTTCCCAACTGGCTCTTCGGCTGGAGCGCAGGACGACTACAAAAGCACATTTACACCTGCGATCTTGGATGCTTTTGCGAACTTGATCTACTACCACTCCAGCCATTCCAAGGATCTGCAAGCTACCGCTGCGATTCGAGCAACGACGTCAGGGATTTTGGCAGGTGTGCATGGCGTACTGCATGAGAATAGAACTCTGCTGGCCCTGCTCTTGTGCAATCGATGGGGTGGAGAGGTACCGCCAAGCGATGAAGCCTTTAAGAACAATCTTGAGCAGTTGGTGGAGTCGCCATGGACTCTTTGGTGGATGAACTACGTCGGTGCTGTGGCTGGGTTGGTTGCTGCTGTCTATCCCGCAGGCGTTAAGGAGAACAACAAAAGCAGGTTGGCACTCAGTGCACAGTGGAACCGGACGGAGAAGGGCGAGAGCTTGCTCGTGCTTCAGATCAAGCTGAGAGATCTAGATGCGCGGGCGTATGGCAATGAGATTCACGCCATTGAAAAGGTGGGCAAGAAGAAACGATGGATTGGTGGCAAGCGTGGCGTGGGACACAAGGTCTCAGCTGAAATGGTCTAAAGCTTTCGAAATGTTTGCGACGTCAAGGACGTGAAGATGCTGCTTGCTGGGTTCGATAACAGGCCGCAAGATGTTGCCTATACTAAACCTCTCAACCCGGCGCAGAACAATCAAGAGCTTTTCCACGATCGCCCACAAATGTCAGACTACACGAAGTGGGCCAAAGACGACCTGGTCAAGTTCGCTACCAAAAGAAACATAGCAATTCGATCAACCGCAAAACCACCCGGTCGCAGTCCCACCAAGCTCGACTATGTGACAGCAATCAGAGAGGCTGATCGGCTCGCATCAACACTCGGTGACTCCTATCATTTCCCGCCAGAGCTCAGGCTGCTCATCTATCAGGAGCTACTTACGATGAATGACACCTGGAAGTGCCATCCGCAGATTCTGGCTACCTCAAAGCAAGTGAGGCACGAAGCAATAACTGCATACGAAGACAATGGGCGACGAGTGATCGAGGTCAGGATGACCGCTGACAGAGTGGAGGTTGATGGAAAACCTGCTGGATATGAAGGACCATGGCGTCGCCATAATAGCGCATTGTGGCTGAGCTGGCCGAGATTTTTCACCAGAGCAAAACACCTGAGGTGTGTACTGACCGCTACTGGCGGACCTCGCCATCTTGGAGTGGATTTCAAAGCAAAATTGATCAACTCAGCATTGTACTCACTTTGCTCTTACCTTAGAGGCAGCGCACATCTGAGAACTGTTCATTTGCGGGCAGACACAGACATCTCGATGTTTGACAAGAGATTGAAGATGCAAGTATGGAACCCGCTGCAGCTGCTTGGCTCCCTTGAGTCTCTGAAGGTAGAAGACACGGTGAAGTCTAGAATCTTCGCCATCACCGACCAGGCATGGCGCGCTATAGATCAGCTATCTGGTCTGCGCCCAAACAGTCTGACATGCTTGGACGAGCTACGCCATGAACTCCACAGTCTGCGCAGAGTCATCAGTGTCTTCTCTGTCGACATCAAGCTACATACGGTGACCTCGAGAGCCGTTGCGAAGCTTGTCCAGCATGCAGATCGTTATGAGCATCAGACTGAGGTACTCACGCAATATCAGCACTTCTGCGACCGGGCGTGGGAAGAAGCGGTACCTAAGATGCTGGAAGTCTTCACCGAGGCGTTGGATCGAGTGGAGACGGACAAGGTGGTGGAAATGTGTGCAAACGCATATAACGCATACAGATCAGTGGGACTCTACATGGGTGCTTTGGGTTTCTGACAGATCGCACGTCGCAACAGGAAGAGGACGCAAGCTGAGATGGGCCTGTCATCTACATAGCCTTGTTCGTGTTCAAAAGACGCGTGGATTCTTGCACACGATGGCTACAGAAAAGACGTAGCCTCCATCTCTCCCGACTCATTAGAATGCGCCACGTACATTCTGGACGGAGTGTCTCCATAGAAGCATCGACGACTTGCCAGACTGAAGCATGGCACAAGGAAGTGTTTGCTAGGCCAAAAGCACAACTTCCAAAAGGATACATTGCTTGTTGGTCGCAGCTTACAACTCAATCCAGCATTGCTCAGCAGCGATCATGTACTACGAAGCATACTCTGAAAAGGAATTGAGCGACTTCTGCGAGAGTCGACTCATGGATCTTGAAGTCTTGCGCCAATCTTCTCCACATGCCTTGATCAAGATAGACTATATCAATGCTCTAGCCCAAGCCGACCGCGACTGGCACTTCCGCTTCCTGGACCTGCCTCCTGAGCTCCGCATCAACATCTACGAAGAGCTCCTCATCATACCCGACGACTCTTACAGCTAGTCCCCCAAATACTAGCGACCAGCAAGCTCATCCACAAGGAAGCCAAAGACGTCTTTACCAAGCTCCTCGAATCCACTTGGTTCGACATCACGCTTCAATCCTCCGGCGAGATGCGGCTCCGCGCGCAAAACGTTCGTAACGCCTCGCACATCGTACTTCAGTCTCAGAATCGACGAAGTGGTATGGCCTCCCTGCCTGCGAAAAGTCCAAAAGCTGCGAATCTCAATCATAGATTTCGACCGGGCGGCCCATCCTGGCGGTCGCCCAGCGCAGTACGATGAGTACGTCTTTAATAGCTTCATCTACCGCCTCTGCAACTTTCTCAAGACCGATCACTGTCTCAAGCATATCATTCTGGATGCTGGGACCGCGATGGCGGAATATAGGAAGGCAGAGATGAACCGGATTGTAAACCCGCTTCAGCTGCTGGAGCCAGTCGACGAGATAGTCTTCAAGGTTGCCCATGGGCCTATCAAGACTGTCATCAAGCAGGCGTGGAAGGGTGTGAACAAGGTTGTTGGGGTACGTACGAGAAGGTGGTGTACGCGTACCATCTGGTCGAAGGCGCCGATTGCTGCATTGACTTGATGTGAGCTACTGACCGGAGCAACTCGTACTGGCGCGCGAGTGCTCCGTTCGTCGAAAGACGAATCAGTCGCACGACGTAGAATGATATGCGCGAGAACATCAAGGGCCAAAGCCTGCAAGGGGCGCGGGTTGGCTTTGTCAGGTTCTTTGGGTCTCCGGCCGGTCGCTACTGCGATGAAATCTGGGAGCAGCACTATTCCACCTGCTTCGACACTCCTGCATTCATTATGGTATGTCGACAATTGAGGGATGACCTGGATCAGGTGAGCGCGGAAGATGCTGCGTGGATGCTGAGTATCGTACAGGGTCCAAGGAGGAGACCCTACCAAAGACGACATATTCAGTATGCCACGAAGGAGGAAGCGAAGGAAGAGCTGGACATTTTGAGAGCACATAGGGAGACTAGGAGGGCGCTAGAGCGGGTTGTGATGTCGTAGCAAGAATGAGTAGAGGTAGGAGAGTGAAATTCAAACCTACGATATTCAGGGTATTGCCAAACGTCGTTGATGCAGTCATGGTTGAGACCACTCTAGACGGGCTTGCCATATTACTCCCGCGTTCCGTCAGCGACGCGAATCAGGAGCGACAATGGCTGCTTGCAGTAAGTGGTCGCTTGCAGAGCATACATGCTCAAATAAAGGTGAGCCAGGCCTACTCATCAACGCAGAAGCATGTCGAGGAAGTCCGGAGGCATAAGCAGAGACAGGACAGAACAAAAGAAAACAGCTCATCCTCCTTGCGGCAGGACGTCAGAAGGTTTGTTCAGAGACGCTTGCATTTGAGGTGCATAGCATCTCTCAGCCACCACGCTGAAGAGAGGTATGGTATCTTGGTATCTCGAAAACAATCAATGCATCCCAAGCTCATGTCCCATCCTCCCTGCCTTGCACCGCCGAACGCCATGCTCTTTTCCGCCAATGGTGTCCTTTCAAAGCGGACTTCCGGTCGGAATGCGTGCGAGTGCTCGTCATTTCAGTCGTGGCTTTTGAGGAAAGATTATTGGAAGCAAGCCGCTTATGCGACAAGCTGCACAACACCACCGGCCTCCTTGATCTTGCGCTCGGCGTCCTTGGAGAAGTAGCGGGCCTTGACGATGATTGGGACCTCTGGGATGCGGCCCTTGCCAAGGACCTTGCTGTAGCCGTGGGCAAGCAGGTCAAGGACTGGGGCGGTGTCGGAAGACTTGTTGGCGAGGTACTTCTCGCGCTGCTCGACTGGGACCAGAGACCAGAGCTGAAACCCATCAATCAGTATTTATCCTCGATTCGATTCTATCTGCAGGTGGTATTTACCTTGTCGAGGTTGATGACAGGCTTCCAGAACTGGTTCTGCAGCTTGTGGAAGTAGCGCATACCGACTTTACCGAAGTAACCCGGGTGGTACTTGTCCATGTTGGTGCGGTGGTGGTGCTGACCACCGGCGAGACCACGACCACCGGGGTGCTTGCGGTGCTTGCCAACACGACCGTGACCGGCCGAGACGTGACCGCGGCTGGAGGGAGGAGTATGTTAGCATTTGCTCTGATTTTCCCATCTTCAACCATCCGCCATCTGCGCGTCGGAGTGTGCGGCGCATTTGCGTATTGGTGTGTCGAGGATAGCTGTGATAAGGCGAGACATACTGCTTGCGGGTCTGAGTCTTCCTGGTAGGCATTGTGGTGTTGTTGACTTGACAATTCCTATGTCGTTGCGAGCAAGAAGTTCGTCCCGGAATCCAAACTCGAGATTTCGATTGCCAGCCCGCACTACGCTAATTTCTTGGCACTTGAATCATGAAGCTTAGTCACGTGACTCAATCTTGAGACAATCCATGGATGATGTCTTCGCAATGGACTTTCGCCGGCCGAACGCTGCAGTTTGCATACCACCGAGATTGCACTTGACCTGCACTTCGCAATCCTGCGAACAAGATGCTGTGAATTGTCTCAAAGACAACCAGTCGGAGACCACCACGCGACAACATCGCTTCATTCCTCCCATCATAATCACACACATAAAATGTACAGTATGACCACTTCAATCTCATTCACCTTCCTCTATCTCCACCGCCAAAACAGCACAAGCACCTCAAGCAAAATACCAACTCGCAAATCCGAGACACGATCATGAAGCTCCACCAAGCCCTCACCATCCTCCACCTCCTCCTCATAGCCCAAGTCTCCGCCCGCTGCAAAAAGTGTCCCTTCTGGGTATGTCCTGTCCCCCCAAAACAGCTGCAACAGAAAAGAGAAAACACTCCCTATCCGTCCCCTCCCTCCGCATTGCGTTCAGGTTGACACCAACATCCCCCTTCTTACCTATCTTTCTTCACTTCAGGCCAACTCCTGCGGCAAAAACAAAGGCCTCCCAGCCGACTGGCCCGAATGCTACCAGCCCAGCAGCAACAAATGCGCCTTCCTCTGCTTGGGCAACAAGATCTGCTGTGACGATCCGAATTACCAGGAGATCGATTGTGGGGCCGCGTGTGGGGGGGTATTTCGGTAGTTGGCTAAGTGGAAGGGAGAATTGGGGATTTGATGGTTCTGGAGTGGAAGGCGTGCATGTCTTGCAAACGGGGATTTATGCAGAGCGGAATTCGGAGTAGAATAGATGGATGGACTTGCGCCTTTTGCAGCATGAGATACCGACTTGTACTCATGAGATTTTGCGGGATTCAGCCACGACGTATACTCCTCGACGCGTGATTCGCGCCTCATCGTCTGATGTCCGCTCCAAACCGCCTAGATTCATGCTTCTCCTACACCGCTCAGTTGGCACTGCCATGAATCACGTCATCCACCGACCTCAGATCCCGCCTACCAACTCTGCAACTTCAACCAACTCTCCCAACCTCATTCCCTCATACTCCTCCCACTCCCCTCCCACCTCTTCAGGCCAACAATCCGTCAAGCGAAACCCAATCGGCCGACTAGCAGCAAACATTCTCCTCCAGGATCCTTCCTTCCTTTGCCCGCCCCGCGCAGCCAAACACCTCGGTCGGCCGTCGTTGTCCTTCTAGAACAGTGCGATGCCTAGTAAGTCCTTGTCCTCGGAGTACCAAGAAGGATTACCCAAGCTAGGAGGTGTCCGGTCGACAATGTGCGCATTGTGCAGCCGCACTTGTCCCTCTGGTACATTGAAGATGCGGCAGATGAGAGGGTTCACGGTTGCGGGTGTTTGCTTCGCCGATGAATGTGGGTGCCGGAAGAAGAGAGCTTCTTGGATTTGTGGCGAGCCGGCGATCGTGGCGTGGATGGATCTGTTGATGCGTTGGGCGAGTAGGAGGTCGCGCACGGGTAGAGCGAGGAGGATTTGCTCGGCTAGCTCGGGGATGCCAAAGACTTCTGTCGCTCTGTTTATCATGATGCAGTTTATAGGTTGCACAAGTTATGTCTGTCTGATGGCGCTGCTTCGATGATGGTGTGCGACGATGTTACGTGGTTGATGTAGCATGTTATGCGTCGTCAATCGAGCTAATTGACGCTCAAACCGCAGTGGCGCTGCCACCCGCGTTCCAGGTTCGCCACGGCAGCTTCCGTGTCAACAATACCTCTTAGGGGCAGGAGCAGCCTCAGTTGTAGCGTCTACAGGCAGTGACGACCTCATTCGTAGACCGCCTTGCCTCAAAATCTCATGTCTTCAAGGCGCCACACTGCGATCGACACCCTTCAACACTCTCGCGCCATTCTCCAGCTCCTCCACACCCTTCTCCACCAACCTCTCCCACACCTTCGGGTACTTGTCTCTCGCCCACATCTCCACATCCCGCTGCTTGACAGGACTCGGAGTGCCCATAAACAAACTCCCCAGCACATGCTCATCGACATCCAACTCGCCTTTCTCGTCAGCTGCAGCCAGTATGTCAACCGCATGCCTGATATCACCTTGCCCCGCAACAGCAGCAATGTACGAACTCCACAAAGCGCTATCAAGCTCAATGTTCATCTTGCGGAGCTTCTCCCAGATCTTCTTAGCTTTAAGATCGCCGAGACGTGCATGCTCGCAGGCGCGGAATGCGACATGGATGCTGTTGTATGATGGTCCCTCCCGTGACGCTACAATGTCGTCCCAGAATCCCAAGGCTTTGCGTGGCTTCTCACAGGCTGTGTAGGCGATGATCAAGGCGTTGCGCAGATGCGTGCTGAGGTCAATGTGAAAGTCGAGCTTCAGCTGATTGTGGATGAGCTCGAGTGACTCGATGTCTCTAAGTCTTGCTGCGCCCATGAAAGCTGTGACATAGGTGTCAATGGTCGGGATCGTGTCTTCCCGCGAATGTGAGCGCATGTGGTTAAAGACGTGCACTGCGATGTCTGGCCTCTCCCGCTTGAAGAAAAGCGACATAAGCTCCGTGCGGGATTGGCGTGGAAGCTCGTCAAAGACTTCGCGCAGGATGGTGTAGGCGTCCCATACACGGGCTAGTGGTGTCTGAGGGTCAAGACAGTAGGCGAGTAGTGTACTTCGAAGACCATCTCGCTCAGCGGACGAGAAGTGATATGCATGCGTATTGAGCAGATCGGTCACATCGTGCATTTCATCGCGATTGAGATGTAACAGTGCGAGGGCAGACACTGTCTGCGGGCCGAATCGTGCTCGGCGATCAGAGAGGTCTGCCGCTACATTCATGATTGTGTCAAAGTCATGACGCCCGCTTGAGCACAACGCCACAATCAACTTGTTGACCGTTGGCACATCCTCCTCGGACGACACGTCCGTCGATTGGAGACTCTTGTAAGCCGTCAGAGCTCCATCGATGTCGCCAGTACTCAACCTGTAGTCCATTTGCAGAACGTAGGTCTTTGCGTTAGGCTCAATCCCACGCTCGCGGCCAAGCGCGATGAAGCGCTCAGCCATATAGGGGTCTGCTTCCGAAATGGCATATTCCACCAGCGCGTTGATGGTTGCCGTATCAGCTTGCCGCCACTTCGTGCGATGCAATTTCGGATCATTCGTGCTTTCCATGACATCGAGCATGCGGCCGATTTCATCAACGCCTTTGCCTGTGGCAGCAGCCCAGACGAATATGGTATCCCAGATTGGCTTGAGGGGATTGCGTTGCAGAATCTCTCTGACAACATCATGTCCAAAGCTGATATGACCATTCTGGACGCACCATTGGAGTACTTCTTTGTAGAGGCTTGCATACGTCTGAGCATGGGTGATGCTGTGGGACATACGTGCAGTATCACCAGTACGTATCGCAACGGACTGGATCCGATTCCACCACGCTTGTGCCTGTGAGAGATCGCCTTTCTGAAGTGACAAGAGGAGCATGGTTCTCGGTATTCTCATCGAGTGGTCCACTAAGCCACGCTTCTCAGCCAGCTCAAGAGCGTCCTGTACCTCAAGGTCCCGATTGAGTCGCGCGTAAGTGTCGATGATAATGGACCATGCAGTGACATCCCGCCCTAGTGCTCGTCGCTCGACCTTCTCCAGACCGTGTTCGGTAGTATGGTCATCAATTTCGTTCTGAACGTCCAGCTCATCTTTGTCAGCCGTAACAGCGAAATTGGCTGGATTAGACCGTTCGTAATCAATTTGGAGTTCCTTTGCTTTGTCTGGATCTCCCGAGAGACACAGCATGCGGCAGTACAGGTTATGCGCCCAGTGGCTTAGGTCCCGCCAGCGGGAGTCCTTGAGCATCGCTCGCAGCTCGAATGCCAGACTGACGTGTGCTGCCGCTACGTCTTTTGGAGCACGTGCTCTGGCCACCTTGAGAAGGCTAGATAGCAGCTCGTGGTCGGCGGAAATAGTGTCTTGCGAGTATTTGATGCTACGCAGTAATAGACTAGCTTCGATGTCGTCCAGTGGGCGTGCAGACTTTTGTTTGGCGGCCACAAAATTCTTGATAGCTTTGAAGATATCATCTCGCGGCGGCAGACGCGCCTTCAATCTTTCCAGCTTCTCCAGCTCCCTCATCTTGTCCATGCCCGCCACCATGTCAGGGTCCTTCAATTCCCGTTTGGGTTTGCGAAACATGCTGAGATCGAAGAATGATCGTTGCTGGGCTACCGCTCTTCCTCCGTCTGGACATCTTGCTCTCGTCTGTCTTCTTCCGCCATAAACTGCTGTTCCAAACCCTCGCCGTCTCAAGCATCCTCGATGCACAATCGGCTCGTTGGCCAGCAGTCGCCGGAAGACGTGGCGCGTGAGGTGTGAAGGCATTGTCGCGAATTGTGAAGAGAATGCTACCAAGAACTTGACATTGCTATTAAGACAGAGATTCAAGAAACAAACCCTGTACAGTACTACGTAGAGGTGGGTGCTTGGATGGCGATGATGAGGTATTGCTCCGAGTCAGCCCTATGAGAATCCGCTGTCACTCCCGCGGCCAAGAACATGCTGTCTCTGCCATTGAGCATTAAATCAACATCGCGAACATACACGGATATAGTCATGTCGCTCGAGCAATCATTCAGACGGCTGGCGCTACAGCCAAGCGCAGTGTGCAAGCAATGTCGCCGCGCCTTTGCGACAGCTGCGCGGAGAGAGCAGCAGCAGCAGCAGCAAGGAGGAGCAACTGGGGCTTTGAGTGGTATGCAGCATCATCCCCATGCGCCATATTTACATGCTTACATAGTATTAGACCTCATGCATGCCAGCCGCGCCGAAGCATCCCAACAACGACGAACCCAGCCCCTACGCGCACCCCCAAACCCCGTCTCAGCAGCGGCTCCACCCTCCCCCGGCTCACCCGCCGCAAACACCACCAACAACAACAAATCCGCCGCCTTCGACCTCATGGCGCAAACCATCCGCGAGTCCTCCGCCGCCCGCCGCGAGCGCGACTCCGCCTCCGCCCTTCGCGACATCGAGCGCACCTACAACCGCAAAGACCTCGAAGCGCAGCTCCCGCGCCGCTGGAAAACCGGCGACGTCTACGCCCCACACGACCTCTCCGGCGTCGAGATGAGCAAGTGGAAGAAAATCAGTAAGAAGCCGCGGACGAATAGTAAAGGCAGGGATGTGCTGGATCAGTTGGGCATTGATCCGTTGAAGGAGTATAAGAATTTTGGGATCATGAGTGAGTATGTGACGGAGATGGGGAGGATTAGGCATTCCAGTGAGACGGGGTTGAGGCCGGTGAATCAGAGACGGATGGCGAAGGCGATTAGGAGGGCGATTGGGATGGGGTTGGTGCCGAGTGTGTATCGGCATCCGGAGATTTTGAGGGAGGAGCTGGATAGGAGGAGAATGAGGTAGGTGGCGGTTGACCGACGCGGGGAGGTGTTGAGGGGCGACGTTTGCAGCAGTAATTCGTCCTACCTGTATGGCTCAAGATGCCTAGAGGCGACATACAGCGATTCAGGCGAGGTCACACGGGTCAAGTCGACTGCCCGAGCCCTGTTGCACCCATGATAATGAGCCGTATTGGTTTCCAGATGGCGTGGCGGTCGGTGCGGGATAGACAGCTGCCACCACGTACTTTGACGACCAGCTTTTGGCGTCCAGGTTCTGCATATCTGTTTGAAGTCATGCGGCAGGATCAGAGCAGCAATGGATTTCGCAGGAAGTCGTGCCATCGTCGCTTTGGGCTGGCTCGAGCCAATTGAATACATCTACGCCGGTCTTGAACAAGCTTATGACCCATGCATTGCTGCCCTCAGCCAACCCCCACATGATATGTGTTGACAATGCGGCTCCTAGTCTCCAGCTAGCTACAGTAATGGAACGTCGTCCGACCAGAGATGCTATAACCGAGTGATGCTTGGCACAATTACCATTCACCGCCGATAGAACGGACTATGTGGCGACCATGTCGCTGCTGCCTCTTCGAACCGACATCTCTGGGTGTTGAGAATCGGTTGTGAAGGTTTGTCGGATGTATATCATAGTCGTACATAAAACTAGGAAAGGTCAATACCACATCTTTCTCTTCAAGTCCCGTGACACTTGTGCTGTGTCCGCATTGACTTGGCTCTCAATACCTGTGCTGACACATAGCTGGTGAATTGATTAGCATGAGCCTCATCCAAATTCAAAGGGTCTGATGTTGGAGAAGTGCGGGAGCCGAAGCCGCGCAGCCGAGTACCTAAGGTGTCCTTGGTATGTATGATCGTGTGCATACAGTCTGTTCCGACGTCCGCACGCCAATTCTGACAGCTCCATGGCCTCAAGGTCCCCCCTGAGGTTCAGCTCCGACTCCATTCTGGCCAACAGGTCGTCACCCTCGGCACGGCTGATGCTCTGTATGGACGGGAATCGAGTTCAAGGCATGGTCTAGGAAGCCATAGGAACCCTGCAAAACCACGTTTCATACGATCTTGAGGGCTTACTGTACGATCGACGGAGAGTCGTGGCCAGGATCACCATATTGGCACGGCCTCGAGATCTTTCGCGACTCTCGCGAGCTGAAACCAGCCTGCCTCTCGTCAATTGTACGGCTCAAGAACTTGGGCATATCTCAGCAGTCAGGACTGACGGCCCGAGACATCATAAAAGACCGCCTGCCTTTCCATCGTAGATGGCATTATTGCCGCGAGTGTCATCACCGGCAACGTCGCAGCGCAACGGAAGCTTGGGACAAACGCAATCCCAAACCGGCACCATGAAGCACGCCTTGCATTATCTTGCAGTCGTTCTGCTTGCGACATTCTCATTCGCCACACGCCTAGACAAACGCGACTGCGATGACACTTGTTACCGACCAGGCTCTCTTGAAGGCGATAGTTGCGCAATTTATTGCGAAAGCAGCCAGGTAGGCCGAATGCAAGACAATGCTTATCTGACTTTGCCCGCTAACAGGTCTGGGATGAAGCAAATCACTGGCTTTTGTGTGAGCTGTTCTTATGGTCTTTCGTGCGGACTTTGTGATTGAGGGTATGTTAGCTCTTTGGCCTGTAGACAAGCTACGAAATTCATATGCTTACGCCTTTGCAGGTATCGCCAAATGGAAGGGTGTGAACGGGCTAGTACGGGTGCTGGCCAGTGATTCTACGGACGGTCGACATCGGTGCAGTAGAAGGATTGGCCCAATTCGTTGGGCTTCTGCACGCTTGCCATTGTCAGCCATCAGGCGTTGGTTGCTTCGGCAGGAGTATTCGTCCACTTAAGTCACTTGTGATGAAGTCATCCCAGTCATACCAATTTCCCTTCACGTCTCTGCTGAATAACTACCTATCCAATTCGGACTCAGGACATGCACGGATAGCCTTGGAATAGGGAAACCAAGAGCCAAATGATCTTGCACTGCACACGAACTTGGCGGGTCATCACTTGATCTCTTAGGACAGTACAAGTCTGATTCCAGGAGATTCGACTATACCACATCAACTTGGCAGTGTCCTCGCTGGAGGTGTATCAATCGAACCTGTATTCTGGCAACTGTAGCTCGTTCTCCAGCTGCCTAGTCGCTATCCAGCACTAAAGCGTGGTTGATGTTGGACATGCCGCTCCGGGCTTGTTTGTGTGTCTAGCTGTCGCAAAGCTACAAGATTGTGCGTCTGAATAGCATGGCGAACCAACGAGCGACAGAAGGAACAGGTCACTCACACGACAGTCCTGTATCTCTTGTAGCCGCTCACATTGTTACGCCAGCAGCGTACAGATAATATGAGATCACATTGGTCGAGGCTGTGGAGCTGTCGATCTGGCTTAACCATCAAGGTGCGTTCACCAACGTGGTGGTCAAGAAAAAGTACAGTACTAGCCTTGCATCTGCGACCGCGGTGACTCCGGTGATAGTAAAAGGCTTATATTGGCTTGGCTAGTTGAATAGCACACCTCGGAAGACCAAACCGCGCAAGTGCTGGCGCCTATATGGAACTTGACAAGCTTGATTATTGGTCAGCTCCAGGCACTAGAGTGCGATCTGCTGAACGAGACAGCACGGCGTTGTAACCCCACAGCTTGAGCAATGCAGCTGCTCAAAGTGATGATGCAAACGGCAACAGCTAGGTGTGAAAGACACGGCCGACAACGCGGGTCTGCTGGTGCACGTGGTGCGGGCCAGCCATCGAATGCAGAGTCATCACTCCAAAAACGTCGATGGGCGGTGTCTGAATACAGAGCGTCGAGTGCGCAGCCTGGGTGGATTGAGCCATGGGAGACGAGCGACAGTGAAGGCCAGGCCAGACCACCGGGACTACAATGGCACTTTGTTGCCACATGAATTACTGCTCCACCATCCCCATCGCGCTATCACTCTGTCGACACATCCTTCCCTCGTCGGAGCTACGATACATCGTATCGCCCCACCGATCTTGCAGCCAAAGGATTCCTCCCATAAATGACTGTCGCGATGTTCGCTAGATTGCGGAGGCTTGTCATGGGTACATTTCAGGCGTGAATAGCACCTTCGAATGCGATCATAGCGTATGCCAGAGCCGGTGGACCAATGTCATGCGGAAATGTGACCTGCACCTTGTATATCTCCGAGCTCTTGAGAAGCATGACTGGCAAACAATACATCTACATACTGGAGGTAGTAGCAAGACTCAACAGAAGGCCGACATGGTTCCTAAAATGATGAAGGATCGGCATACTCACTACGACGCGCCGAGATAGTAGTCTCAGCACCGGACTGGACTGGGAGGACTGGGACCCCCTGGGTGAGGCGGCTTGGGCTCGACGATCTCGATCCGCAGCATCAAGTACAGTGTCGCCCTATATCTGACGATGGCCTGAGAGAGAGCGGAAGAGGCTCCTCATCATATATGGAAGCGAAGGTGCAAATTACCTGCCCTTGTGTCTTCCTCTACTTCCCTATCCTTAACGACCCCATCTAGACGTAAACGGACTTTGATAGATCAACGTCATGAGGGCTACCACCGCATGTATGGCTCTCAGCCTCCCGTATTTCGCGCAGGCAGTCAGTATGAAAGGCTATGATGCTGCTGCCGGTGTAGACGCAGGCTTCGAGGCTTACCTGCAAGCGTAAGGGTTCGATCGAATTCTTTGCTCTTACTCAGGCTCACATTTCTTCTGCAGCCTCTACACCTCCGCAGAGACTCTCTCTGCAACCACCACCTTCACAGACTTCTTCACTTCGTCTGGGCAACTCGTCGTAATGACCGAGACCGCCACAGGCCGTGACGAGATCATTAAGCTCAAGCAGCAGCTTCTGCCACCTGCAGGTAACAAGCATTGGAACCACCTCCCGAACGCTGCGAGCGTCGACTTCGAAACGGATGAGTACAAGAGGTTTCTCGTCTTGGGCAATATCCAAACAACGTACGATGGCGGCAATTGCTCGCAAGCTGTGTAGGTCTCAGCAAGCTCTTTTGGATAAGGATCATTCGTCGAGAATGGGAATCGCTAACACCTCGAACTTACGCAGCTATAAGACTCGCTTCACCGTCGCCAAGACAGATGGTCTGCTCGACCTTGAGGCTCACACAGGAAATTTGATCAAATATGACGACTTCTTGGTGGACCCGTCTACGACTCCGACGGACATACCATGCGATTCATAGCATTGAGCTCTTACCGTGGCTCCCGCGCTCTATGCTAGACTTCTGATCCTCACCAGCACTCAATACCTGCAAACGTTTCCCCATCTGAATCAGCTCCACTGTCGTTCTTGAAAAGGCGCATAAAGTATTGAAGTCATCCTCGTCAAGGTATTGAACTATGTCGCATGCCGATAGTACCTCCAATATTGACTTAACGGCGGATGAGACAGCTTCCATACTCGTGCTGCGGCCGTTGGACATGTTTCGAAAAGGGAAAATGGGCATGACAGCCGTGAGCGTCAATTCCAAAACCGGGAAGCTTGAGTCCTGCGGACCACAATCATGAAGTTCCGGTCTGAACGCATGCGTCTGTTGCGACTCTCCCCTTTCTCGATGACAATGTGGCAAATGCGACCATCGCTCATCAATGATACCGTGCGGCGGACGAGCTACCTCGCTCCTGTGCGCTATGACCTTGGATTTTCTTCAGTCGTGGTGCAAGATATCGCAGCACCCGTGAAGCCTCATATCGTCCGAAATCCATCACTGGGCCCCGGTCCCCCTTACGTTCGTTTTCTTCTTTCCCGGGAGATCGTTACACTGAGCCAACGTGCGCATTGTCCTTCCGTCAAAAAACTCGTCTAGACGACAGAAATTCTGATCAAATACACACGGCGACACCTAGAGGGTAAAACGTATCAAAGGTCCGTACAACATGTATATTTGAATCTGAAGATACTGACCTCGGAGCAGTACTCAAATTTGAGCTCCGGTTGGGTTTGAAAGATACAAATCCCAGGTCCCTGGGTGTAGTAATCTGGTCTGCAACGCTGTGAAGCCAGCAGGGGTTAGTAAAGGACATCGTTTCCGGCTTGATTTCACATAGCTTGGAATGGGCAGAGCCGTACATAAAGTGGCCCCGGAGCCGAAACGAGGGCCGCAAAGAGAGTGACTAGCGTCATGGGCACCATCTTGCATTGTGCGTAGGGCAACGATCGTGCGAGGACGTGAGGGCCGGAAGATGAAGGGTTCTCCCATATCGGCGAGAGTCTGCACACCACATGCATGGCCAGTGAGCACGTCCCTGCAGGACAGGGAGTCCCTGAATTACGTCCGAAGCAAACGGAGTCTATTGCAACTTTCGGGCTCTTGTACGGCCAGCTTTGAGCATGTACGGAAACACAGTACACCCACTGCTCACGATCGTACGAAATGTGGGTCTTCTTACAAGGTCCTTACACAATCCTAGACCATGTCTGCAACCTAATTTTCGTCCAGATAGAGCAAAACCCGTTGTAAGTAGGAAGACCTATTGGCCAGAATCTGATCGGAGCTGGACTCAAGGGAACACCTTGCTGTCAAGGCGTTATTAGAGTTAACGTACAGATGTGGGAACTGACTGTATCCCAGGATGTTTCCGCATCGTGCAAAAGCTCACAATCGCAAGATGCACCGCCCAGCTTTTCTTGAATGCTGAGGTCATTTTGAGCCGCAACGCTGACATACTCTTGGTTTCCCTTGCTGTAACATAGAAGCGTGTACTGCTGTACATGATCTCCACACTTGCACCAGGCTTCACGCGCCAAATCAGATCCAAATCGAAACCCTTACAACTTCGCCTTCTTATCAGCACTCAACTCCGGGTCGAGCTCTGTCGTGCACAGAATACAAGTATCCTTCAAAGCCGGCAGCCTGTCTCGATGATTGACTTCCTGATAGTCCTCAGACCCAATCATATCAACGAAGTGCCGGATACTCGGGTAATGGGCCAGAGCAATTTCATCCCAGCCTGACTTGTCCTCGCCTTCCGTCCCTTGGTCCTTCACCACTTTCCCGACGACCTTGGCGGTGCCGCCACGACGCTTGCCAATGGACTGGGCGAAAGCTTTGCCATAGCGCATGTACGACTCATGAGCAGCTTGACCAGGTTTAAAGGCAAGAAGATTCAGCATAGAGACTGCACCTTCCTGGCCCAGCTTGAAGGTCTCGCTCCATTCTTGCAATTCTTGGTTCAGTTCTAGACCTTGCGTGGAAGAAGTCATGCGAGGCTTGTCGATGGCGCCGGTCAATGGCGGTACGTCGCCCGCTTGAGGATGAAGAAGGCGGTCGTTCTTCGCGTCAAAATCTTTGATCACGCTGCTTGGCACGCCAGCGGTGATACTCCAATGCTCTATGACCCAGTCCTTACCGAGGTAGGCGTCCGGAATCTTGGTTGAAGCCGGCAAGATGATGAGGAGTGACCATTTTGTATCGAGCAGTTTCGACACGGAGAGTTGTTCAGGCTTGATAATCCATCGCACAGCTTTGGAGGCAACCAGAGGCTTGATGCCAAAGGAGGTCAGCGCACGAAGATATTGGTTGATGGTAGCATTGGGCGAGAGCGCCAAGAGATGAAGGGTCGCTAACGGCATTTTAATGTATCCAAATAGCACGCAGGCTGTTCAAGAAGTATGTAGATCGCTGCTAAAGATCGTTCTTATCACAGAGCCTGAACACACTAGACAAGAATATCTTCTAATGCTTTGTACATGTGATATATTGATGGAATACTGCATTACTCCGTTCAATAGTGACGTCGGCAGGCCCTTGTGGACCTCGGTCCAGTGACATGACCCCGACGCGTCTGACTTCGCGTCGGTATCTCTACCAACTTGCTACATGTTAGTGCATCTCGCATCTCCTTGTCTAGACGGTCACGAACAGCGGTACTTCAATCCCCACGAAGCCGCTCATGCACCAGGACCGCAGCCCACAAAATCAAGCCTGGGCGGGCCATCCATGCCATGCCTCGAGCTGCTCACAAACTCGCCTCTCGCGTAGACCAGAGCGCGTGTCTCTGCGCACTGCGCATTCTCATTGCTCGTCGGACGGATGCCGCTGCTACTGAAATCGCTCCTCAAGCCGAGTCCGCTCATTTTCCTGGCCAGAGATTTGATCATGCTTTCGGATCTCTTCACAGGTGGCTGGACGTTATGCTGACTAGATGATGTGACAGTCGGCGCTTCACCATAGCCGCTTGAAGTGATCTCCGTATCGCACTTGGGCTGTTCGCGGACATTAGAGACTATGATCGATTGATCTTGTCCGGTCAACGCAGTGCTGGAACCCGTAGACTGCGAGATATATCTGGGCTGATTTCGAGGCTGGTCATGAGCGACATCATTCTGCAGTCGCGGCCGCCTATCGAGGGTCCGACCAGGACGCGCTGTCTGATTATTGAGTGGACGGCGCCTGGCTCTGTGGATCTCCTGACGCTCAGTGCGATTGCTCGCTACTGTGTTGGCCCTGTTCCGCCGTTTGATCTCCGCCTGATCGGGCGGCTTGGCATACTCTCGCAGAGAACGTATTGCAGCTGACGATGCTGCAGCGAATCGCGTCCTCGTTTGATCTGTGACCTGCTCCTGTGCTGCTGGCTCATCCGTGGTCCTTTCCGGTTGTATCTCGCGAACATCAACCATTCCTGCAAAGGTCACCCTGCGACGCTTCGGTACAGGGCCTTGGTTCTCAACGGCCGCCAGCGGTGGGCTTGAATCACCTGTGCCTGGCACGGTCCGAGTCTCGTGTGCTTGCCCGATATCTTCACCACAGTCGGGTACACAGTGTTCACCAACCCCTTCATAAGACTTTTGTACGTCTTGACAAAGCTTAGAGAGCACAGTGACAATGACCGGCTCATGTGTTGGTTTATCGTGCGTTGGGATAATTCTGTTGTTTGCCATCTTGCGAGATACGACCCGGAGAGGTGGTGGTACTTGATCCGGATACTCCCAAGAGCTTGCTGATGTAGTACCAACCGAACCACCGGGCCTTGATGCCTCGTCGCCGCCTATATTTCTGAGGCTGCCATCACGGGAGGTGACACAGTCTGCCAATTTCACAGCTATGCCGCCCGGCAAAGACCTCGCATCCTCTTGATCGGACCGTCCCCCAGGTTGAATACAAATCGCTGAATCGTTGCGGTTTTGCTCCTCGAAAGATTGCAGTTTCAGTTCTGGATTGAGCGCAAGAAAGTCATCGATGGGATTTCTTGCTGCAGACGATGGCGTGCGAAACACCTGCGGCTGTCGTTTCTCTCTGGTAGTCGAAATTGCGTCACTGGACCTGTGCGATTGTCAATGGATATTCTTGGCGACCTATGTGTTGGATGACTGACTGATCTCCCATCTCTGACGACCCGGGGACCTTTGGCAAGATAGGCTTATGGCTTCATTCTGTCTGCTTCTTGCATTGCAATGGTGTCATGACTCGCCGGCTGATGCTCGAATGTTGCACACTGAGGGATATCTTTGGACTGCTGCATGCCATCACTTTTGTCGATTAGTATGTCAGCCTCGCGGTGGATTCTGGTTGTTGGAACCAGTGTGGAAGCGTAAAGCCAATCATCGGCGTTGCATCAGCTTCCTACAAAGCATTACGATCCGACCATTCATGATGACCAGCATCTGCTATCGCGAGCTATCACGTCTGCACGCATGTTCAGTTGCATCGACTGCTGGTGTCGTGCTACCGCGGCAAAGGCGCCAAATTTGTACATTGAATTCGCGCAGTCCCAGCTGCTATCGTTACACCATAAAACTTTACATCGCTCAAGTAAGATATACATTGCCTGTTTGTGAGATCAATAGATCATCCACGGCTGTCTCTGCGGACTCTGTTCTTTGAAAAGCTTCATCAAAAATGACCGCTTACTCACTGATACTTCTCCCTCTGTAGTCCAGCGGCGCAAGTATCATTGCTCCAATTCATGGCAATGTCGTCCACGAAGAACATCTTCTGCGCATCACCAACGTACGCCTGGATCTGGAGACCACTGAGGCTGCGGAATGAGTCTGGGAACGATATCTCCTTCAGCTGACAGTTGCTGAAGCCCGGACATGCTGGAACGGTGGCATTCTGCGTGTAGCTGAGGACCTCCGAATGCGAGGCAGCGTCATAAGTGTAGCCAGATAACACCAGAGTGCAGGGATCTGGACCGCTATCGTCGCATCCAAACCAAGCGCTGTATGCGTCAAACCAGAAAGCAGACATTGCCTCGTACGGACCGTCGGCAATCTCGCCCTTCGGCATCGTACTCGTTGACATGCCAGTACCGTTCGCTAGGAAGACAGCCACGTTCGGCGCAGACCGTGGTGCGTACGGCTCACGGGTGGAAGGAGCGTAGACGTAGCCATCGCTAAACACGAAATGGTTGTATGGGTTAGGCACTGGCGGATGCTGTGTGATGTCCGTGGAATTCGCATTGGTTGGCGTGAAAGTACCGAAATTGTCAAAGGTCAGAGTGAAGCTCCCGCTCTGCCCGCAGGATGTCGTTGCAGCGGGAGCTGACGAGGTGGTCGACGTCGTCACTGTCGACTTGGAAGCTATGCTAGAGGGCAGCGATCTGCTAGATACTGTAGCTGAGCTCGATCCAGACATTGTTGCAAGGCTGTTCGATGAGGTCAAGCCGATGCTGATAGTCTGCGAGTTGAGTGCTGAGGCCGATGAAGTGGTGGTCAGTTCAGAAGCTGTGCTAGAGCTCGCGGACACTGCTGCGCTCGATACATTGAGTGAGATTGGAGTGGACTGGGCAGTAGCCGATGGGATCGAGTAGTTCGACACCCCGTAGACTCCAGGAAAGGTGCTGGTTGCCGTGCTCGCGGTGCTGCTGGAGCTTGCGCCGTACAAGCCGGAAACTGTGCTGGCACTTGTCAAGCTGGCGATGCTGCTTGAGGTGGCGGAAGTTGCGGCTGGAGTTGATGTACTAGAGACTGGAATGCTCAATGTGTTCAGCCCAGCAACGCTGCTGGTAGAGTTGGTCGGAGCTCCAGGCACGATAGGCACGACCGTCGTCCCGTTGAAGACGAAGTAGCCTGAGACGGTGCTGGGGGTCTGACCCCCTACCAAGCCTAGAGTGGTACTGGTTGTCTCGAGCACGACGGTCGTCTCTGACGATCCTGCCGCCATTGTTGTGGTGACGGGAATTGGTACGATGATCGACAAGCTGGCAGATGATGTAGTTAAAGGCAGCGCACTTGAAGACTTTGTTGGAGTCTCTGTCAAAGCTGCAGCACTCGAAGAGCTTGTCGAAGCTGCGGACGTTGCAGCACTGGCGAGTGAGGAGTTCAGTGAAGCCGAGTAGATGCCTGTGCCAGATAAAGGCAGTGTGCTTGAGAAGAGACTTGAGAATGTGGTTGTAGAAGGCGAAATACCAGCGGCACTCACTGGAACCATCGGACTTGCGGAAGAGACAGAATCCGCTGGGGACAGGCTTGCTGCAGTAGCGCTCACAGACACACCAGCAGAAAAGGCCCCGGCTATGGTGCTGGAGGTGGTATTGAGAGCAGCTGAAGATGCAGATACAGAGCTCAATGCACTTATGGTGGGCGCGATTGCCGTCGAATTCATCGCCGGCAAGAAAGTGCTGCCAATGGTGCCAGCTGCTGGGACCGGAGCAGTGCCGATTGTGGCAGTCACCGACACTGGTGCTGTGCCAGAAAGAGCACCAGCGGCACCTACGCTCGATGCTGCTGCCGAGCTCAGCGCACTGGGCACAAGTGAGCTACTGGAAGTAGTATTCGTCGGGCTCAAGCTCAGAATCGCCGACGAGCCAAGCGGCGCAGTGGACGTCAAGCTGCTCGAAGTGGCGCTAGCTGTAGCGAGCGGAGCAGTGGCAAATGCGCTGCTTGGAGCAGTGCTTGTCACATTCAAAGTTGACGTGTAGCCCGTGTACAGCGATGCACTGGCAACAGGCACCGTAGTCGTCAGGTAATTCGTGGTCGTCGAAGTGACTTGTGTGCCAGTTCCATAGTAGATGATTGACGTCTGGGTGATGACAGAGTCTGCGCCGGCGCCACTTGCGCTTGTTGCACTGGCAGGGTCGCTACTCGCGCTGTTGGGCGCTCCAGATGAGGACGTAGCAGCTGTAGAGTTCCATCCACCAGTTCCAGGACCAATGCTCGAGGATGATGCGTACGCAACAGTGATTGTGTTGTACTGTGTGCTCGTCGACGTGATGGTGGAGGCCGGGCTCATCATGCTAAACGTCGTCGAGGTGAACGGTGGAACCGTGACAGTCTCGGTGTATGTAGCTGTGGACTGCACGTGGATCGTGGTCGTGGTCGTCAACGTGGAGCTGCTGGTCGGCATAGTAGCCGCTGGGCTGACGTAGATGGTAGTGGCACTGGTAGCAGTCGTGAGGGTCGCGCCGCTGCTTGGCGAGATTCCGTTCAGCCAACTAGTGGTACCGCTATTGACGCCGTAGTAGTATGATGGTCCGCCAGCAGAGGAGATCGCCGTCATCGATGTCGTTCCAGGCATGACAGTGATCGTGTTCGTAGCCGTCGACGTGGAGTAAATGGTTGTGTGGATCGGCATATTTCCATCACTCGTGGGGCTGCCGCTCGCTGGAGACGCTGCAGAGGAGCAACCCACAGTGACAGTCTCGGTGACGGGCACATACATTGTCTCTGCCGTGCATTGTGCAGAAGCCCTGGTATTGAGAAGTAAGTATTCGAGCATAGTGTATAAGGCACCGAAGACGATCAGAAAACCAGCGACTGTGACAATGAGCGATGGAATATGGACCAGCCGTCCTCGACCAGGCCGAAGGTATAGTGCTCCGGGGTTGTGCTCCAAGTCCGGCTCTAGAGCCCGCTCGACATGACCGGTAAAGCTGTCGTCGCCCTCGTCCGTGCCATCGAGACCTCCTATGGCTGAATCTGCTCGGCGGCGGTATGATACTGGCTTGCCCGGCTCGGCAACACCATGATTTGAAGCCAGTCTTCTTCGCTTGACGACTATGGGCGAGTCTCGAGTGTTCGTCTTGTGCCACCAGTGGAGGCGATAAGGTTTAGGGATGCCAGACATGGTGGCTTATGTCTTTGTGTTTCTGCTTGTGTAGTTGCGTGCGATGTCGAGTCTCCAAAAGTCTGTACGATGATCTTGCTGCGTGCTGATGCTGACGAGGATGTTGTTGATCCAAGATATGTGATCCAGAGGTGGGAAGAAGGAAAAAGGAGGACTCACACTTGAGGAGCAGCACCTGCGATGGCCGCGAGGGCAAGAACAGTGGCTAGCTTCATTTTGATTGCCATGCGCGTGCAGGCAATTGGTTTGAGCGAACGACTGGAAGTTAGCTGCGAGTGTTGATGGGTAAGGAATGACTGGGGTTGGATGGAAGTGATGAACGAAGGACGAGGACGAACAACGCGCAGTCGGCAGGTTGTTGTCGCGTCGAAGTCGCTCAAGAGAAGGGGCGTTTGAGCAACGCTTGCCATATGCCGGACCAGCGGAAATGAAGCCGAACGGATCGTCCCCTTAGCGCGGCCGCAGTGTGGTCGTAGAAGGAAGGAGCGTTTGCTTCGCGGCTGCGATCACATCTTTATCCCAATTCTTTACTACATGCAACATCTTGGAAGGTCGCATTTCTGCAGCAGGATAGCATATGCTTAAAGCTCGATCGAGCCAACTTGAGCACATGCTTGCTCAAAATGCTCCCGAATTTCTGTACCGACGGCGTACAAACGAAACACGCTTCCTGGCCAATCAAGCGATGTTTCTAGATCTCTGCTCATGCAGTCTCCCGTCTGACTCATGAGTAGCACAGAATGTTGCAGGATGACGCTAGAATATATGTTAGTAGTGTATCTATCAATGCATCAGACGAAGGGCCGACTTTGCGATTGAGACCGTCATGTGACCCATTCATGTCAATTACATATCGAGCAGTTTACGACATGAACGAGTCAGAATGCTGTACGGGACCGATCAAGGTGTCGACTACCTAGTCTACCATGTCAATCATGTTAACTTCGTTCATCGATCATCGGACGACTAAGTATACAATAGGATCATTGTCAGCTTGCTCATCACCTCGTCCGCGACAGGAAAGCCAGAATGCTTCCAAAATCTTGCCGGTGCCTGGAAGGCTGCAGCCGAAGATCAAGCTCAACACCAAAGTCGCGCAGGAGTTGCACCCGTGCGGGTGTGACAGCGCTCCCAGGAACCAGGTCGTGCAAGCAAAGGAACGGGGCTAGAGCGACATCATACCTGTTCCGCTACAGTTACGACTCGCCGTACCTGAGGGCAATGATCATTCATCATAATGTTTAATGGCTAACCCTCATGTCTTCACACTCACAGCCTTCCGAGTATGGCGTCTTTTGGCAGCCTCGCCTTGTGCACACAGCCTTCGGGCCGGCACGGCATTCGATGCCTTCCAATTCAGATGCGTTGAGCTTTGTATGCCTCCATCCGTGTGCCTCATTCTTGCTAAAGGCTCTCTTTGCCTTGCCGTGCCTTGTCATCACATGCGCACCTCCCAAGACATTGCGACATATGACTCTCCGATCATATGCCGAGCAAGCAGCTCTGCCTCGCCACTCTCGACTAGATCCTTATCTCGTCTTGCACCATCTCTTAATACTGTACACTTAAGATTGCTACACCCCGGGATTGCGATATCTGTTGTCTTGTCAATCGTTGACGGTGAAGAGTACTAGTTCATCTGGCTGTCGGCTAGGAACGGCACGGACTCGGCTTTTTGCCCGAGGGTCCAAGATCGTTCATCCCACTGCGATGATCCTCGGATACTCGAACGAACAATATCGGTCTATCTGAGGTCAGTACACAGCCAAGGGGTATTCAACTATCCGGATCTTGCCAATTTGCGGTGGCATTCGCAAACTCTGGACGCCAGCACATTGTACGACGCCGTCTTGCATGCGCGCGCGAATTGCCCCGCCTCGATATGCGCATGAGAGCCAGCCCCACGATTGATATCCCACAATTGAGATAAACCACCATGAATCCACCACACGCCGACGTCAGCGCGAACACACCTACTCAGCGACAGCAGCGGCCACACTCTCTCGACTTCACCAACGGCAACATGAATGGCGCGGGCAATTCGGCCATACCAGTACCGGGCACGCCGCAGAGATACTCGATGCAGGGCGATATGATGGGCTTCGGACAGATGGGTATGCCAAGAAGTCCGCCAAAGAACAAGAGCGAGTTTGGGTACAGCAGCGCCCAGGCAGAAAAGAGAGATATGCGCAAACGCGCCGACACAGCCCACGTGCCGTGCAAGTTCTTCCTACAAGGCCAATGCCAGGCGGGTCGCATGTGTCCCTTCTCACACGACATAGAGTCTTCGACGAGGCCCGCGCCATGCAAATACTTCGCAAAAGGCGGTTGCAAGTTTGGCCGAAAATGCGCGCTGCTACATATCACCCACGACGGGACGGTCGTGAACCGGCCGGTACCACAGAACTTCCAAGCTGCCCAACAGTTCCCACCGCAGATGCCGCCGGGAGGCTACGCGCAGCCACCGCCAGGCCTGATCAGCATGCAGGCGCATGGCTTGGAGCAGAGGCCAAATGGAGAGGGCATGCCTGAGTACGAGCACTATCAATATCCTCCCCGAAGTGGCTACGAGCAGCAACAGATCGACATGACCTTCACCTCCGCGTCACCCAAATATGGCTCACCACCAGACCAGCGGCTTGGTGTGTCACCGCCACATAAAGGCCTCTCTGTGCTTGATGCACCACTCCCAAACTCCTTCGACAGCAATGGCATATCTATGGCTGCGCGCAATGGACCGTTTGCTGCTTCTGTGCCGTCACGCTTTGGCATCGAGTCACCACCTTCGTCACTGCCGCGAAAGTCACAGCTTGGCAACACCGCATTGCGAGACCTCCACAGCTCCGCCTTCGGTGACAGAGGCATGGACGGCGTCTTAGCCATGGGTTCATCACCACCCAGTGGACCAGACGAGCCACTTACCTTTGCGAAGCGACCGCTTCATTCAGACAGACTACGAGCGTCACGACCGATGCTCTCTGCGAGTGTGGGCACGCGGCTTCCTACGACCTCATTCGAATACTCGGATGATGACGATGCAGATGGCGGTGAAGATCTCCTTCCTGCTAGTATTCGAGACCTGATATCAGAAGGTGGCAGTAGGCGGGAGTCCAGGAGCCGTGGCGAGGAAGAAAGTCCTGCGAACTTCCTTTCAGCTGCGCGACGAACCTTATCTGGTCATGGCACACCACAAGACAGCAAGATTGGCAGTCTTGGCACCAGCCCCTCAAGATACAGCAGTGTCTTCCAGCAACAACGACAAGGCAGCAGCAAAACCGACGGCGAGGCTTTCGGCCCTGTTGGCTCACCCCTTCGGAACTCAGGCTTCACAATCACTTCTGCACCAAGATCAAACGGCGAGCTCTCACCTAGCATCAGCTCTCCGCCGAGGCAAAGCACTATGAGCGCACTTTCGCAGGAGCTCCAGCGTACCAAGCTAGGCGTTGCTGCACGTCCTCAAGCCGCGGCAGGCGCGACCTCGCATCCTGCTGCACCAGTCCGTACACTTTCGAATGGCTCGACTGGCCGGACTAGCCTAGATCGCGGTATGAGCAGCTCCAGCGTGACCAAGATTGACGAGGAGCAGGAGCTCTTCGACATGGATGGTGTCGATGGCAGCAGCTCATCGAGAGCGAGTGGTGACGGTTTCGGCGCAATTGGCGGGCACAGGGTTGCAAAGTAGTGGTCAGCCGAGCACACCACATAACGAGGAGGTACCGTTCTTGCATTTGAGACGATATTGACTGTCAGCGAGGTGTTGGAGGAGTTTGTTGCACGTTTGACGATGAAGGCGGCTTAGCGTGTTGATGCATTAGCGATGAGAAGAGGACCAGTAGCCCAGCTTTGCGACCTTTTGACGGAACACAAGTGAGATAAGCATTGCAAGTCATGAAACGTGTATTTACGACACAAAGTCTTGCAAGACACCATACATACATAATCGCCTCACGCGAACTGCGGCTGCAACTGTCCCGTCGTCCTCTTAATAACCCTCTCCAGCAATTCACTCTCATAAACGTGCCTACACCACTCACTCACCAACGCCCTCGTATCCGCCGGATCAATAATCTCCTCAATCGAAAACGCATTCGCCGTCCTCACCGGGTTCATCAGCCTCTTATACATCTCCTCCAGCTCCGCATACCGCGCCTTCCGCGCCTCCACACCGTGTTCCTTCTCAATCTTCTTCAGCTCACCGATATGCGCGACTTCGATGCCGCCGTCGAGGGGTAGCGAGCCCCATTCGCCACTTGGCCAGGCCACGCGGGTGTGAGGGTCTCGGCACTCGACCATGACGCCGCCGGCTACGCCGTAGACTTTGCGGACGATTACGTTGAAGAGGGGGATGGTGGTGGTGTAGTAGGTTTTCCAGAGTTCGACGCCCCAGCGCATAGTGGCTGTTCGCTCTGCCACTGTGCCGACGGCGTAGCCAGGAACGTCAACGAATTGTAGGATTGGCAGGTTGAAGACGTCGCAGAATTTGAGGTGGCGGGTGATTCTGAAGTCAAGTGTTTGATGAGTTAGTCAATATCTCACGGAGCAGTCATTCAAGTCAACCTGCTTACTTCTGTGATCCAGCTGCGTCAAGCGCACCCGAGCTAATCTCATTGTTATTCGCAATGACACCCACCGGCCTCCCACCAAGCCGAGCAAGACCAACAATCGCCACTCGTCCCCAAAGCGCACCAATCTCGAACCACGAGCCCGCATCAACAACCGTGCTAATCAACCTCCTCGGATCATACCCACGCTCCCGTTTCCTCGGAATCAGCGACCTCAGCTCCGGCGACTTCCTCCCCACCGGATCTTCCGCCTCAACCACCGGCGGCACCTGCGTCCCACAATCCGGCAAATACCCCAACACCGTCCTCAACTGCTCAAAACACCCCTTCTCATCCGGCGCCAAATTATCAATCGTCCCATTCGTACAATGCATCCCCGGCCCCCCCAACTCCGTAAACGACAACCCCTCCTCAAACGTCGCCCCCGCCACCACCTTCGGCCCGGCATTAAACAAACTCCCCACATCGCCCGCCATGACCGAAAAATGGCACACGACCAACCTCGCCGCGCCCAAACCAATCGCCGTCCCGACCGCGGCGCCCAGATTCGGGATCCCGGCATTCACCTGCTTCACAACCTCATGCGCCCCATTCAGCGGCGGCACATAACTATACCCATCCCTCGCAATACTCGTCACGCTGCCACCCCCCGAACTCCCATCCACGAGCTTCACAATCGGCAGCTTCAACCGCAACGCCAACTTTTCCACATACAAACTCTTCGCCCACAACGCGCCATCCGCATGCCCAGCCCTCAGACTAAAATCATCCGCGGTAAACAAAATGCGTCGACCTCTCAACTTCCCAAACCCTTGCACATTATTACTCGGCGTGAACGCCTCGATTTCCTCCCGCAACGGCGCAGAAGGATTCTTCCGCCATGTGACGGTGCCGGTGACACTGCCGATTTCCTGCAGGGAGCCAGCATCGAGGAGTTGCTCCACCCGTTCGCGAACCCAGAGTTTACCGGCTTCCTTTTGGCGGCGGTAGCCAGTCCGGGTGGGGTCTGGGGTGGCGGCGATTTGGCGGAGAGTATTTAGCTGGCCGAGGAGATCGCTGTAGTCGGCCGGAAGGTCATTATGTTTATTCTTTCGTCTGCGGCGACCAGTGTTTGGTGATGATGATGACGAAAGGTGGTCAGCGACTTGGCCTGCCCGGGTAGCTGCTTTGGCTTTTTGGTCCCGAGACTTGACTGATTGATCCTCGTCGTCTTGACCCATGCTGCAAGAGTCTTCTGTGCCGGACGCGCTGGGATTGAGGACGACTACATGATAGACGTTGATGTCGAAGTAAAGGTTGACATGGACGTGCCGAGGTCCAGGACGTCTCCACCAAGCCATAAGTTGTCGCTCGGCTTTAGCCAACTGAGGCAAGACTATTGGATAGGAGCACTTGTATGGATACATTCACAATACAGCTATCTATACAACATACACAGGGAGCGGAGTCCGAAATGTCAAGCACCAAAAGCCTGGCTTCCAATACTGTATTGTACACACCGTACACGACAAGCTCTCACGCCAGCTCACCGCCTGCAGCCATACAGCGAGCAAGCTATCCACCCTATGCCGTAGATGGAATGCTTGCTGCTTGCTTCTGCTTGCCGTCCGCCTTCATTGTCTTGGCCTCTGGCGCAGAAGCTGTGCCGTCGACGAGCGAAGCAGGCTGATGCTTCTTCATCTCTGGCGATTGAGATGGCCGCGGTGGAGGCTTGTACAGGGGTATCTCGCCTGCATTACCATTCGGAACTTTGTCGGATTGACCTTGCGTGTGATTTGCTGACTGACCATCACCAACACCATCTGGCATGTGGAAACTATCAGCAGTCAATGCGTTCCGTAATCGATCGTCGACAGATCCGTCGGAAGAGTCACCGTTGGGAAGTGATACGGCGCTATCCACGCTACCATCCGGCTTCGGCGCCTTTGCGCGCAGATGTGCTGTCTCGTGCGATGGGTAGACGTGCGCAGAATGATATGGGTACTGAACATGCTGCGGCAGTGGCGCGTTCAGTTGCGCATCAATGTAGTCTTCATGACTTCTCCCGTTCATATCGAGAACTTCGTTTGCGATTTGCTCCAGTGAAGGGAATTCGCCGTACGGACCTGGTTGCTGTGGCTGGCCTGAGGGATATGGATAGGTGTGGTTGCTGTACTGAGTTTGCTGCTCGGGTTCTGGGTATGTGAATAGATTTGGATCGATTTCCGGCTGTTGTGATGTCGGCTCCGGTGATGGCTCGTTGATGACGGGAGTGGGTCTGCTGCTCTCTGACCGCTGGGCTTGTCGCGAAGGTCCGGGTGAGACAGTTTGTGGCATGAGTACACCAGCTTGGCCACCAGCGTGATTGGGAGGTGGGACGCCAGTGTTGTTTGGCTTTTGCTTCTTGATGACCATGAGATGACCTTCCCCGTTCACATTGTCCTCGGAAGCTCGCTTTTTTGCGGCAGAGCCTCTGGGTATTGGGCTCTCAATGGCTTTGAGCGGGTCCACATTACCACTCTCGTCATGAACGCACCGCCGCTACACACGACATTAGCATTGGACTCTACGCTGTCCCCATCTTGCATACCTTTGACTTTCGACACTCGAAGCACGCCTTGCTGCGTCCACGCTTTGGCATCTCGCCAAAGATAGGCACCCCATTCATCGTCATAGGAATGTTCGCGCTGACGTATGCATTCGTTCCAGGCAATGGACCATGTCCATTTGGCTGAATGCCATTAGGTCTTGGGGTCACTGCAATTGTGTCATGGAGTTCCGGAGCCAAGTTCGATTGGAAGAATGAGAGACCATTCGCATACTTGAGGTCTGCCGGCGCCTCTGCCTGCACGACCTGATCTTTGTGCTTGCATCGTATGCGCCGTCTCCGACACGCATCGCAAGCCACGCGCTTCGGTCCGAGAACGCTCGTCTTGGGTGTCGAAATGTGCTGACCGGGTATGGATTCCATCATGAATGCCATCGGCGTCGCAGACGGTGATGCGTCCTGATGAGTGAACGGCTGTTCTTGATGGATTGCATGCTGCGATGAAGTCGCAGTTGCCATTTGGTCTTTGCTTGGCGCAAGTGGCGCGACGCTCGATGGTGCCGCCGCAGCGGCGTTTCTTGCTAGTTGTCGCTCACTCTGGCGATCAGGCGCGACTTTCCATGCGGCGATGGCTTCCTTCCGTTCAAGATCACGCAGTGCGCGCGCAGATAGCTTTTTGGTCCCTTCCTTTTCGTCTTTGATGCTGGTCAGGAGGGCTAGACGAGGTGTAAGTATCAGTATTCTCTTAGCGCAAAATTTAAGCGAGCGAATCGGAGACTTACCATCGGGTGGGCCCACGCGGGTATTTCCTCGTTTCCTCTCTTCCACGCGACCCACTGCGCGAAGGTCTTCGCGATTTCAAGAGGCTCGCCATGACCTTTGGGAATTCCCGTATTCATGCGTTTCTGCTGATCAGCAGTGACACCCTCAACTAACCCTTTGACGGCCATCACAGTCCAGAAGATGTAGTTAACAAGGTCTGGCAGACCCTCCAATTCCTGTTGCGAGTAGTAGCGCGCGTTATGCGCAGATTGTCTGCCGTCTGCGGCAGCTAAGTCGCCATCGAAATCTTCCCAAATCTGTCGGTCCCGCGGATAAGTACCACCCTCGTAGAACATCTGGCTGACCTCGGGCGGCAATGGGTCCTCCTTCAGATATTGAAGCGTGGTATACCACATGATCCTCTGGAAGAAGGGATATCGGAACTTCATTGGCGTGTGATTGGCTTTTTCAATGTCCACGACCTTGAATTGGTTCTTGAAGCTCATTCTCGTGAGGAAATTGCCACCAATCACAAGACTTGTCTCCGGTGTCCAGACGGCGTGTATCCAGCCAGACGGGATGAGCATCGTGTCGCCTTCGCTTAGATCCACACGATAGCACTCCTTGGTCACGTTCGGCAGGAAGGTGTAATTCTGCTGAGGCGATTCGTTCCATTCTTCGTACGCTTTGAGATGCTTCTGCTTCGGTGGGATGAAGAAGAATGTCTTCTTACCCTTTAAGATGTGATAGTAGACGCTGCTTCCACCAAAGTCGATGTGAAAGTCGGTGTAGCTGTCAGCGATAGACATCAGACAGTAGTATTGCACCTTCGGCCATTTGCCCTTGTCGATTTCTTCCTGAGGCCAGACAGCATCTTGCAGGTCAATGTCACGCACCACTTTCGGGCGGCGAAGGATACGGCCAAGCTTGGTTTGAGAAACTTCCAGGCTAATGACGTTCCGAATTGGCTTGTCGTCGCCCTTCTCTTCGTAGTAGTCTGCCCACCTGCCCAGATTCCACTTTGCCCCGGAGTTCTGCGTCTTGACATCGATGACGTCCAACGGCATGTCCGGACCTACCAGATTGCAGACTTGCCGGACAGTCAAATCTTCTGGCATTACCATATCCAGCTTGTCTTGGCCATCGTCTCGTACGGCGTCGTACTCGAAGTCTTCTGCGCCAAGGACGTCCAGAGTCATACCAAAGCCTTCTGCTTCACCAGTCGTAGACTCTGATGCTTTACTATCGGCCTTCTCCAGCCACGGTCTTGGATTCCATTCAGCAGGGATGCATATTGGCTCCGTGAACATCCCGCTACGTTCTAAGAACTCGCGGGTGACCATTTCAGGCCGCATGCGTGGAAATAGCTCCTGGTCGAATGGGAAAAGAGTTTCGTCTTTGATGCCATTGATGTAGTGATGCTCCATGCTCTCCTCGCTGGTCTTTAAGACACCCCTCTGCAGCTCTGCATAATCGACTTGTGCATGAGCTCTCGCGCTCTTTCGCACATAGGTCGTCTTCCCATGTGTTGGCTCGCATGCTGGGCAGAAATACTTGTCGACGTCGCGTATCTCGTGCGCTTTCTTGAAACCCGCGCAATCGATGTGGAACCATTTCTTGCACCCGTTGCACGAGATCCATTCGTCCATCTCGCTGCTCGTAATTGCATTCTCACGCACTGTCAGGCAGCCAGCGCACACTGTCTCGGACGCCACCTTTGCCTTGTCGCCAGCCTGCGATGGATACTTGATAGTCATCAGGACTTCTGGAGGCACCGTAGTTGAGCGCGAGCCTTCGTCATGACCACCGGAACCATTGAAGCCACCGAAGCTTTTTCGTCGCTTCTCCACCACGGGCTGCAACTCGTCGGCCGCTCGATTGGTCTTGGTCACACCGGTCGTCTTCTTTCGAGTTGATGAGCGCTTTGAGGCCGCCTTCTCTGCCATCGACTTGCGGGAATTGGCACCCTTTGGCCTGCCCTTGGATTTGCCGCCTCGGCTCTTTGATGCATCAGAGCTTTCGCTTGGCGCGACATCCGTGCTTTGCGCGCGGCTGGAAGCCTCCTCAGGCGGCGTGCGAGTCTGCTGCGGCTCAGTCTTGCCAATATGTATGTCATACACTGGATGGGCGTCGGTCATGACCACGTCATCTTCAGAGTCCTTGAGTGGGATCGTAGGACTTGGATCAGAATCAGTCGTACGCTGTGGAGAGGGCAGCGTCGCACCGTGGCGCTGAGCTTCTTGCATGCGAAACGGCGGCAGCAAGTGCGCACGCATCGAAGCATCAGCGGGTCGTTGATGGTGTACATCCTGCGGAAAACTGTTGGCATGTGGTCGGTATGGTTGTGGAGGAGGAGCTTGAGGTGGTGACATGCCATTGCCAGTCTTGAAGTTCAACAGTAACGCCGCGTCCTCCACACGCCTCTCATAGGTGTGAGCCGGCTGGGAGGAGTAGCCATAGTGCGCCGGCAATCCATGTGTGAATCCCGAGCTCGTACTCGGTCTCGATACGTATGCGCCTGCGCCTAGCTGAGGTGACGGGAAGAGCTCCGACCGTGAGCGCTTGTGTGGAGGCTCACTGGCACCATATGCGGGGTGCGTTTGTCCATACTGTGCGTAATGTCCGCTGCTCTGCCTGGACGAGTGCGTTTGGTATCCCGACGTCCCCGCGAGGGCTGCCTCAGCAAGCGCGTCAATAGATGACGGCGTCCTCTTGTGTCCGCTCTTGTCGTTCAAGCTCGCAGCTCTGGGTTTTGGTGTAGCTGCGATCCGTGGCAGCGCTGGGTAGTTGAAGACGGGCTCAACAGGAGCAGGTTTGGGCGGTGTCAGAGGCTCCACGAATGCGCGCGGCGGCGTCGGCGAGCGGAACCTGCGTCGCGGACTCTTGGGAGCCTTGAAGTACTGGTTGTAGCTGAAGTTGGGCTCCATCTCTTGTTGCTGCGGCGAGCACGGATATCCGATGCTGGCCGCACGCTATCGCACCTGAGCGCGGCGGTCAACAGGCGTCGGACGTATGACGACGTTAAGTGTTGGGCGTTCTCGACGTCGCTGAAGTCGCTCACGGTCACCAATGGGTCTCAAAGCGATTCGTGTGCGTACAGTCAGAGGGTAGGAGGCCGAACACCAGGTGGGACGTCGCTGGTGAAGTGGAGCTGGTTTGGTGGGGTCTATGTGGTGGTGAAAGGATCGTGCATACTCCTCAGGCCATGGATATTGGCGAAAAGGACAATGACTTCCAACAGAGTCTACGGCAGTACCACATTCAGCTCAATCATTGCGCGCACAAGAAGATCGCAGTGTGGCACGTTTAGCATTCCAACCTCCTGTAGCTCCACCGCTGGAAGCTCAGGCGGCTCAACAATGCTGACCGACGCTCGCAAAAGTCGTGTCACGTCTGGCCAGATTGAGGGATCGTTCAGGACCTCGACCAGAATTTACAGTGGTCAATATGGGAATGAATTGACGACCATGTGCATCCTACCTAACTGCGAAGTGATACACTGATTGAGAGGAGGACCTCTAGATCGCGATGCCGACAAGTGGCCTCAGGCGTGGTCGGCTGGGACCCCAAGCTGTACGACAACGAGCAGGTCTGGCAAAGGACCTATGTACGCACTTCAGTCCCATTAGTCAAGCTTGTAGTTAAGCGGTGAGCATCGCGTGCCAATGCCAACTATCCTGCATCCCCATATGTAGTCACATGCGGCCGCAAGTGTGCTTCAGCGTCCCTGCCAATGGCATGTGACGCAGGGTGGACCGAGTATTTTCCGCGGATGCGGCAGTTGCCGTCGCTGCCTGGAAACCTTCAGCAATCGCGCAATCATTCAGGACTCGAACATCAAGACCACCTGTGTCTTCTATCACACACCCAGCTCACATTCAGCAAGCACTCCACCAACAACGGATGGCGAATCGCGGAAAACTCGCCGCCGAGGTCAACCGCGCCCTGTACGTGACCACAAGCCCGCCAACGCCGCCCGGGGAACTCTACTGACTGTCCCGCAGCTTCGTCAAGAACCTATCGTACCAGGTCACTACCGAGGAGCTCTTCGACCTCTTCGGCAAGTTCGGGCCCATCAGGTACGGTTCTCCCTAATCTGTCGGTTTGCGAGACACTGCACGCGACCCACCTCAATACCCCACGTGCCCGCAATTCAGAGCACCGCCACTAACATCCCCCTTCCAGACAAATCCGCCAAGGCATCGCCAACAACACCAAAGGCACCGCCTACGTCGTCTACGACGATGTCATGGACGCCAAATCCGCCTGCGACAAGCTGAACGGCTTCAACTTCCAGAACCGCTACCTCGTAGTCCTCTACCACCAGCCCGAGAAGATGCTCAAGGCACAATCAGATCTCGCCGAGAGGCAGGAGAACTTAGAAAAGCTCAAACGCGAGCACGGGATAGACTAGAGGCGCGCGAGATCCGCGGGTTCTGACGGTGAGGGTCGGACGGCTGGATCTGGCGCAGGCAGCAGCGTGAGCAGTGAGAAGGGGAGTGAGCATTCGGACATGGCTGTGAAGAGGAAAGACTCCGGCTATGGTTCTGCGACTTCGGCGGAACAGGCGTACGATTTCGCGGCGCCCATCAAGACTAGGGATTTTGCTTTGCAAGAGCGCACTGCGAATCCTACGATGCATATGACTATGCCAACGAGATTGGCTGCAACGGCCGGCGTTACTATCAAGGCGCCCGTGGGTGCGTCTGAGAAGGGCAATGGGAGTGTTTGGCGGCGTATGAGGGTCACGGCGTTCGCTCGGCTGGGTGGGAGAGCCTGAGTATGAAACACACTCGGCAGAGTTTAGGGTTTCCTTGCTATACATTATGATTCCAAGCTCAGGGCTGCGAAATCTGGTGTCAGGTCATAGTCCAGCGTGTCCCAAGCGACCCCCCATGGCGCCCTCTCTCCATCTCAAATTGTCTGCCAAGACGCCAGTACGATCAAAAGTTCGTGACTGAAAAACATCTCTGCTCCTGACACTTCACAGCTGTACGCACCAAGTGGCAAGCGCTGTGTGCAGCAAAAGCAACCATCACTATCCTCAGTCATCATCCCGAGCGTTCTTAACTTATAAGGTCAAATGGTATAAGCATCGCGCGATATTCCATCATCTCAAGCACATGCTCTCGTCTACTTCTAAGCCTCAGCGTCCTTCGCCTGATGAACAAAATCTACATTCCAATTTAATCCGCCGCCCAGAATCCACAGCCTGCACCACCACTGGCTCCGGTTGGCGTTTCTGAAGTAGAAAACCCAGCTCGTCTGCCGCTTTGCCCAGCTCGTGCCTCCTCACCCTGTCTGCGTGGACTGTGTGCTACAAGCCCAGCCAAGCCGATCCCAGTTTTCATCAAAGAACCTTGAAGTTTCTCGGTTCCCGTGCGCGTGCGAAGACTCCTCGAGTTAACCCGGTCTTCCAGCCACCTGGTCCACGCCACATCTCCCGCGGAGTCTACGCGCAGGAGCAGGCAAACATCCATTCAGTGCCTGCGCAACCATCTCGCGACCTTCGGCTGCACGTGCTAGGACTGCTTTTGATCTCGTGGATAATCTCATATAGACGGCAAGCTCGCAAGCTGAGGAGGGGACTGGTCCTCTCAGTCTTCAAATGAGGACAAAACTGCGCTGACGCATGTCAAAATTCGCAAATCTCGGGACGCCCTGTACTAGGTCGTTCTTCGTAGATAGAACCCCGGAAAAGTTTGCAGGAGCGACAAAGACCTGTCCAACGAGGGCGTGTCCGCTTCCCTTCCTGCGAACGACGAACCAGAACCGGCTGGCGAGCAGTGTCACGATCTCATCGCCTTCTTCGAGGTCGACGGGGCCAAGACCCAGAAGACCAGTATCTGTCACGAATTGACGGCGGCCGCGCATGCCTGCAACGATTGCGTCCTGCAAGGCTATGTCTTTGCAGTCCATGTAAGGTACCATGAGGTCTTCAGCTAGGTTCGTCTCGCCCTCTATGTTCAAGGCGCGCCATACATTTTGCCAAGTATATGTGGTTAGTACACTTTGTTTCTTGGCCCTGTCGATTGCGGACTGTACCTTCAACAGTCTGTTGAAGACAGGCAGACGATCATGAGCTCGCGTAGTCGTTCCATTTAGTCCCCGCTGGATTTTCGCGTCTGCGGATTCCAGCTCATGTGTCAGCATGTCCCGACGATACTGCAGCCTTCGGATCTCGTCTCGTAAGGCGCGAAAGGAATTCTTGAAATGCCAATTGGGTGTCTCCCCACATGTCCCGTCTATCGAATCTTTCAGAAGCACATGTACAGCGCCAACCTGATGACCTACTGCCCTAACAACGCCATTTCCGATGCTGCAAAGGTGGTTCCTTGAGTAGTGCTGGGCATGCATGTGGATATCTTTCAGACGGCGAACCCAAGCATTCACCGAGAGGTCTTCTTGTGTCCCTGGCTCCCACAGACGCTCCGTTCTTAGAGCGGGCGCGAAGTCGATTGGCCCTAGCCAGGGCAGACCTCTGACTGTAAAATCTGGTATCCATGAACCGTCACTCATATCCCGACCTGGGTGACACAGAGTCAGGACATCAAGGTCACCTTGCGACCGGATCGAATGGTGTACAAGGCTTCGTGAAACAACAGACACCGGAGCCGAGTAGTCCACGTGGAGCCGTTGGAGTAATACACTGCGAGTCAATCCGATAAGCGCATAAAGCTTGTCCCGAGGGTCTGTCGCGTCAAAAAGGGCTGTACGGCGAAGCCATCGACACAGGTCATCCTCCAGCCGAGAGTGATCACTTCCGACTGTTGAGAAGTCCCTCATTCTTGGTGGTTTTTGGACTTCCCAGCGCATACGTTCCATCTCCAAGACAAGCAGTCGTAGATGTCTGAGCTCGCTGAACAACCACTCACCCTCAAGGTTGTTCCTAATCCAATCCGCGAATCGAGACCAAGGTATGGTGTCGGTGCCGCACACAATCAATGGGTCGCCAGCTGCAAGTGCTAACTCCTGTACCACCCATACCCTTGTCCACCATCTCCGCCGTAAGATGTCTTGCAGTCCTCTAATTCTAACACGAGCACGCGCATCGTACCCAAACGCATTGTCGATTAACTGGTCCATGCCGTCCTTCAAGGTTGGCTCCAGTAGCATGGAGATAGTCTCATGAGTGTCTAGGTTACCAGCACCCAGCCAGATGACGACTTGGTGTGCGTTGCGGAAGATCTGACCCATATTCTGGACCTGCTGAGATCGCTCTGCGAGATCGTCTTGATTGATACACACGGCATCAATCCATAGTGTGCGCTTTCGAGTCGAGCTTCGAAGCGTCCTGAGCATCTCCGCGAGCTTGGCGGTCACCATGAACGGCTTGGAATTGACAAAGATTCGTTCTGTGCTGAGCAACTTGTCCCAGGAGTATGACACGGCTTCGTAGGACTTTTTCGCATTGATCGCGTGAACGCGAAGTTTGCAGTGTATATCGCCATTCTCGTCACTGCTCGGTAGCAGAGTGAGGAGCCTCGATGCCAGTCTCCCAGATGGCAGCGGGAGAGCAGAATAGAGGGCTGCCACATCGTGAACGCCGCACAGATGGTTGGAGACCTTCAGGCCATACATTCGTACTATGCACTCTCACGTGTCTTCTGCTGCCAGTACAGACAACGATAGTGTTGCAGCGATGATGCCCATGATGGAGAAGGTAGCCTCTCAGCTGAGGCTGTCTTGCACTGCCCTGCGCCCTGCGGTGAAATTGTCTAGACAGGCGGCCTCTGGTTGCAACAGGTAGCGTGACGTGGCAAGGCAAATTCGCTTACACACGCCACCTGGAATCTTAAAGCCATCTTTCAGATCGCGATGCGTCTGGACCATGGCATATTGGCTGATGGCTGTTCGGGGATTGGGTGTCCATACTACCGTGTTCCTGATTGCCAGCGGTTCTTGGGTAGTCCGGTCGCATAGAAGTCGCAGGCGATCCTGATGCGAAATACGTGCAGATCGCACATGCACCGTGAAGTTGACGAAAGACCTCTCAATGTGCTGTCAATGGGATAATGGGGTCACGCTAATGACAAGTCAATATGTTCACATTCAAGGACAGTTCATGACTTTTACGGGTCAAGCCAAGTCGCACCTGCCAATCCTCCGTCTGCCTTTCTTGTCCCGCCTCAGTCACAACATGAGGCAAAGTCTATCGCGTCCGGTCTCTCCGTGTGAACGCCGTCGCGACAGCCGCCTGACTTTCAAAGACATCATGACTCATCCGTTCCTGTGCGGTCTGTAGCGTACATGTGTTCACGCACGCATCCCCATCGCGCTGCCACTTCTGCGAGATACAGCGAAACGCGATGCCAGTGTTGCGACGGGTGCTTGTGCACGTTCAACTCGGCGCAGGAAGAACTTCTCGAATAGATATTCTCGCGCTTTCACCAATAGACACCGGCTTATGCTGACGACGCCTGCCGACAAGATGACGTCCAGACACTCCTCAATATCTGCCAAGCAAGCAAGGTTTTTGACCACACCCCCGGCCATCATATACCATACACTGACGCTCTTCGCATCATCGATTCAGCGATCTCAAGCGTCTCCTTGAAACACTCGCCGGGAAGCGCAGCTCACCAATCTAGTCGTTGAGATACGATCCAGCGGCTGTCTCTGGAGACGTCTTCAGCAAGCGCTGCTCTGGATTCTGCCACTGCAGAAAATTTCATGAACATCTACCCTAGGCACAGGGTGAACCTACTTATACCTGAATGGTGAGACAAGCTCTCCAGAGGCCTCGTTGAAGGCGCCCACAATGCGCGAATTGCCATGCTGCTTTCTCTCTACGTAGAGGTCGTGGACTTCCATGTACCGCTGCACTTCAATGCACGCGTCGATCCAGTGCCCGGATTCGAACTCCCTTTTCCATTTATTGTGCTTAGGTCTATCTAGGCACGACATTCAGATCACTCTGCAGGTCACTTCTCGAAGCTGCTAGTACCTCAAGAACTTAGCATCCAACGTTTGCAAAGCTGCGCAGGATTTCAGTGTTGGCATCGCGAGGCCGAGGATCAGCAGTATGGTGCTGGTAAGCTTGTGAAAGTCACGAGGCTCTTGGCTCCAGGCGCCGTCGGAATCCGAACGAACCGTCATGATATGACGCTGAAGGCAGTATTCAGTGAAGACGAGCTAGAGCGACAGCTAGTTTCATAGCCCTCTCTGATCTTTCTATGACTAGAGTAACATATCCAGAAGCAAAGAAATCATTACAATGGCGAATCTGGACTCGACGGGACACCAGATCTGTTGAGACTGTACGTTCGCATATACAGGAAGAATGAACAAGACAAGGGGCTGTGCTGATTTCAAGTCTTGAAGCAGCAACATTTCGATCCATCACGAGAGGACTCGTCCGTTCTGGATTCAGGAAGCTCCTCCATAATGGCAACCTTGATCAAGTATATACTGCCGTGTCTCCAATCGCATCGATCACAATACAAAGCGGAACCGTGGGCCGTAATTCTCCGCGACCTGCCCTACCACTGACCCTTCAATACCTCGCTCGGCTGCCGTAAAAGCATCTTGTTCTTGGAGAGTGCCGTACTGTTCGTCCAGCTTCTTGTTCAGCCTCGCGAGGAAAATTCGCAGTGAAAGCGCCAGCAACGCTGCGAAGAATAGGAAAGCAGCGCACACGCTGTGACCCTTCACATAGTAAGGCCCATCCCTACTTTGGTAAACATTTGTCCCAAGAAATGCACCGCACACTCCGACCAAGTTGAGAATAACCATGCCAGCTCCTCTCCGCGAGTCTGATCCTTGATTATTGATGACCCCTGACGGAGCGTCAGCAATCTTTCAAGATCAATGTATCAAGATCTTGGTACTCACATGACGTTAGGTTTGCCTGGGCAGGGAAGATACCAGCGGCCGCAAAATATACACCGGCATATCTTACGCCAACGGACTTGCTAGCGAGGAGCATGATGTATCCAATGCCTCCCAAGGACGCCATCGTCATGATGACATAGCCCCGTTGCTGCGTCTTGTCCGCAACCCAGCATGTCACTAGTGTGATAACGAATGACAGAAAGTATGGCGGCGCTGAAAGCCCTTGTGCATTGACGCCGCTGAAACCCAGCTCCTTCAGTATTGTCGGCAGGAATACGGGCAAGGAGGTGAACGATACGTTGAAGGAGAAGCAAATAAATGCGGTGAACCACGGCTTAGGATCCGCAAAGGTTTGTAAGACCTCTCTGAGACTGAAGGCGCTGGCGCCAACGGGCTCTGCTTGACCTGACTGCCGTATGCCACGCGCGAGGGCTAGCCTTTTCTCCGCATCATTAAGGAACCAAGCCTTCTGCGTGTTATCCGGCAGCAGAAAGAACACGACCACAGCCATCAGGACCGGAGGCAATCCTTCAACCAGAAACAACAGTCTCCACGAAGCGAGTGCTGCATGTCCGGAGGTAATACCATAGGCCAAGGCACCGGCGAAGCATGATCCCAAAGGAGCACCAGCCACGAAGACTCCGCATCTCAATCCGACCTCTCGCCTGACGTAGAAGTAGGAAAAGAAGAACACGACGCCGGGACCGAAGCATTGCTCAAAAGCGCCCATCAAGAACCTGCAGGCCATCATCCCGGACCATGATGTCGTGGCCGCTTGCGCGGTCGCCACTACGCCCCAGCTGAAGACAACGAAGGCGCACCAGCGGTGTGGAGGGAAGATCTTCCACCCCAAGACGCCGAATGCGAAGAGCAAGTACGAGATGTAGAAGATTGTAAGGAGCCAGTCGTAACGGTTGGAGTCGAGGTGAAGATCTTCCTCCAGGCCGGCAGTTCTTGCGTTACCTGTCGAGGACGGCGTCAGTGCTTGCGTTTTTCGCGCTCCGCAAGGGTTTGATGGGGGTACCAATGTTCGACCTGTCGAGGAATGACAGGAGGTAGAGGCATGACACCAAGGTCACTAGATGCAAGTCGAGCTTGCGCACGAGCTGGAGTGGATCAGATCCCGTGTCACTAGTTCAGCGTTAGATCTCCATACCTTCTTCTCGAGTTGGGAAGTAGTGGTCGTCAAGTCGGTCACTTCTTCGTCCGACTCTAACTCTTTCTTCATAAGTGTCGCAACATTCTTCATATCTGATTGCTGAATGCCAGAGGTGTGCACCTTTTCTGGTACTTCAGGGAGCGTCATGTTGAGCATGCAACACGATCAATGAAGGTGCAGTCGAAGTACACCATGCGTTCCATTGGGCTCTCTTATATTGTTGCTTCGCCATGTCCAAGACAGATCCGAGTACCCTTCAGGTCCTGTGTCTCAACGTAACCATGCTGGCATATCCTAACGTGTCAAGTCCGGAGTCAGCCGTGGACCAGTTTGTTGGCACGGTCGACAAGGACCTCCTCGAAGCTTGCTGAGATGTTGCATTGTGCTCAAGTAGACTATCTTGGTGTCGATCAAGGAAGCGCAGTTCGAGTGTCGAACAGGATTGACAGTCATTACACAGCCGCATGCGAGACGGTCTCGGCTTCATCTTGAAATTCTCGTCGCTGGATGCGTTGTCAAAGTATGTTCGCTGGGTGCGGAAGCTACATGTGCACTGACCTGATAAAGCCAATGTCTCGCCAAGAGTATAATCGGCCGCAACGACCACATAGGCATGCGCAGCCCGCATCTAATTCCCTCCAACCTCATGCGAGACGAGAGTCACGGGGAGAGGTGCGGCGTACGTGGGGGATAGAGGCCAATCGACTCGGCAACACGATCGTCATGAATATGATTACATACAAAGCTTTCCACACACAATCTGAAGATCATACTCTCGTCACGCTTACAAGCGAGCCAAACCAACAGTCTCCTTCGGAGCATGATACTCTGGCACGCGCATTTCCAACGCACGGCCGCTGTAGCCCAAATCTTCAGCGGTGAGAACACTGCACTTCTCGCCAATGAGTAGAGCAGTGGAGAAAGTGTTGCAGCCGACGTTGTCGGGGCAGATGGAGAGATCGGCGACCTTGAGACCCTTGACGCCGTGGACGTTGAGGCGCTCGTCCAGGACACCGTGCTTGACGATGCTGTTGCCCTCCTTGGGAGCCATGGAGCAGGTCCCCAAAGAGTGCCATGTGGTTTCGACGTGGCGCTGTGACGACATGTCAGCATTGTACACTCCCCAACGGCCATGAAAAATGCTCTGACTAACCTTGACCCATTCTTCGATGTGGTGGAGGTCCTCGTCACTGTATTGCAAGTCCTCGCGGACGTCCTGCGAGTTGCTGTTCAGCATGGTCGGCTCCGCAGCCTTGCCCGGCTTCAGGTTCAAGCTCCTGCATGCAATTGTCAGCAAACACCTCGTGATAACAAGCAAGAAATATCAAAGACGAACCAAGAGCCATGCTGAATGCCTGCACTTAGGTGCCTCTCGCCACCGTATGCGTTGGTGGTCGCCAGGTCCATGTCGAAGCAGCGTGCTGGCGAGTCGTATGCATAGAATGGATGCATGCTGGTGACTTCGCCCGCGTACGCCTCCATGCGGCGAGCAGTCTCACGAGACTTGATGTAGCCCCAGACCATTGGCCACATGTCACGCTTGTCGTTCATCTGCGACCAAAGGTCAGCGTGATCAATAAATTGCGAATTTGATCATTACTTACGAAGCCGGCGTCGAAGTCAGGCGCGTCGTATGGGTTCGGACTCGTGATGTGAGTGTAGCCACGAGAGAACGGGTACTCCAGGAAGTGGAACATGGTGAAGAACTTGCCCGGAGGCATGAGCATGTGGTCACCGAACCAACCACTGATCACACTGTAATGCATGACCCTGCCAGAGATATATGTCAGCGGAACTATCGACGAGCGAGCGGGCGGAGCAACTTACGGCTTGTCAGGCTTGTCAGCGAAGTAGCTGTCCCAACCAGCCTTGAACTCCTTGAACGGGCCGCGTTCGCACTCCCTGAGCTCCTGCTCGGTCGGTCGGACCTTGACACCAGCCTCGATGCCGTTGGTCGCAAGTGGGCCAGTGCCATTGATGTTCCACTGGTTGAACACACGCTCCTGCGTCTCCTTGTCTCCGCGGATGAAGTCATCGAACGATTCAATGTGCGGCTTGGCCCGGTAAGGAGCAAACGTGAGGTCTTAGACGTCACTTGTCAGCACACAGGCTCGAGTGATAGTCGGCATATTATTGATCTTACAGTGATCTTGGAAGTTCAAGCCGACACCTGGCAGGTCGACCAACGGCTTGACACCAGCCCTGCGAAGCTTCGACGGGTCACCGATACCAGAGCGTTGCAAGATGAGTGGAGAACTGAGCGTGCCGCCGCTGACGATGACAAACTTGCGAGCACGGTAGTTCTTGGCCTTCTGTTCGTTCGGATGCAGCGGCTTGGTCGGTACAGTCCTCACGCCGACTGCACGGTCGCCTTCAATTAAGACCCTACGCATCGTCAGATAACGGCGAATAATCTAAGCTGCACAGGTGACATACTTATCAACTTTGGTGTTGACAACCAAGTGCAAGTTCTCGTGGACGGCACGGGTGCTGTGGATGTAGGCATGAGCGCTGTCGGACCGACGACCAGTGTCGCGGTTGATCCACTTGAGCCAGTGTTCAGCACCGTGGCCAGTGACGAGATCCTGGAGATCGTCTGTAACCGGGATGTCCTGCGATTCTGCGGCACGCAAGAAGTCCTGCATGATCGGGTACGTGTAGTTGCCGAAGCTGACCTTGATGGGCCCATCGAATCCATGAATGTCCCGGTTCTGAGACGCGCGCTGGTAGGTTTCGTGCTTCTTCATCAGTGGGATGAGCTCCTTGGTGGTCCAGCCCTTCGCTTGGAAGTCATCATAGTCTGAGGCGGAAGCACGGGTGTACATCATGAAATTGATGCTGGACCCACCGCCGAGGACGTGAGCCACAGGCACCACTGCGCGGCGGCCGGCTAGCCATTCCGAGGGCCTGCTGTAGTAGAATGTAGCCGTCTTGCTGTCCAGCTTCATGTTCCTGGGGTAGATGCCTGGTCGGAAGACCTATTATGCGTGTCAGCCTCATATTCCAGACTCGCACGGGTCGAAGTACTCACCCATGGGTTGTTGAGGTTGCTCTCGCCAGCTTCGATGAGCATAACCTGGAGATTGTGGTCCAGGTTGGCCAAACGGCCTGCAACAACGCAACTGCGTCCTGTCAGACCACGCCTGCCATCGTGACAGAATCCTATCATACCCGCATGATCCACCACCGCACACGATGATATCGACCTCGTCGGGGATCGTCATATTGAACGTGATGGCTACTTCTGCTTTTGTCTGGTATATCAAGATGGCACACGATAGGAGCGCTTGCTATGAGATCTACCGACGAGGGAATCAGCACTTCTATATTATGCCAATGCCCCGCAGCTTTCGGAGCGAGGGAGGTTGTTCTTCCTTTTCGAGGATCCCAAGTGAGCTCCTCGCAGTACTTCGCCATAATTGGGACGGCAGACGACCATTTAGGCGCTGGGCATACGACGGGACACTGTCGAGCTGCGGCCCAGATGCAGCCTCCAGCTGCATCTCCCTGACGATCGAGCGAGGTTGAGAGGACGAAGCCTGCGGAGAAGCCTGTAATTGGCGGCGTGGTGACCAGGGGAATCGTATAGCGAGATGTACGCAATTCTCCTGTCGCATGCTGATCCACCGTTCGTAAAGCGCCTGGAACAAGAGCTGTTGCACTTGGTGCGGAGAACGCACGCAGGCTCCAGGATGCCGTACCGCGACGTCCCCGGAGCACAGCTTGTTGACAAGGGCTCGTTGCTTGAGAGATGGACTCCCATGTTATACTACATCTGCGTCAAGACCTGGCTTTCTTCTGGCGATGCTGTTGCTTTTGCCAGTAGCGGCCTCAGATGCAGACAGAGTCCTGCTTTAGGAGCCATCCAAATACCCTGCTACCTCGAAGACCTGACGTTGCGTCCCGACCACAGTGACTTTCGGTGCGTATGCCTGGCGTGCCTCACTAGCTCTAGTCGACGCTATAGCTGGGAAGCTGACATGTCTGGCGTGAACGAGGGTCTGCGGGGTGCATAGCTTCACGTGTCCCTGAGACCTAGCTGCTCCAGGTTCTCCGCATTGAGCGTGGTCTAATCCCTGCGAGGAAGGCACGTATTGCGGAGAAGGTACAGCCGCTGCCCACACACGACGCAGGGATCCCGGTAGCCGAACCTCTGTGGTCGCGTGTAGACGAACCTTAAGAGGAGACAGTGTTCGGATCCGCACCGTTTGCATGAAGCGCGGTAAGCCACAGGATCAGAACACTGCTGTAGCTGACTTCTCGCTATCGTGTTATTGTTGCCCCGGGTATAGTCATCCAGAGACATCTATACTCACCTCTGCGATCCAGATCCGTGGTAATGGTATAGCATTCGTCACTTTACATTTTTTCGATTGGAGAGGTACCTATACTACCCAGTTAGCTGTTCTACAGATTGCTGAGATCTCATTTTACAACGCGGACCAAGATGTCCGCTATGCCGAGTCGTGCTGGTCCTTCCCTGTGTACGGCCTCAAATGCTCAGATTCCTTCCATTCCCACGCCAATAAAAGCCCAAACGCCTCCGCTTGCCCAGAAATTCAATGCTTTCGATTGACGCCTCCAATGCCTTCGAGATCTCCGCGCGACCCTTGCCAGGCACTTACTGCTCGTCAAACTCATCATCATCCTCGTCTTCGATCTCGGGCTCGCAGGTCTCGTCGACGCCACCTTCACGGCCATCGCTACCCTCGTCTTGCACGCCATGCCATTCATCGTCACCTTTCTCGCTCGCGGTCGTAGGCATATCGGTGTCGGCCTCAGTGTCGCCATCTCCGCCAAAGTATTCCATTCGACCCATGTAATTGCTGTTGCTGTGGGGTGTAGCATATGCGAATGGCGTCGTGCCTCGCTTCCGACTGCTGGTGGCTTGGCTGAGAGCTTCACCAGGCGCCTGCTCTGATGTGTAAGGGGACGGTGGTTCACGTGACCAGCGCGGCGTGATTCCTGCACCTTTGCGCTCGGCTTCTGGTGAAATAGATATGCGGCGACGTTTACCAATGTTGACCGACACCGCTGGGTCGCCACTGACATGTGCAGACTCGCTCGTCTCGAAAGAAGCTACGCGCCGCTTTGGAAGCGATGCACTGACCTGCTCGACCACTGAGCTAGAACTTGGCACGGAGACCGTACGCTGGTGAGGGTATGTTCCCTTTTCGGATGGAAGGTCCTCCAAGCGTTCAGCAACGGCGCCTGCACCGACAGGTGAAGTTAATGCATCTTCAGCATTCCATTGCTCCAGCTCCGCAGACATTTGCGATGCGAATGAGCCGTAGCTGCTAACTGGTACATCGAGGCAATGGTTGTAGCTCCAGCATGCCTCCACGGCGACGTGTTGCGCCTGAGCAGCTTGCTCTTCGCAATCAGCATCATAGAGCGGTAGATGACGCAAGGCCTGCCATGTCCAGCCGTCCGTATCGCGTTGCAAATAGGCATCTGAGGTGGTGAGATAGAGTCGCCGTGGACCATCGTTGACCTTCATCATCACACTAGAATCCAGGAAATCAGCAGACCAGAGAGCAGGTGTGACCATCTCAGCCGGGCTCAAGAAACGCAGTCGCGATGACTTGCGCACCTTTCTTAGCGGAATAAAGCTCTCACGCAGAGCTTGGAACTGCTGAGCTTGTGGTGGCTCGCCAGCATCGTCTAGAGGCAGTATCGACCCGAAGGCGTCGCACAGCTTGTTAAGAATGTGATGAGAGTCAGATGATGAGAACGAGACCTCCTGGACCAGACCACGACTTGCCAGACGCTGGAAGACATTACCATTTGGACCACACGCTTTGGGTGAAAGCCATTCTTGCGCTTCATCGGCCCAGGCTTGAATAGACTCGGTAGTCCAAGCGCCTGTTGCAAATGACCGAAAAGACTGCTGGTTTGGTGCAGCCTCGCCACAGCTCCACTCTTCGGATGCCTGTGCAGATGACTTCATGGAATGCTGTGTTGCTTCAAGGGCCGAAAACCAGATGCCTCGTAGTTGGCGACCCCATGGGAGAAGCACGACTTGCACCTGCCACGGACGCGCAAACGATGGCATCGCAGCGTGCTCGAGCTCTGCGATGCGGCTTTCCAGAGCATCAATCCTGGGTCCAGTCTCGGCATTCACAGCGAGTGTGGCGAGAACAGCGGCTTCAGTGTGAGCTGCAGCAAATGATCCATCTGACGCAAAAGAGCTAGCTTCGATCGGCAGTAGGCGTCGACGCTTGTGATGTGAGCTCTCTTCAGGCTCATTCTCGGACTCGGGGCTGTCTTCAGCGCTCTGGCGCGCTTTTTCTTCGTCCGTGCGCCATTGTTCAAGATCTAGAAGGCGCGCCTCGAAGAGCTGGAACTGCTCCTGGACCTCCTCGACCGGAACGTGCGAGAATGACACACCCTCCAGAACCTCAATGCGACGCTGGATCGCGTGAAGCATGTTACGCATCTCGCCCAGGGATAAAGTAGGCTTAGGTGGACTGAAAGACAGCGGACTCGTCCTGCCTAGCGCATTCAACGGACCTTCCGCTGTGATTCGAGGGTGCTCGTTCGGTGGTGGAGCAGACGTCGCGCGAGTTGTCAATGGAGGCATAGCAGGCGGGGACCGGAGCTGCGCAGGTTGAGTCGAGAAAGCTCGTAAGTCCGGTGTACCGCGAAGACTTGGTGTGGCGACCTCGGTAGCACTGTAATCTTCGGATCCATTGACAGCCTGATAGCCAGATGGAATGGTGACTGGTGGGCCCATCGCCCGTAATGATCGAGCTTGTTCCTGCAGCATTCGACGAGGGCTCAGCCTCGGCTCGCCGACGACGCTCGGACAAGCAGTACTGGGCAGCTTCGATGCGCCATCAGATGCTCCGCCATCCTCCTGTTGCCGTGCAAAATGGTTCAAAGCATCCCACAGACGCGTATTGACGCTCTGAGCATGTGTAGAAGAGCCGGCTCTGATACCAAGTCCAGTCGTTGGGCGCGTAGGTGTTTGTCGTATCTCCATTTGCGGGTTGACTTGGACGTAGCCTGCTATGGGCCCAGGCTTCTGCGAGGGCACACGCGACGCTGTATCGACGCTCCGCTGCTGCTGCTGCTGGCTGAAGGCATCATGAAAACAAGCGTGGTGCCCGCAGAAGCACCATCCCGTCTCAGTGCTTGACGCCGCACGACTCTCATTCAACCAAAATCTTTTGCACCCACATGTCGCCCGCTGTCCCAAACTGAGGTCTCGAAAGTTGCATGACCCAGCAGGCAGCTCCTGCTCCCCGATGCCACTCCCATTGTACGAAGCCCTACTCCTTAGTCGCTCATTGTGGAAGCCTGCCATCGGCGGCTAAGCAGCAGGCCACCAATGGATTGGAATCCTCAGCATTGTATGATGAGGTGAATATGTCGAGGTCGCAGCGGGTCACGCGCCGGATATATTTATGTTGGTCTCGTGCTCGTCGTCGTATCGTTTACGTGCTTGGTTTGGTGCAAGGCGTGCTTTTGTGGTAGAGTCGGTACTTGACGTGGCCTCCAATGGCTCAGATAATCAATCGACAACGCGACCTGCGCATGTGCTCGAGTGAGGTGTACGCAAAAAGGCAGAAAAGTAGAGTCAACCAGAGAGTTTAAGCGAGTAGACGCTCGCTATCTGCATGTGCATATGCCGTAACCCGTTTGAACGTTAACCATGGAGCCAGGCGATTGAGCGCTATCAGATGATTGGTCCGGCTTGGCTCCCCTAGTGACTTACGGTGCACGGCAGCTGGGCGATCTCGAACATGTGCGACCATGCCTCACGCACCTCACTCTGCCGACTTGACTCGCGATATGCCTCGTAGGCAGCAGGCTGACCTTCACGTGCGATCGGTGACGAGCAACATCATGACGATGACCCTATGAATGTGATTGCAGCACGTGCTCAGGCGCAATATATCGGCCTGCTTGCAAACCGCCGGCCTTGGCATTGAAGACTTTCGCGAGATGGACTACGAGACTGCAGATGGCTCGCAATTTTCGCTTCGGGTCATAGAAACACACAAAGAAGCCAGCCAAACCATCCAGACATACGTGTCGATCTCTGCCTTCGTCGATGGCAAGGCGTATTGTGGTAGGATTGAGAAAGACATCGAGCTCCTCGAAGATGACGAGATCTTAAGCTGCTTACAACCAGTCCCATCGGAATGCATACATCCACCACTCCCGGAAGGTCATCCAACAGCGCCACCATATGAGCCTAAGGAGCATTATCTGAAGGCACCCTCCTTCACCTTCGAGGACTGCCAGCCAGGCAACACCTTCGTGGCCGACTGTTTCCTGAACGAGGCAATCGTGCTGGAAAGGCTCAGGGAGCATCCACATCCCAATCTGGCCAAATACCACGGAGCTGTTGTACATGATGGCCGTATCAGTCAGCTCTGCTTACAGAAGTACGACTGCAGCCTCGCGCAGTACTTGACAGAACATGGTCATGCAATGGGTCGAGAAGCATGCCTAATTTTGCTTGACGATATCAGCGCTGGCATTAAGCACCTTCACGAGCTTGGAATCGCTCACAACGATATAAACCCGGACAATATCTGCATCGACAGTGATGGACGAGCGGTAATTATTGACTTTGACTCTTGTCTGCTTTGTGGAGAAAAGCTAATGAAAGGCGTGGGTGCACGTCAGACTGGAGACGCAAACGACATGCCACCAGTCTCAGATCCCGAAAATGACTGGTGTGGATTTGACTATATCGCGGACTTGTTATTGGGAGGAAATGGATCCGCATCTGATGCCTGACGAAGGCTTGTGCAGTGCCATGCGGCTGATAGTCTTTGGTATAGCCCGAACACGGCTGCCGACGCTTGAGGCAGCACTCTCAGGGAAGGACAGCACCATGAGCGTGATCAAGTACTAGTCTCGCGTCGAATCATGCTTGACTGACGGAGCCGAGTGGGCAGTCAAGCCTTTCATGAATCTCAAGGAGTATACTCATCAGCTGATTGGCTTGTCTCAAATGGAGGACGGGAAGAAAAGTTGGCTTGCTAATGGGCGCAAGGCTTCACAAGCTAGTCTCGTGCAACAACTGTCCGAGCGACCAATCACGACTACCCTCGCGACCACAATTACGCACCTGCACCAGCAACAGCAGCACCACCAGGGAGAATAGTCGCAGTACTCTCCTCATTCCGGATGTCCTCAAAGATCGTCAACAACACCACCATCACAGCAAGCTCATCCTGCTCTGCCATCTGAACGAACCATACCAAGCGACCGAACTCCGTTACCTTGCCTTTTATCTGCTCCCTCGTACGAATATGCACAGCCAACACCTCGCCGTCCGCACCCACCAACTCGAAGTCTCTGTCACCGGCTTTTGAGTCGCTACAATCGCTATCATGCGTGCGCCTCCATGTCACCGTCCTCATATCAGGGAGAGCAAACTCGTATGCACGGCCGGACCTGCTTTTTGCTCGGACGACTTCGGGCCATTCGTTAGAGTCAGTCTCGTTTGGGGCTGCGAGATGGTAGCTGAAGCTGCGAGCTGACGTCCTGAATTGGGAGGCCGCGACGATAGGGCCGTTAAGTACTTGGGAGTGGAATTCGAAAGTGGATGTTTTAAGGAGGCCTCACTGCTTCTTGCTCCTCCAGAGGATTGATTGGCCGGGGGAATCGCGAACTTCCATGCGACTTTTGGCGAGCCACCGCGATGCGACGAAAAGAACGTATGTCCTAGATGGTGGTGCGTTGGCGGTGACTTGTTCTTCCATCGAGCCGTCTGAATTGGTTGCGACTGTCTGATGATGATGATGATTTGGGTTCAAGCCGGCCATGTCGCCTTGTGTCTGGTCCACAAATCTAAGGTGCTAGGTAACAGGGCTATGGTAAAGCAGGCAATACACTGTTTTGAATACTTGGCGAATAGAGGTCCGCGTATGCATCTAATTCCTAGTACTGCAGCCATGCAGCCAAATTGGGAAAGGATGATCCAATGTCAGCCCTGGTGCCAAAATGCAACGCGGGCTGCTTGTGCTACCTTCTCGGGCCGACCGTCTCCAGAAGTCCTCGAAAACCTCTCTTCATGATGCAATTATCGGTATGGTCTCCTGCTCCTGGTGCGAGCACTGCCTTTCATGATGGGCGAGTCCAGTGACCGAAGCAAACAAGCCCGAGCCTCCTGGCCGCGGAGCCAGCCTTAGGGCGCTGCGACGAAGGATGATTGTCTTGGCTAAGCACTATCGACCAAAGTTTCCGCAGCATTTGACTTCCAGGGCGGTTTGGCGTAGCAGGATCGGACGTAGATCGAGCAGACTCAATCGTCTCGTCCACATGCAAACGCACGGGTGGACTGGTTGCAGCTCATACTACCCAGACACGCTGCATGATCTCAGTGCCAATAGAAACATTTGCCGTGCCCGAGTTCGCAGTGCCTGATCTGACGCATCAAGCGAGCCGTGAAACTCTGGAGCCGGGAAAGCATAGCCAGCCTGGAAAATGATGAGGTTGTACACGAACGCAGAGCCCGGTGTTGCGATCTTCCTGCTTGATACGTCTCTACGATAATGCTCACATTCCTGATCACATCCTGACCCAGCACTGAATCTACGACTTTGGAATTGCGACAAGAACGTCTCGAAATGCCTTGATCTCGCGGACCGTGGAACATCCGGTCAAGATTCTTGTGTGTGTCGAAGGTAGAAAACGTAGAAGGCCTCCATGGCCCAGGAGAACCAGAGGAAGTAGGCAAGATAGTATCGGATGTCTGCGAATATCACCACGTCGCGTTCAGGATCTCTATTCCGGGCAATGACCAGGAACAAGATGTGCGCTGTTATGCATGCGGCAATATTCGTCCAGTCGTGCCTGTCCCAAGTAGAGACCCAGGTGATCAGGAAGTCGATGGCTGAAAGCTGCGTACCAAGTAACTGATACGTGAGACTCTGATGCAGGTCGTTTGTATTGGGCCATGGCGGAAGTGGTTGTGGGTGAAAAGCAGCTTGCTTGTCACGAGGCATGACGCTAGAGATGTGAGCCGACATGGTTGTGAATGGGTGCACTGTATTCGTCCACCGCTTGACTTGAGTGTTGTTTCAGGGAGACTGAGATGGCAAGTGGTAGCGCTCCAAGACCAAAGAGACAGTCCAAAGGTCAGTGTTGCGGTGCATCTGCTCGCGAAAAAGAAGCTTACCTACATCACTTTGGACCGCCCGTGTATCGTACACTAGCTGGAAACTAAGCTAAATCCTTCCAAACGCAAAAGCTTCCTCACGTACTTCACTTCAGCACGGACTCTGCTAAGCATACCTCAGAATTGTCCTTGCAGTGACTATGACAACCCGGTACATCGCCTGCCGATCAATCCTGCAGAAGTGATGGGCCATGAGTGCAGGACCGCCTGACGTGCTGTACAGGTCAACGGCATCCTCGACCAGACGCCGCGGAGTGATCTCTAAGCTTTCTCGTTGACAGGACCGATGAAATCCTCCCGCCGCAACGATACGGATTGCCAAGGGCATCGACGCCCGAGCTATCCGCCAGAGTCTCATAGCTTTACCTCAACAGTACCCACAGCTTGTATAGGGCTTCATATGCTACCGTCTAACGAGTCGGTCCAGTCCAATGCTGATTGCAACGTGCTCCTGAATAGGCACTTCCCTCGAGACCTTCGAGTACCTGGGTAGGAACTCGCACTCTTGGCGTACTTCCGCCAGGATTCGTTCGCGAGAAATTCCATACCGCTTGTGGACCATGGGCACTCTTGATGGAGCACCCAATCGACCTGCTACCCCGCGAACAATCAATGAAGCCATTATTGAAGGGTTCATGCTAGCTGCCTCATGCATGACTCGAGTCTCGGGCCGAGTCGATGGTTGATTGCCCCTTTGGGCCCATTTCACAGTGTGTCCGGACAGGAACGATCGTGCCTGACCACGAGGAGCTTATGCTCAGACAGTACTTCAACTGAAAAGTGCATCAGGTTCAGGAGAGCAAATGACATCGAAAAACGAGGAAACACATGTAGCTCATCCTCAACCACAATGGTTTTACAGGACCCAAGAACGTCAAATCTCTTCCAGAGCCGTCGAATTCCAGCCTCTTAGGCCTCCTAAATCCAAGGCCTCGTCTAATTGCCACTGCACCTCGCCAATAATTGAGTCTCTGTGGACCCAATCACTCTATACGTCACAGCGTCGAATTTGCAGATCTGGCTCTTCGAAGGGTTGCATGGAGCCGACTTCGAGGATGCGTGGTCAGCTCGCTTTTACAGGAGTGATTAGAATGCGCAGAAGTTGTACTCACATCAGCGCAGAGTTGCTTGCGAGAGCCGCCGAACTCCTGGCAGATACCGGGATGATAGGGCGTAGGCACTGTGCATATCTGAGGTAGCATCACAGTCAGTCATACTGCTGCACAGCTTGGTGCTTTTGGATGACGTGGTTCTAGCCGGCCACAACAAGCAGACTTACTCCTGCCAAGGCTTGTTGCGCCAAGAAGAAGGTGAAGGTGATGATCCCGAGATACTTCATGATGGCTTGTGGTGGTGAATAAAATCGGTGTCAACCTGAATGGATGGCAGTGGGTGCCATGCGTATAAAACCTCGGACGGGCAACAGGCATTTCGATACGGGTGCCGCGCCCGGCTCAAAGCTGGGGTAATGTCGCCTGTCCCAAGTTTCAGAATACGCAGAAATTGATCCCTTCGGATAAGGGCTAAGTCAGTAAGTTGTGTTTCTGATGTTTGTGGTCTGCAAGTCACTGATGAATGCACGTCTCTGAGATGTGTTATCCCCTCGCATTAGTTCAGCTGGCAGTAGACAGGAGCTAGGTCGGTGCAGGCAGTGGATGGTGCAGTGCCTTATCATACGTGCTGCTCGCGTACTACCTCAGCTTGAATAAGGTGCCTGTGAGCGTGGCTTAGGATCAGAGTGGGGTAAAGACGCTTCTCACCACTCTCCCCCAAGATGTGATGCATACCTAAGTCATACATGACCAAACGACCATCAGTCGATACCCTAGCAAACATCGAGTGTCGTTTCAGCATCTCTGTCCGGACGAGGCGAAACCTGGCGTGTTGAGGGTTTGATGGCGTGCTTTGAACCATTCGGACTGACAACACGCACCCTCAAGCTTGACACGTCGGGATGTTCCCGATAGCTCGATACATGTCAAACCTCCTCCTCAAACTTCCTGACCATCAATCCCTGCCTCGCCAGCTCCTCCTTCACCTGCCTGACCGTCCATTCACCCCGATGAAACATGCCTGCCCCCAACGCGGCGTCGACATTCGTATTCTCGAAAACTTCCGCGAAGTGATCTGCGTTACCTGCTCCGCTGCTTGCAATGACTGGGATCTTCACGGCGGCCTTAACAGACCGGATGAGTTCGAGATCGAAGCCGGAGTTCGTGCCGTCTTTGTCGATGCAGTTGAGCAGGATCTCTCCTGCACCCATGGCTTCGACGGCTTGGACCAGTTGAACAACGTCAAGGTCTCGTGTTTCGCGGCCGCCTTTGATAGTGCAGGCATACCAGCAGTGCGCTTCGCCGTTCGGACCTGGGTGGGAAGTGGAGATTGTGTGGTGATTTGTCGAGGCAGGATCCGAGACGTATACGCGCTTGGGATCGACCGATACAACCACGGCCTGAGCGCCGTATGCCTCGCTGATGGTTTCGATAGCCGTCTTGCCGTTGAGCTGACGGTTGGAAGCGTAGTACTGCTCAGCAGCTGTCACTGCATCGGACCCAATGGAGACTTTGTCTGCACCGGATTTGAAGTACAGAGTTGCGACCTCGAGCGCGGGTACAGTGCGATTCGTCTCTGGATCGTGAGTGTCGCGGATGCCTCCACCGATTGTCAAGGGCACGAAAGTGGTTGCCGAAGTTTGTCTGAGCACTTCAAGCATCGGCAGATCTTTGAGTGGCGTGTCTCTGAATGAAGTTATGTTCAGGAACGTAACTTCGTCTGCACCTTGCTCGTAATATTGTTGAGCTTTCTGCACTGGCTTTCCTAGATTACGCACCGATTTGTCGCCCTTTTCTCGAACATCGTACTGATCACCTTTCGTGACGACAAGATCGCCTTGGTCATTAGTTCGCACATCTAGGCAGGCGATGATACGTCTTGTGAGGCCCTCCTTGGTCGATGCAGAGCTAATGCCTGGTGGCAGCGACTGACTCTTTGTGCCTTCGAGGAAAGCCTTGAGAACACGGAGACCGGCTGCACCACTCTTCTCCGGATGGAACTGCGTAGCAAGGACATTGTCACGAGCAATGGCACCAACAAACTCCTCGTCGCCATATCGTGCAGTGGCGACCTGCCAGCCATCTCTCTCCAACTCACCTTCCCGATACGGCACAGCATAAGAGTGAACGTAGTAGTACTTGGAGTAAGGTCTGAGGCCATAGATGCTGTGACCTTTCGACGCTTCGTCCTTTGATGATGTATTGGCAGAATTCCAACCGATGTGAGGGACGCTCTTGGTGCTGTCGTCAAACCTTTGAAGTCGGCTTTTGACAATGCCTAATCCTGAGACTGACGGGCTTTCTGTTGAGCCTTCAAAGAGAGCTTGCAGACCAACGCAAATGCCCATGAAAGGCTTCCCAGATTCGATGTGGGCTCTAACGGGTTCGACATACCCGGCATTGGCAAATTGCGTCAGGCAATGGCCGAAGTGGCCGACGCCAGGCAGTATGAGCTTCTACGTAGACACGAGCATCTGTCAGCGATCAGTAGAGGCTTCAATGGCAGATTAATAAGTGCTCACTTCAGCTTTTGAGACATCCGCCGGCGATCGAATCCATTCGACTTGCCAGCCGAGTTTTTCAATGGCATTAACGAGGGACCGGACGTTGCCGGCAGCATAGTCGAGAAGATGGATGGTGGGCATGTTTGCGTATGAATGCCCGACTCGTGAGAATTCTGATCTGCCGAACTTTAAGATGTCAATACAGAAAGCAAAGTATTTTGTCTTGTCGACTCACATCAAAAGATCTGATCGCCGCTAGTGCGTCCCACCACTTTTGCGCGGACCGAACTCCGGCCCGCAATGTCTTCGACTTGACCTCTGCAAAGGATTCGCGACTGTCGCATTCTCTCATACCACAGAAGCGTCGCATACTGCAAAATGGTGCGCAAACTGAAGCATCACGAGCAGAAGCTCCTCCGCAAGGTTGATTTTGTCAACTACAAGTCTGACGGCGACCACCGCGCCGCCGCCGTCATCAGGCGCTACAGCCTGCAGAATCCAGCCGACTACACATCATACAACCGACTCGCCGGCAACCTGAGGCATTTGGCGCATCGATTGGCGCTGCTACCTCCAGAGTCAGCGTTCCGACGAAAGACCGAGGACCAACTCCTGGAGAAGCTGAACGACATGGGCTTGTTGGGCATCGGCGGCGGCGGGAAGGGCAAGCTGAGCGATGTCGAGCGGAAGATCACTGTGTCTGCCTTCTGCCGGCGACGCTTGGGCGTGGTCATGACGAGATTGCGGATGGCCGAAACAGTGAGCGCGGCCAACAAATTCATCGAGCAGGGTCATGTTCGCGTTGGCACAGAGGTCATTACAGATCCTGCTTTTCTTGTGACACGCAACATGGAGGACTACACGACTTGGGTGAGTGTATCCTGGCACGTTGTTCTTGGATTGTTAGTTGCTGATTCTCTCCTGCAGGTCGACTCGAGCAAGATCAAGCGGAACATCATGAAGTACCGTGACAAGCTTGATGACTTTGAGTTGCTATGAGAATGATGATGATGATTTGATGACCCTTGACGAGTACCATGTGCTCGAAAAGAGATTGCTATGATTCATGTCATGCACCTCGAGCGCAACTTCATCAGCACTACAGCCATTGGTATCCAGCTGGCAATTCGGATTTGCCGCCTATTATCAAGCCGGCAGAATTCAGACACGGCCAAAAGGTCCACATGCGCCCTGGGAAAACCAGTGTCACCTCAGAACGAACGGACAATACCAGCAGTAGCCCTAAGCACGACGAACAATATAGTACGAGGGTGTGTCAATGGGCACAATAGTCGCATTAGCGCCTTGGCATATCACGTGGACTTCAGGGCGGCCTGCACTTAAACGTGCTCTCCCCCATTGCCCCACCTTCTTCTGCTCCTCTTGAATCTCACCACACTGGAGTGACGCACATCAAATCACCACTCCGGCGATACAGCAGCACGCTCATGCCGTCAAACTCGAGCTGATCGGCCATCATCACCCTGTGCTGGACCAACATCTGGAACAGGACCTGCCGCTGAGGTTCTTTTAAGGCTCAACTTCACCATCTCTCGTTTCTCGCCCTACTCCAACGAGCTGCACATACACCTGCGCTTTTCGCAAGCAATAAGAAACAATGTTCGCTATTGACTATACCGCGCAGCCCTGGAACCTGTTTGATGATGCCATTCTTGATGGCGAGGCGTACCACGCCGCCTTCGGCATACCTTTGATGGGTGACATGACGACTGTCCTGGCCTCGGATTCGATTATCTCTCTTGACGATCAGCGGGTTCTGGACATGGCGCAGCATTTCCACTCACACTCGATGTCAAGCACACTTCAAGGACTTCCTCCTCCTCCTGCTGCTGCTGCTGATCACGTGATGCCGGAACGAGAGATCGAGAAGCTGGCGCAACTAGATTGTGCAAAAGCCAATAGCGACGCCGCTGCTAGTCTGAACTTGTTGCCGCGCGCACCGCGCTCTCCAACTGCCTCCCGTGGCACGCGTTTCGTCAACTCGGGCCACAGCAGCTCCTGGCCAACCCAAGAGCTGCCGCAAATCTCCAAGCCGACGCCGAGACCCTCGACTTTTCCGCCATCGCCGTCAGATCTGAAGCTCGCAAGGTCGCTAAGCGAGTCTCCATCTCACACCTACTTCGTAGTCGGGGCCAATGGCCGATTCACCTTCAATGGTCGTCAGTGCCGCAGCTTGACTGAGGCACAGACAAAGATGTTTCCTGGTGTCGAGTGGGTGCATATCAACAGGGGGCATTTCATGCCAGCTGCCGGAAAGACTGGTGTCCGCACCGTCTACATGAAGAACAAGAATGGTGTCTTCAAGCGAGTCAGCGGATTCGAGGCTGCGCAGCCCACGAATGAACGCCGATCAGTAGCTGCTAGAATCGGGAGTGATTTGTTGACTCAGGAATCGAAAGAGCAAGACGGGTCAGTGAAAGACGATTCCTTGCCGACACAACAATTCTTTGGCTTCGTGAATGGAGTGGACCTTCCGTTTGACATTGGTGCTATGAGCAACACTTTAAAGCGTCGCTCTTCGGACGCGGTTGAAACAACGCCCGTCAAACGACCACGGTTGGAAAGACACGACTCCGTCCAGGGCTCACCTCCACAAGCCACGATGGCCTTGGCTGCCTCACCCGTCGTCTCTGGCGAGCCTCAACCGCCATTTACCCCACGGTCATCCCTTCCGCAGAATGATCGGATCCGCGCCACAACCACATCACATGCTTCAAGACCAGTCAAATGCCATCAAACTCCAGCTGCAAGCCCAGAGGAGCCGCTCTTGCTGACGTCAGCTCCTCAAACCTTGATTACCAAGCTGCAAGATGTCGACGCTGACAGCAAACTCAAACCATCTCGCATCTCTGCCTCGACCACCGCCGCACCGGCACCCTCGAAGTCGACCGAATCAACGAGGAGAACCTTCTACCACAACGACCCGACTCATCAGATCTCGAGCAAGCCTCGCGGGCTAGGTCAGGGCAAGGGCCGTGAGGTAGAGGTCGGCAAGCCGTGGACGGGCATCGTCTCGCCTGTTCACATGGTGGCGTTGCCTTTGGGTGGAATGATCGAGCAGGCGGCGCTCTATCCAGTTGCGTCGGGACAGGCGGGCGAACGCGCGGAGAAGGATGGATAGCGAAAGAGATGGAAGGACTCATGTTCTGATTTATAGAGGCATGATCGAAGTTCTTCAGTGGTGTGAACAGTCGTCTCCGGTGCCTGTATGATGCAAAGTGGCAGCAGTTTTGGAGGATCTTGGATGAGGATCAAGTGAAGTGCACGACTATGCCGCTCGTACGTCAAAGCGGAGGATCAGAAACGAAGTGAATGCTGCACACGACAGCACCTTCGGCTGTGACTATATGAGATACGAAACACTGGGTATCCACATTCATGCCATCCCTTCTCCATGAACGCCATCATATATCATACTCAGCTCAAAATTCATGCAGTCGCCTCCACGACCTTACATCCTTCCGCAACCATCTTCGTAATCTCCTCATTCTTATGCGGAAGCAGGCCCAATGCAAACGCGACATCATTCCACTGCCGTTCAGTTTCCGCCCTCTGCAGGCGGGGAGCCAACTTACTCGCAAGCTGCTTAGCATGCTTGTCCTATCCCACACGTCAGTAATTTGCGCCTTCCCCAATTCACACGTGGGCTTCAGACTCACCTTCTCAATAAACGTAGCCAAAAACTTGACAATCCTCCTAAATCTCTCCTCATCCAACTCCTCGTCCGCCGACAACAAGCTAAACATATCCACGAAATGATTATAAATCGCATTATCCTTGCCCGCCAACTCAGCAAAGAACATACGACTCATCTCCCTGATCCTCTCGTCCGAGTCCTCCACGCACTTCGCCATGTCGCCCAGTTGACCCTTGACCTTGACTTGCCCGGCGAGAATCAAGAAAGTGAGAGTCATGAGACATGTTCGCTTGACCGGCAGCGATCGGTCTGATAGACGGCGGTAGAGGAAATCCGTGTTCTCGTCGATGAGGTGGTTGAAGCACACTGCCATGTCTCCTAGCGCGACGACGAGGTTGCTACGCGTGATGGCGGAGGGTGAGCGCTCGAGAATGGTGATGAGGAGACTGAGGTTCGCTTCGCAGTATTCGGAGCTCACGCACATGAGTTTCGCCATGCAGAGGGCGGCTTGGGCTTGGAGCTCGGCGTTAGGGTGGGAGGTGTTGTTGCTGCAGATTTCTTTGACTAGGGGTCCAAAATTCGCGAGGAGGCTTGTGGAGCCGTAGAGGAGCTCGCGCTCGCGGATGTGGGCGATGGCGTCGGTGAAGTCGTCTTCCGTGGTGCCGGCCATGAGGTCTAGCTCGTCGACTTCGTCTTCTTTTGACTCGGACTTCTTGTTCGCGGGTGTCTTGCCGCCTGGTGTTTTCTTGACGGGGGAGGAGGCCTGAGCGGTCTTCTCCTTCTCAGCTTTCCGGCGCTTGAAGTCCTGTTCGCAAAGCTCAAGGTGTACGATCTGTTTGAGGGCTATGTGGCCGACGGCAAACAGGAGCTGAGACAGTCCAAGGGCACAACTGCTGTCATGTACCTCCTCACCTGGGGCTTCGGGCTCTGGTGCGGTTGTCTCCTCCGGCATGTCACTCATCTCGACGTCGCCATCGGCATCCATTTGGCTGTCATCGACCTGTTCCTTCTTCGGCGGGGCCGCCTTTGGTGCAAACACTGCCTTTGTCTTGCGTCGAAGGACCTCAGAGCACAGCACATCCGGATGCTGAGAGAGTGCGTAGATGGCACCAATGGCCTGCTCCGCCAGACCATACCAGTCTCGACTATCGCTCCGGATGTCCAAGAGACTCGCCAGGCGAATGAGTACGGCATGATCATTGGGCAATCTCGTGTTTGTCTTGCCTGATACACCTTTGCTCGGTTTGTTGTCCGTCATGCGCATCAATGCAATGCAGGTGTACCGAGCCAGAATCAAGTCTCTGCGACCAATGGCACCGAGACCAATACGAAGACAGATCTCCATCTCCCTGACGACAATCTCTGGGTCGGCCAGTGCTATCATGCCCAGTACGATGATTGCGCCTCGTCGTTGCTGCCTGCTGATCTCCTTCTTCTGCACCCCATACACTTGCCAGAGCTTCTGGATGACAAGCTCGGAGATTGCTTTCTCCTTCATCATGGTTGCCAGCAGCTGCTCCAGAGAGGTCAGCTCCGCCGGTGTGGCGCCAAAGGTCAAGCTGATCATGTTTCGTGCCACGTAGTTGGCAGCGTCGTTTGCAGAAAAGTTACCAGGCGCGTCAAAAAATAGTCCTTTGTAGCATTCAATCAGGTGCGTCTGCACGCCTCTGCCTTCGTCGCTGTTGCCCTTGGTCCATATGAGCTTCAGCATGCGCCTGATGCCAGGCTTGGCTGTCTCCAGATGGTAAGCGTCAGCTACGACGAAAAAGTCCATTGCTTCAATGATCTCAGATTTGTTCTTGCTTGCAAGCAGCTTGGTGATATGTGGCGATGCTTCATGCAGAGTGTCGATGAACCGCAATGCCTCAATGTAGTATCTGCGGGTCAGCTGAAGCTTGTTCATGGCCTCTGCAGTGGCGGCGTCTTCCTGCGCTTTTTGCAAAGCAGCCACCTTCTGCTCCTCGGTCATTGGTGCTTTCTCTTCGACCTGAGTCGCATCGTCCAGCAGACTCTCGTCGACAGTCTGTTCTGCCTGAGTCTGCTCTGCAAGACCAGGAGTTCCTGCTGGAGGTTTCATTGCATTCAACTCGGCTTCACAAGTCTCCAGACGTTCATTCCACTCTCTGTAGCTGAGAAGACCGCCATGGAGGACAGCAAATGGATGAGTCGCCATCAGCTTTCCAAGCAGTTTGATGGCATTGCGGCGGACATTGCTGCTCTTGTCTTCTAGACTTCTCGCAGCAAGGTCAGCTGCCGCCTGTCTCCGCTTTGGGTACTTGGTCTCGAGGTCGCACAACTTGACGTAAACTTGGAGTGCTCTGCATCTACAGTATGGATTGACGTCCAAGAAACGTTCTTCAAGCACGTCGAAAAATGCGTTGATCTGGCCTTTGTGATTTTCGCTGCGCTCACCCTCTTCGGCTTTGGAGAGCATGGCAATGAGGTTGCCACAGACTTCGATAATTGCGCATCGCAAAGTGTAGTTCTCACTCTCCAGCAATTTCGCCAGGTAGGTGACCTGTCTCTGCACAACCCGCGGTGCTAGCTCAGACAGGCGGGCAACGAAGGTCGACACAGACTTTGGGCCTCTGGTGTCGTTTGCCGAGAACTCCTTGTTGGACAGCTCCTTCATGACCTCCTCGGCCAGTTGCGAATAGTCGTACTGCTCCGACAGAATGTTAAGAAACTCAGCCATCGGCTCGGCCAGGTGCTCAAAGTATGTCAGATTCTGTATGACGCTCGTCTGTGCGCCGTATGCGTGCCCATGGTGCTTGACTGCCACGCACAGCACTTTGAAAGCATGCATGCGAATGGCCGTGCTCTTGACCCTCTGCTCGCTCTCCAGGATGAGATATACCGGACGGGTGAAGAGGCCAATGAATGTGTCCCGTTCACTGGTCGTGACAAAGATCCTCGCCAGCTTCAACTTCATCACTTTGGTCATGGTGTCCAGAGCAGTTTGCAGCTGCGCCGACGGGTCCCAATTGCCATCTTTGTGCGCACCCTTCTTCGCGCCCTTACCACCTTTGCCACGCGCCGCAGCAGCCGACTTTTCTGCGCTCTTCGCCTCCACCGCCGCTATGCACCACTGAAGCAGAAACGCGAAAATCTCCAGAATCTGCTTGTGCTGCGCCGTCTCTGTTTCACCCTCCTGCTCTTCATGATGGACCGTCTCGGCCTCTGCGCCAAGCCCGCTGATAACGAGGTCGAGCAGCTTACCGAGTGATACGGATGGGAGGAACGAGGTTTGCCTGCAACGAGCGAGAAGCTCACGATCAGTACCAGCGAGTGGAGTGTTTGCATCAGACTGTTGGTCTGGCGGGGTGGTGGGGGCGCACTTGAGCAGGAACTGCAGGCTGTCCAATATCTGCGGTTGCGCGACAGCGTCCGGATTCTCTCCAATCGCATCTGCGATCGGGTTGAGCACGCTGTTGACGAGGCCAGGTGAATAGGCATCGGGGTCATTTTCGCAATCCGTCAATGCTGCGTCCGCTTCGGGTGTGAGGATGGACTGCGGGTCGTCGAGATACGCCTTGAGAGCGGCGTTGATGTCGAAGTCGGCCATGGCGGCGACGATCATGCGCTGCAATGCGCTGGGGCAGATTGTCGACTGCGTCAATACTGTACTTATCTCTGCAGACCACAGCTCAGCGGTTGACGCTCCAAAGTCCAGGAAAGTAAATAGAGCTAGTGTTCGAATGCGGGCTAGTGTCAACAAATCGCGTCAAACTTGAACGCGCCTTCCCATTCCCTGCACATGCTGAAATCCACGCTGAGGTCCGCTTGTACTCAAGTACTTTCACAGATGAATCTTGCTTGATAGCTGCCTAATATCATTCGCAGACTGTGCGGTGGAGCGGAGCATGGCGACGACTGTCAGACGGTCGCATTTCGCGGTGCCCATCCAGGACCCGGGCACGGGCACCGACGAGACTGAAAGCATGGAGGAGAGCATGGGTCCTTTGGAAGAAAGCGGCGAGACTATCTCTGAGGAGGAGGAGGAGCTTGATGACGCCGTCGCTGATGATATCGAGCGATTTGAGGCGTCTTTCAAGAACATTACCCAAAGATATCGCCTCATCAACAGGATCGGCGAGGGCACCTTCTCTACCGTCTACAAAGCCGAAGACTTGCTATACGACCACTACAAGAATGACTGGGACTTCGATGCCAACAAGGAAAATCTGGACGCCAATGCAGCCACTGTCAAGCAACCACATGATCGACCAAAAGCTCGGTTCGTCGCCATCAAGAAGATATATGTCACCTCATCGCCACTTCGCATATTGAACGAGCTCGAGCTGCTGCATGACCTGAAAGACTCACCAAATGTCTGTCCCCTCATCACCGCCTTCCGCCATCAGGACCAGGTCATTGCAATTCTTCCTTTCTTCCCACACAAAGACTTCCGGGATTATTACCGCGAATTCTCGGTCGATGACATGCGCGTCTACTTCCACAGCCTCTTCACTGCGCTCAAATGGACGCACGAGGCTCAGATCATACATCGAGACATCAAGCCCACAAACTTCTTATACTCGCCCAGTCAACGGCGAGGCGTGCTTGTCGACTTTGGATTGGCAGAGCGGGAAGGCACCGATTACCATCACTGCACCTGCTGCTACAAGGACAAGGACCGCTCACGCAAGATCAACACATCGGTGTATGCCGCCACACTGAATGCAGCACAGGCCACGAACCAAGCGCCACCTCCACCATCATATCCGAACAATGACCAGCGCCCTTCTCGCCGAGCCAACAGAGCAGGCACTCGCGGGTTTCGGGCTCCCGAGGTGCTGCTGAAGTGCACTGCTCAGATGTGCGTGATCGACGTTTGGTCGTGCGGTATCATTCTGCTCACCTTCCTGAGCAAGCGCTTTCCATTCTTCCACTCTGCCGATGACATAGACGCCTTCATCGAGCTGTGCTGCATCTTCGGCAGGAGGAAGATGAAGGATGTCGCGTTGCTGCATGGGCAGGTGTTGCAGACCAACATCCCGACATTGAGTGAGAATGGACACAGCTGGGAGAAGATCATCTTGTGGTGTACTGGACGCAGCAAGAAGGACGGCACTTCCGGCCTAGGTGGGCTGAGCAAGGAGGAGCAAGAGGCTGTCGCTTTCATGAGTTGTTGCCTCGAGCTCGATCCGAACAAGCGCATCACGGCTGAAGGCGCATTGGAGCATCCTTTCCTGGCAGGTGTTGAGGAGGCGGCCGAGGAGGAGAGCGAATGAGATGGCCAAGCAACGAGAGGCGATTATGGTATCGAGGCTGTACTATAGTGGGCATTGCTGGCTGGGCATTCGTTGGCAAGACTAATGGCGTGAAACGAGAGACGAAGCATGAGATATATGTATGGTGTTGCAGGATGCATCTAGGTGGCATAGTGAGCTTTAAGATACCCTTTTGTAGATATGTATTGTATTACTCTCTTTCTCCAATATGTAAATCTTCTGCACATGGCGTATTCCCTGATTGAGTGACGGCATTGTCACGATGAGTACATGTTTTCATGTTGATATGATCGAATTGGTTATCCACCTGCATGTTACCATGCTTTAGAAGTTGAGGGAGGGAGGCACAATCAATACCTTATAGAAGCGAGTCGCGTCGAAGCTGTAGAAGCTCGGGCCACATCGCGAGCTCCAAACACTTCATCAAGGATATTCAACTCGAGCCTTTGCCGTTGTACCTATAGCGACAATGCGCCGAGAGGTGCTCAAGCGCGCCTGTGCTCCTTGTCGGACGCAGCTGCAACATCAATCGTCAATCGGTCGAAGACGAATACAGATCAGCGCCACGCCATCGACCACCGAGCCACAGCAGACCTTGAGCAATGGCGCCGAGGCCCGCATGGAAGTAATCGGGTCGCCGTTCTCCCTCTTGTCGGCCTCGATATCCGCATCACAGAATCTGTATACACGGAAGGGGACTCTGGTTGGCTTCAACGGCAAAGCTGAGAATGCAGTATCGACCCTCTCCATCCTTGAACCTTTCAGAAGAGCACTCGTGGGCATACCTTTCCTGTATCAGCGGGTCACCTCGCCGACGCCGTACACAGCACTTATAGCGCCAAAGTCACCGATCACGAGTTTGGCAGTGGTACACCTAGATGGCAGGCTAGATTGGATGGTAGCGCAGAGGAATGCGCTGTTGGCGTGGACAGGACAGACATTGCGCTTGTCTCCCAGGCTCAATACCAATATGGTAGGATCAGGCTTATATGTTGTCAGAACGCGGGCTGACTGGATTAGAGCCTTGCACATTGGGGTAGCACTTCAGTCACTGGACGCGGCCTTCTCGCCGTGAGCGGCAAGGGCTTGATACATCAGGTTACCCTAAAGACGGACGAGGAGTACGTGGTGCATCCAAGCAATGTAGTGGCATACACAATACAGAAGAATGCACCGCAGCCATACCGGTTTAGAGCAAACCTGTTGCGGTTCCAGATACCCAGCCCGACGACGCTTCTGCCAGACACCAGATTTTGGCGGACAATGCGCGAGCATGTGGTTTGGAAGTTCATCAGCCAGACAGCATTCACGATTCGCACATGGGCGAGACGGACGATATGGGGTGACAGGGTATGTTATGCAACCACGCTTTCCTCACTATGCCTGACCAATATACAGCTATTCCTGCATTTTCACGGCCCGACTACGATTCTTGTGCAATCTCGTGGTTCAAGCCTACGAGATGCACTGACGTCCGAGAATGTCAACGAGATTGCCGACAGCCCAGCAGGCGCAGTACCAAAAGCACTACACATCAAGCCGGAGGACGCTATCACGGCACCAGAAGGGCAGACCTCACCAGCAGCCGCGAAGACGAACCTGAGCTATGCGACCATAAGCCGGGATGGTCATGGCACTGTCAAGTTCGACAAGGACAAGCAGTAGCCTGAGAATCACCTCATCACTTCTGCTCTGGGCAAGAACTCCCTGCAATCGGGCATAGATCACCTGTACATTACCACTTCAGCAGACATCCCCGCGGCCTGCTATCGAACAGAGCCGGGGTCGACATCCCTCAAGTCCTTGTAGAACCAGACTTCATCTACTAGCGTTCCATCTCTCGGACTGATCCCGTACTTGGGTATGACACCCCATGCTCTGTACCCAAGTCGCGGGTATACCTTTTCTGCCGGCGAGCCCACTGATGTGTCAAGAACCTTTGAATCACTTAGCATCATTCGGAAACCATTTGACTTGATGCATTAAACTGATTTGATGCGTGACACTAATTTGAGGCGTGACATTGTTTTGACGCGTCACATTGATTTGACGTGTCACATCGATTTGATGTATCAGACTTACCAACAGGTACCTCCCTCGCTTAACCGCCTCATCCTCCAACTTCGCCATCAACCTCCTAGCAACGCCTTTCATCCTGTGACTCGGGCTCACCATGAGCTTCTTGACGGTGGCTCGGAACGGCCCTGTCTCGCCGGGAGGCATGTACAGCGCGACGTAGCCTGCTAATTCTGTCTGACTGTCGTCGGTGAATTGGAGGACGATGAAGTGTGTTTTCCCTTCTGAAACTTCGTGGGCGAGGTCTTGCCAGTACTTTAGGAGCTTTTGTTGGTCCATTTGGCCGTTTTGGTCGGGTAGGAAAGTCGCGAGTTGGTTGTCGCTGAGGATGCATTCGCCGTGGATGCGGGCGAGCTGGGAGAGGATTGTTGGGGTGTTGTGGGTGGAGGGGTTGAAGAGGGTAGGGGAAGGTAAAGCCATGGCGAGCTGGGCGTGGTCACGGGTTCTGTTTACTTCCTACCTCAAGACGTAGCTGGCGTTATATATAATCACCAAATCCACCTGTCTTCTTCGCGTGTCGGCGCGACATCTCACATGGGGGATGCCTTAGCTGGCCGACCTCGGCTTCCCTATCTCATGCGAATAGCGGGTACCTCATCTTGACACCGAACTTGAATCCTATCCATCTGATGCAACAAGAATGATCCTGTCGCACATCGCAATGGATATCATTGCTAGCAATAAGAGACATGAGGTCGGCACGAGCACGCGACAGAAGCCGCCGCCACGCCGCTGTGGCTGAGACAAGTCCGGCTTGGCTCACATCATCGGCCAGTAACTACGGCGCAAACTCAAGCAGATCCTCCAAACAAACCGGTTTGTTGGTCGCGTGCTTTAACCTTCAGTAAATACACAGCGAGTGACATTGCCGTACAGCCTCTACATCTGTTTCGCACACGGTAGGGACGTTCGCTTCTCCTTCCATTTCTTCTCATATTCTTGCGCGCCGGGAGACTTGGGAAAAGATGACGCTCGCTGCCAGAAGCCTGTTGTTGCCCGCCGCGCTCTGCGTCCTTGTTGCGGCGGGTCCATTGCCTGATCCTACGCCTGTTCCGAACCGTATTCAAGCACGCGAGCCGGTCATTACACCTGCGGCGGATATAGATTGGCGGAAGTTGGACAAGAAGGCTTTGAGCGATCTCACGGCTGAGGTTGCTAGTGATGTTGATTCGGTGCTGAGTGGACTTGGTTCTGGACTGTCATCATGGGTGGCTAGCGGAGTGCAACCATATTTCCAGGCATTGCCGACGGGAGACTCGGTGGCCAGCAGCCTAGGTATAGGCAGTTCAGAGCTGGCTGCAGTTCCGACCAATGTGCTGAACATCGACCCTTACGCGAATTACACGGACCAAGGATGGAATGTACGATTCCACGGCAATGTCTACAAGCAGCCAAACACCAGCAACGAGACACTCAACAAGCTGGCTGGCGACCTGTTCATCTATGGGGTCGATTACGACAACTTAACAGCTTCTGAGCAGGCGATGGCGCGAAACCTCACGGCAGAGATCTTTGTCGTTCAGCAAGGAGATGTTGCTGTCAACACCATCCATTTGGAGCCAGCTACCAGCCAGGGATCCAGCGGTCAGGCAGGTGGAGGAGGTGGGACCACAAACACAACCGGCGGTACTCAAGATGTGACTTTGCCGTACAATACTACCGCCGAGGGAGACTTCGATGTGTTCGTTCCGATTCAGAGCAACGGTCTCACCGCCGGCAACGAGACCTCTGAGATTCAGCGTCTGAATACCTATGTGGAAGGAGCAACTCTTGGCAACAGTACAGCCTATCTTGTCCCCGACCAAGGTCTTACGGTCATCTCGGATATCGACGACATTCTCCGCGTCACCAAGATCTACGAGCCGGAGCAAGGACTGCTGAACTCCTTCGCCCGTCCCTTCACTGCTTGGGAGAACATGCCATCCATTTACGCCAACTGGAGTCAAAGTATCGAAGGCATTCATTTTCACTACCTCACAACTACTCCGGAGCAAGTCACGCGCAACTACATGCAGTTCATCTACAGCACCTACCCTGGCGGCAGCTTCGACACTCGGCCGCTGAACTTTTCCGATGTCAGCGCGACTCTGAGCATTCGGAAGTTCTTGTTGGTTAAGATCTTCGAGACCTTTCCTCAGCGGAAGTTTGTCCTCGTGGCCGACACGTCAAACTCGGATGTCATGCGCGACTATCCCGAGATGGCGACTATGTTCCCAGGCCAGGTGCAGTGTATTCTCTTGAGGAACACGACGAGCACGGATCCTGGAGACAAGTTTCCTTACGATACCAGTGGCTTCAAGGGGTTGAACCAGTCGATGTACATGTTCTTCAAGAACGCTGATGTGAGTTCCAAGCCTGGAGGAGGACGATCAAATGAGACATTGGCTGACATCGTTGACTATTGCAGGATCTCACGAATCTGGACATCGCGGCTGGTCAATGCTACAACACTTCGGTAAGTCAAGGCAACGGCGAACGATGCCATCTGAGACTGCATCTAATCATTATCTTTTGTGTCTAGATTGCGCAAAACGTGACCTTCTCAACCCAAGGGCTACCCTTCGGACTGAGCTCTACGACCAGCACGAACGGGAGCGCCAATGGTAGTAGCAGTACCACCACCAAGTCTGGCGCTGGCGCGCTCAGCTCTGACTTTGGCCTGACCTTCTTTGGCTTCCTGACTGTGCTCTTTTGGCAGTTGCTATAATGTCGGCGAGCTGCCTTTGTATATTTGCATAGCGAGCGGTGGGTAATGAGCATTAGCGACAGCTGTATGTGCATAATCAGAATTTTCCAATGGTCAGCTTTCATTTTCTTGGTGGGTTTGTCACACTAGTGAGCACGCATGCGTTTTGATGAGCAAATCACGATCCTAGTGCGAGCGATTAGGTTATGTCAAGAAGCTACGATCTATGCCCACACCGTCCGTGGTCTTGGAATTCATTAATTTTATTCTTCTGCCTTAGATGCATGACATATACTGCATTGTAGGTACTGCCCACCCCCCTTCATATCATTTCGCAGCTCGGGTAGGGAGGCGCAGTGCATAGTGCATGAAGACAAAGGCGGCCAACGCATATTCCGCATGCACCAAATTTCTGGTGTGTCTCACAACATGTAGATGGTGGGATCAGTGACCTTCGCGGGCTGCAAACACTCCCATAGCCGTTCACGTCAAGCGTCTATGATTGCTGAGGTTCTCGGCCTGGAGCCTCGATGCAGGTAGGGGCAACGTCATGTAATGCATGTAAACGGCTATAGGTAGGAAATCCATCAAATGACTGTCAAGCATTTCTTTCTTGCATCTGCAAGTCGCAACTTCGAGATTGGGGCATCCTTGTATAAGCACGGACACCGTCGTCACTGTGCATAAGAGGCGCCAAGAGCGACTTTGGCTGACTCGAAGGCTCCATCATGTCCCACTACCTCACACTCTCTGGGCATGACATGTTATTCACGTAGGTACTCTTTTGATACAGCATAGCGACGATAGTAGTGGTAGAGGACGGCAGTGAAGCAGAAGAACACAAAACTTGCTTTGCGGGTTACTTCAACGGACGGCGCCCCGCTGCGATCCGCGACTCCGCCGCGAGAGGCTGGTTGTGGTTGTGTCAGATTAGGCCCCGCGTCATCTGGCTGGGCTGGGTTGTCGCAGCTGGGCAGAGCTTCAGTGGGCGCTCGCTGAGTTTCATATCACACGATCAACACGAGCAGGCGCAATAACGGCCAGTCAGACAGCGACAATCTCGAGGAAGTGTAGGCATTGCGGAGCGAAGCCGTGAGAAACAGGCGCCTTACGGGGGTCTGCTCCCATCTCTACGAAGCGCACGCAGCGCGGGTGAAGGTTGAGCTGAGCCGGCAAGATGTCTGTTCGCGGCGAGCGCGTCGTGTATCGGGAGCGCGACGAGTACGAAGAGCCACGGCGCACGTATACGACTGTCAGTATATCTTCATCTTGAAACAAGGCCATTTGTATATGCAGAAACTAATACTTTGTGCAGGTCAAGAGATATCAGGTGCCTGAACCCAGCAGCCGCTCGGTCATCCGCGAATCCGACGATGTCAAGGAGGACAAGATCATCATCCGGCGGGAGCGCAGAGAGTCTTCGCCCCCATCCGAGCCGAAAGAGGACATCAAGTGGAAGGTGACTGAGCGGGTCTCAAGATTGCCAAAGGAGAAGGATGAGGAGATTGATTTCAAGATCGAGGAGCGCATACGGGAGCGCGAGCGGCCTAGAGAAGAGATCGACTACAAGATCATTCGCGACCGAGACCGATATAACCGCGGCCGCGATATAGCTTATCGGGTACTGGAACGTGACAGCGACTGGGACCGTCATTCAGCTTACTCGGGACGCACCCATTCTGCCCCGAGAACCGAGTTTAAAGTGGTGGAGCGTGATCGTGAGATCATTCGTGCACCCTCTCCGCCCTCGCCAGTGCCGGAACGGATACGGGAGTTCAAGTTTGAGCGTGAGCGTTCTTTCTCGCCTCCACCCAGGCGGAGCGCGACTCTGGACCGGCCTTATGATTTGGAGAGGTACAGCAAGAGCACCGAGTACTTTGCGCAACCCCAGCCGATCATCATCCGCGAGCCAGCACCACAGCCCATCATTATTCGGGAGAGAAGCAGAGAGCCTCAAGTGATCATCCGGGAAGAGCGCCGCGAGCCCAACTACGAGTTCATCGAGCGGGAAGAGGTCAAGGAGCAGTCTTTGGTTAAACGTGAGGAACCGCCTCCACCAGAAGTGATTCCTCCACCCGCTCCTGCGACCGTGGCAGAGAGCGTCAAATCGGCGAAAACTGGAAAGTCAGAGCGGAAAGAGCCCGAGGAGGAGAGCTACTTCTACGAGCGTCGTGTGCGAGAGGTTGACCGCTCGCGACGACGTGACGAGAGCTACGATCGAAAGACCGAGATAAGACCTCGTGACAGTGCATCGCAGTACAGCAGCGATGACAGTTATGAGTACGTGCGTCGGGAGCGCACATATGATGGCGAGCGCGATCGGGATCGCTCACATTCACCTAACCACCGGCGCCATCTGGCCGAGGGCGCGATTGCTGGTGTTGGTGCCGCCGAAATCCTGAGACATCATCGCAGGTCTGAAGGCAAGCCTAGTGGTGGTAGGTTTGTCAATGATGCGGCTGGCGGTGCATTGGGTGCCATTGGCGCTGAAGCTCTCAGCCGTGTCAGAAGTGCCCGCAGCAAGAGCAGAGTGTCCAGGCGGTCCAGAAGCCGCTCACGCAGCTGGTCCGATGACGACAGGGATACTGTCCGGCCACGTCGCAGGCGGCGATCCAGGTCTCGCTCCAAGTCCTTGTCGCGGGCCCAGCAGCTTGGCGGACTGGCCGCAGTAGCCGCTGTTGGTGCACTCGCTGGCTACGTAATCAAGAAAAACAACAACAAGGAAACCGTCATTCTCCCTCCGGAACCACGTCGAAGTCGTAGCAGGAGACGCCGGGCTAGCGTCGACAGCTACTACAATGATCGCTTCTCCGACCCTGGAAACAAAGCCACCAACCCTGAACACCGCAACCGCCGCATTGCGCAAGCTGGTCTGGCGTCTGCGGCAGCAGCTGGAATTTGGGACCGTGTTCGTTCGAAGAGTCGAGGAGCTCGTTCAAAGTCGCGTGTTCGTCAGGGTGTGCCGATTGCAGCAGCGGGTCTTGGCGGTGCGGCGCTCGCTGGCCTGTACGAAAACAGCAAAGCCAATAAGGAGCGGCAGAAGGAGGCAATCATCGAGGAGGAGGCAGGCAGAGGCAGGCGCAGGCGCAGTCGGTCTCGGAGTAGGTCTGTCCCTGCTTCGCATTATGCTGATGACAGGCGTGTTGACGATCAGGGGTTGATAGCTTATGGCAATGAGCCTATCTATCCTGATCAGCAGGGCCGCGGATACTACAGTGATGAGGAACCCGGCATGTACCGACGTCGGCATCGCGGCGGAAGCAGCAACGGCAGCAGCCCGGACACTCGACGGCGTAGTCGGTCGCGAGGCGGAAGGAGCCTGGCCGAAGCTGGTGCCGCTGCGGGAATCGGTGCTGCCGCTGGACATGAGCTTGGTCGGCAACGCGAGCGATCTAGGCAGCGCGACGGCAGAGGGCGTAAGTGTAATCTATTTATGCCGTCGGACAGAGCTGACAAGTATCGTGCAGACGACGACAGAGGTTACCAAGATCCGTACTACGATCAAGACCCTGTATATAGCCCGGCTGCAGCGGGCCACCATAATGGCGGTTACTTACCATATGAGCAGACTCCGCAGTACGAACAACCATACGGCGGACAGCAGCAACAATACCCATCCGGCAACTACTTCCCGCCTCCGCCGACTGGCGAGCACGCTGCTGCTCAACAGCCATATCCAGAGCAACAGCAGTATCAGGCGTATAATCCGGCGGATTACGCTCAAGGTGGCTACCAGCAGCAGCCTTACCCGCAGACTTATGGCCAGTACGGCGAAAGTGATGCGAACCTGGGAGCCCCACATGCACATGAGACGTATGCAGGTGACCAAAGGGGCTATGGCAATGGAGAGCCTGCAGCACCTCATGATGGGAGAGGTAGAAACCCTGAGAATGTGAGTGCTCCCACCGCCGCTTCTGCCGCCGAAGACCATCCCGCTCCGACTGGTGAGCATCAGCAGCAGCATGAGTCTCAAGATGCGGGTACGTCTCCACACGCCGTACCCGCATTCGCGAGTTTTGATTCTGCAGGAGAACATGCTGATGTGGAGCTTGATACAGATGGTCTAGAGACTCCTCGAGCCGAGCGCTCGCGGAGCCGTAGTCGTGTGAGATTCGATATGGATCAGAATACGACGCGCGAGATTTCACCAGAGAAGACGAGGAGCAGTAAGAGTGAAAGTAGCAGCGGTAGCGGCAAAGGTAAAGAACGAGCGAGAGAGGAGCAACGACACAGCGACAGCGAAGTTTCTGGAGACCGAAAACATAGACGTCGTAGGAGGCGCGAGGATCGGGATGGTGATGGCGAGCGCAGGAGCGGCAGGCGATCTCGCCGCGAGGGAGGAGGAGGAGGAGGCTCGTCTACGTCGCAGTTGATGAATGATAAGTATGAGCGTGATCCGGATAGTGACTCGGAGGGGACTGTGGATTTGCCGCCGAGATTTGATGAGCATGGAAATAGAAAGGATGACGGGGATTCGTTGGAGAAGGCGATTTCGGGCTTGCTTGGGTCGAGGGGTGTGACGGATTTTCTTGCTGGACTAGGAGGGGGTGGGAGTTCGAGTAGAGGGAGGGAGGAGGATGATGAGGGGAGGAGTGGGAGGAGGAGGGGACGGCATTGAGAGAGGGGTCTGTTTTCTTTTTTTGGATGAAGGAAGGAGGGGGTTGGGGTTCTCTTGGTACCGGGGGTTTGGGCATGAGGGTTATGATATGATGTTACGAATTATGACGACAGCAACAGCAATTCGACAGTTTTATTTTGATCAGTGTGAGGGTTTGGTTTGGTCGTTTTGTGTACTTGCCAGGGCGTCGGTAGTGGCTGAGTCACTATTTGGGGGACAGATGGGTGGAAGACGCTGGTATTGGCAGTACTGAAAGGTCATGTCCCTTGTTTTCGAGAAGGTGGTATATGACTACTTTCCCCCTTTTGTACAATGCAATCATTCGTCGTAGCATGAGCTGATCACTTACGCAGTAGCAGCATCAATACTCAGGGGAGTCCTTCGTCCTACGATCCGCCGCGGAAACCTCATTCGCTCTCAGCAGTTGCTCTCGCTTGTAGCAGAACCGCCTAATGCTAGGCCGCCTCCCATTTTCTCTCTCTCAGCCGTTCTTGATCAATCGCACGTTAAGAAAACTCATCCGCCTCACCCTCCTCAGTCTTGACACCCGCCTCCTCGTCCTCACTCTCCTTAACGACCGCCGGCGTCGCCTTCTTCTTACGCGGGTTCGCCTTCTTCTTCTTCTTCGTTGGGCTCTCACCCATAGCAGCAGCAGCCTCGTCGTCGTCGTCGTCCTTGTTGGCGGCTGATGCGGCGTTGGCTTTGCGCTTGCTGGTGGTCTTGGCTAAGATCAGCAAATGATGAAGACTTTCTTATGGGTGCGGGAGGGGGGAGTGAGGATTACCTTGCCAGGAGTCCCGGCAGCGACTGGCTCGGCTTCTTCACGCGCCTTATTGCGGAGTTTGGCCTTTTCCTTGTCGATCATGACTTGCGCGGCTTTTTTCGTGCGGTTGGGTGGGAGGGTGAGGTCGGCCCTGCATTGCGAGGGGAGGGAGGTGTTAGCTTCGAAGTAGGATTCTTTGTGGTGGAGGTGGAGTGTTGCGTACCATGGGATTGTTCCTTGCTTTTCGATGATTTGGAAGAGGAGGGCGAGCTGGTGGTGGTGGATGGGTTAGTGGAGGTTGCGAGGTGAGGGGGAGTTCTCGTCAGGGGGTCGAAGGTACTTTTTCCTCGTCGGTCCAGAGGATTTTGCTGGGGGTGGCAGTGGTGTCGGACATTGTGGGTATTGGGGTTGGGTGTAGGTGTTCGTAGTGGTTGGAGGTGTTTGTGGTGATTGGGGTTGAGTATGAGTTGAGGGTTTGTGGGTGTGAGTGTGCAGCTGTCAGTCGTGGAGCGAGGAGGAGGAGGAGGAGGAGGAGAAGGAGAAGTCTTGCGCGAAGCAGGTGCGGGTGACTTAATGGTCGTCGATTTGCAAGTTCACTGGCAGGTTGCTGCCTGAGCAAGCAGATTCACAAGTTCACTTCTCGCCGTTATCTCTGAACGGCTTTGATACGGCATGAAGCGCGGTCCTGCGATTTTCGACCCATAGTTCACTCTTTACCGTGCGATAAGCGCACCTGAGGGCGGCAAAAGGCTACTGTGTCTGCGTAAGTGCTAAAGCCGCCTTGTGCAGATTCATAAGTGGACCGACGTTGGTCTCCTAGGCCGGTCAGGATGAATCGCAACTTCGACGATCTGGCTCCCTTGGACAATAAAGAAACGTTCACGCGAACACCATGGGCTGCCAACCTCCTCAATCGTCCGAATACTGTATTGTCCCAATCTATTCTCATCCTTGAACAACGGCGAATTGGCAAACGACGCTCGTGGATCATGTACTCGCCGGCGCACTTCGCAGACTCGATAACACTTTTTGCGGGGCTGTCACATGCTAGACAACAAGTCGAGCGTCGCCGAATAGATAAGTCACGCTCGTTACGCAGATACCGACGTACCGCATTGTTTGGCCAAATTTTGCAGGTCGACAATGTAGCGTAACATGCCAATTGCTACCACACCACACTGATCTTGATGGTTGGACGAGCATTGGTTCATGCCGCTATAGCAAGAGCTGGGGGCTCACGCGACTGAAGGATGCAGCTGCGATTGCCTAAAATCCATCACGACACTCTGTGCATTGCATTGCAGGTACATCAACATTCAGGATAGTGTGAGGTGTGTTGGGCGTCAATGAGGTTTCGCCTAACGAAAGGCGAGGCGTGATACATCAAGGTGACCTATATATGCAGATATGCAGCGGCACGGACCTCCCCTTGATGCATAAAAGCTTATTTCGCATGCACCATTTCCTCTCGAGGATGATGAACCCACCACCCACTTTCGCCTCACGTGGCCAACATTGACCGTCTGACCATCGCTACCAGTGCATCGGCGTCGCCGCAGCCGAATGTGCTTGTCTGAATGCTCCATCGTGTTGCCCAAGGCTTTCTCAGGACTGCCGTAACCCAAAGTTCCACCAGCCGCAGCGCATTTCTTCCTTCACAGACGCTGCTTTCACCAAGCTGTAACACAGCGCGCGCAACAGCCGCCGCCACATTCTCTGTGTTGACCGCAACGAGAAAAAACGACAGCAAAACTTCGGCATTATTCAGCAAGACCAGTCAGCTCCAGATCCACCCAGCATACTACTACAGCAGGCGCGCATCGCTCTTCACCGCATCAGGCAGCATGGAGCACAAACAGACGTCGACGACGACGAAGCGCAAGCAGCCGCCCACCGCCACCGCAACAGATCGCCCTTCCAAGCGCAGACCCTCGCAACCCATGGACGACGGCCAAGACAAGCTGTACGCAAACGGCGCATCGATCTCCGTCTCCGCCAACGACACGCCCAACGGCTATGGAACCCCCGAACGGATCGATGAAGAGATGAACGGAGTGGTGCATGCTGCTGCGACGGCGGATACGGCGGAATGGCAGGCGACGATCGAGAAGGTGGTGAGGAACGTGGTTAGCATACACTTCTGTCAGACATGCGCCTTCGACACCGACTCGGCCATCTCCAGTGAAGCAACGGGATTTGTGGTGGATGCCGAGAGGGGCTACATCCTGACGAACAGGCATGTGGTGGGCGCTGGCCCATTCTGGGGTTATTGCATCTTTGACAATCACGAGGAGTGCGATGTATACCCAGTCTACAGAGATCCGGTGCATGATTTTGGTATCCTGCGATTCGATCCCAAAAAGGTCAAATACATGCCGTTGGCGCAGCTAGAGTTGAGACCGGACTTGGCGAAGGTCGGGTCGGAGATCAGGGTGGTGGGTAATGATGCAGGAGAAAAGCTCAGTATCTTGTCTGGTGTCATTTCAAGGTTGGACCGCAATGCGCCAGAGTACGGAGAGGGCTATAGCGACTTCAACACGAACTACATACAGGCTGCGGCTGCTGCGTCAGGTGGCTCATCTGGGTCACCTGTCGTCAACATTGATGGATTCGCGGTTGCTCTGCAGGCCGGTGGAAGAGCGGATGGCGCAGCAACAGATTACTTCCTGCCTCTCGACAGACCGTTGCGAGCATTGCAATGCATAAGAGAAGGCAAGTTCGTGAGCAGAGGGACAATACAGACGCAATGGGTCATCAAGCCTTTCGACGAGTGTCGGAGATTGGGACTGAGTGCAGAGTGGGAGACCAAGGTGCGCGCCGAGTTCCCCAAGGAGACTGGCATGCTGGTGGCAGAGGTCGTGCTGCCCAAGGGACCGGCCGACGAGAAACTGGAGGAGGGAGACGTGCTGGTCAAGGTCAATGGCGAGCTGTTGACACAGTTTGTTCGTCTAGATGATGTGCTGGACAGCAGTGTAGGCGGACAGGTCAAGCTGCTAGTACAAAGAGGAGGTCAGGATGTTGAAGTGACGATCGACGTTGGTGACCTGCACGAGATTACTCCCGACCGCTTCGTTTCTGTGGCAGGCGCCTCGTTCCACAACCTCTCCTACCAGCAGGCACGTCTCTACGCTGTGGCGATTAAGGGCAATGGAGTCTATTGCTGCGAAGCATCTGGCTCATTCCGATTCGAAGGCTCCGAGTGTGGCTGGCTGGTGCAGTCAGTCGACCACAAGCCGACGCCAGACCTGGACACATTCGTTCAGGTGATGAAAGACGTCCCGGATCGCAGTCGGGTCGTTGTTACCTACAAGCACCTTCGCGACATGCATACCCTCAACACATCCATTATGCTTGTAGACCGTCACTGGCACAAGACTATGCGACAAGCTGTCCGCAACGATGACACTGGCTCATGGGACTTCAAGGATCTCTACGACCCAGTCGAGCCGCCAGTGCCAGTCCCGCGCAAGGCCAACTTCATCCAGATGGACGGCGCAAGACACCCGCAGGCTGTGGACATTATCCGATCATTCGTCCGCATTAGTGCGATGATGCCACTGAAGCTTGACGGTTTCCCAAAGGCCCGTAAGATCGGCTTTGGTCTGGTCATCGATGCAGAGAAGGGTTTGGTCGTTGTCAGCAGAGCTATTGTGCCGTATGACATGTGCGACATTTCCGTCACGATTGCCGACAGCATCATTGTTGACGGCAAGGTCGTGTTCATGCATCCACTGCAGAACTACGCCATCATTCAGTACGACCCAAGTCTGGTCCAGGCTCCAGTGAAGGCTGCGAAGCTGGCGACCAAGCCTATCAAGCAAGGCGAGCAAACTATCTTTTTTGGTTTCAACCAGAATCTTAGGCCAGTTGTCGCGTCGACTGCAGTCACGGATATCACAACTGTTGCTATCCCTGCCAGCGCATCGACACCACGGTATCGTGCCGTCAACCTCGACGCCATCACCGTCGACACCAGCCTCTCTGGCCAATGCGGCAGCGGTGTTCTTGTTGCTGAGGACGGCACTGTGCAGGCTCTCTGGCTGACGTACCTGGGCGAGCGATCCGGCAACAGCGGCAAGGACGTCGAGTACCACCTGGGCTTCGCTACGCCCGCTCTCCTTCCCGTCATCGAAGAGGTTAAGAGCGGTGGGCGTCCTGACCTTCGCATCCTCAATCTCGAGACGCAGACAGTCCAAATGTCTCAGTGCCGCATCATGGGTGTGGAGGAGTCCTGGATCGAGCGAGTCGAGCGCGAGGACCCCGAACGGCATCAGCTGTTTATGGTACGAAAGGTCGACGCTGGCAATGTAGGTGGTTTGACGGAGGGAGACATCATCCTCACTCTCAACGGCAAGCTCATCACGCGCGTCAGCGATATGGACTTGATGTACACCAACAAGACCCTCAAAGCCGTCATCATCCGCAAGCAACAGCAGATGGAGCTCGAGGTCCCCACGGTCCCAACATCAGAACTCGAGACCGACCGCGTCGTCGTCTTCTGCGGCGCCATCCTGCATCGTCCCCACCACGCCGTCCGCCAGCAAATCAGCAAGGTGCACAGCGATATCTACGTCTCTGCCCGCGTCCGCGGATCTCCGGCATACATGTACGGTCTGGCTCCTACCAACTTCATCCTAGCCGTCAACGCCGTCCCGACTCCTGACCTTGAAAGCTTCGTGAGGGAGACGAATAAGATTCCTGATAATACGTATTTCAGGCTGAAGATCATGACGTTTGATAATGTGCCGTGGGTTGCGACGATGAAGAAGAATGAGCATTATTTCCCGACGGTGGAGTTTTTGAAGGACGCAAGTGTGAGGGAGGGGTGGAAGAGGAGGACGTATGAGGGTGGGAGGGTCAGGAGGGGGGAGGGGGAGTTGATGCCGGAGGGGGGTGAGGAGGTTACGGTTGATGGGGTTGAGGAGGGGGATATGGAGGTTGAGGGGTGATGAAGAGGGATGTGGAGTGTGTAGTATTGCATAGCGCAGTGTAGCATTGCGGTGGGTGTGTATACTGTAGCATACAGGTGGTGCAAGCGCTGCTGGCCTGTGCTCTCCACTTTCTTCTTTCCAAGAAACTGTCTACATCCTCCTTCTCTCTGTCGCTTGTCCAAGTGACCTAATCAGTCCAGTGGTACACCAATGGACTCGGCAATCTGACAAACAAGCCAAGTAGACTGTCCTCGTCCACCTTTCCCACACCAACCGTGTCTGGTATAGGGATAACACTGCCTCCTGCATCGGCCGCCTGACTGATACGGCCGTGCTCCTCGCCTGCCTCATCAAATGGTTGCTCGAGGTGTCCTTCAGGATGCTTCTCCGCTGCACCACCGTCCTCCTGCTCCAATTCGTCAACAATACGTGTCTCCTCCAGCTGCTTCCGGACTCTCCTGGCCTTTAGCTTACTGGCGTACTCTACCTCCGGACCCATCTCTGCCGCCAAATTACGCACACTCTTGAAGGCCTCGCGATGTGCACCGGCAGATGGGATCTTGAGCTTCTCAAAGTCCTGCGCGTCGCCGTCGTCCTTTCTGGATGCTCATAGAATGGCGTTAGCATCGCTTGCCAATTTCAAGCCGTAATATATCCCTCCCAGTCGTGAAAGACGCCCCTCCCTCAACTGTTCATCACAAGATCATCGATAGCACCCATGCATCTCGACCCCCTCACTCCAACTTATCCAAATGCTCCAACCGCGTCAACACCACCTGCTTACTCGTCTCCTGTATCTCCCCCGCCAAAAACACCTCATCCAAAATCGCATACACTTTATAAAAATTAAACACCAAGTCCAACTCGCACACGTTCCCGAAAAACTGATCCAGCACTTCGACGAAGAAGTGGATCGCTTCGAGGTACGCGAGCTCGTTGTCGGCCGCGTCGACGCACGCGCAGAAGAAGAGGCCGGCGTACCGGCGGTAGACGATTTTGGAGCTGCCGCGGAACTCGACGAAGTTGGATTGGTGTTTTTGGTCGCGGGGGGCGACGAGGCGGTGGATTTCGCCTTTGAGTTTTTGTTTGCTTTCGTCGTTGTAGGGGGAGTACCATTTCGCTAGGCGGGTTTTGCCTCTGTTTTTGTTAGTGTTGGGGGGTGGTATTGAGGCGGGGTGGGGAATGTAAGGGGGTGTTGGGAAGGTGGTGGAGGGGAGGGGGGACGTACTGGCGGTTTTGGATGAGGACGAAGGAGAGGACCATTTTGGGGATGTTGTGTTGGTTGGGGTGTTTTGTTCTACACGGGCATGGAGGTTCGAGTGAGGGAGGGGGAGGTGATGTGAGCTGTCTCATGTGGAGGGCATGCTCGTGCTAGCTTCGTTAATGATTAATCAAGTTGTGAGCTGAAACTTGATTAAGCTAAAGTGCTTGCAGCTGCGCGCGTCATTGTCGCGTTGTGCTATGCGACCTTGTGTGGCGGGGACTTTCTCCCTCTGCACCTGATGCACATGTACCAAGCAGCACAATGCTATCTCTGTGTAGTTTGGACAACCCGGTCGCAGCACCCTTGACATATCGGGATGGGCTCGCGACTGGAGCAAAAGTCCAATTTGGTCCGAAAACGGATCGAAGGACACACCTTCGAAGACGAGGAAGGTGAGGAGTATGAGCCTTCCAAGTTCGGCGGCTTCAATGAATATTTCAGGCGGAAGAAGATCAAGCTACAGAACCTGGACGCGCAGTTGAGAGCGCAGTCCGCGGATAAGCCTCAGATCTTCAAAGGCGTAGTGTGCCATGTCAATGGATACACCCAGCCGTCTCTCAATGACCTGCACACCATGATTGTGCAGCATGGCGGCGGCTTCATCCAGTATCTGGACGGCAAGACAATGGTCACCCACATCATCGCCAGTCAGCTCACGCCTAAGAAGAAGGAGGAGTTTCGCAAATATCGCATTGTTAAGCCAGCTTGGATTGTGGACAGTATCAAGGCTGGCAAGCTCCTACCCTGGGACGCATATCGCGTCGTGGATGAGGGCGTTGGTCAGAAGGTGCTTGGATTTGCGGGTGGTCAGCTGCAGTCGCAGGTCAATAGGAAGGCGCAGACGTACAAGGAGCAGACTGATACCAGTTGGTATACGAGTCAGTTGAAGGCCAAGGAGCCGGATGGTCAACCCGCTGGCTCAGTGACGAAGAAGGCACGCTACACGCAGACTGTGACACCAGATGAGGATATCGAGGACGAGGAGTTTCCCATGCCGGAGATCACGTCTTCGATTGAGCGTCAACTGCAGCAAGGCGACGTGGAAGATACAGTGGACGAGGAAGAGCGCAAGCCCAAGGGAGGAAACCTGCTCGATGTCAGGACGGAACTTGAGACACCTCCACCGAGCAGTCCTGCACTGGCTGCCGAACCAGTGCTTGAAGGTGTGGGTCAACCTGGTCCAGTGCTGGAAGACAAGGCTATTGGAGAAGAGGCGCCTGCTCTCCGACCGAGAGAGGGATCACAGGAACCTGACTACTCCATGGCCGTTGTTCGCAACTCTGAAAAGCTACGTGCCGTTTCTCCCTCCAAGCTGGCCAAGATGACCGCGGAGGAGCACAATGCGCTACTCCTGTCTGACCCGAATATCCGGAAGTCGACCGTCGTGCATCCAGACTTTCTCGAGCAGTACTACCGCGAATCACGTCTTCATCATTTGTCAACCTGGAAAGCAGACCTCAAGTCTCAGCTCCAAGCCCTAGCCGCTGAGAAGTCGTCTACGCAAAAGACCAAACTAAAGAAGCTGCCCGGACAGAGGCGCTACATCATGCATGTTGACTTTGATTCCTTCTTCGCTGCAATATCGCTAAAGAAGTTTCCGCAATTCAAGGACAAACCAGCAGCAGTCGCACACGGTGGAGGTTCCGGGTCTGAGATCGCAAGTTGCAACTATCCCGCTCGGACTTTTGGCGTCAAGAATGGAATGTGGATGAAGCGAGCTCAAGATCTGTGTCCTGACCTGAAGATTCTGCCGTATGACTTTCCAGCATACGAAGAAGCGAGCCGCATGTTCTATGATGCCATCATGGCTACTGGGGGCGTTGTGCAAAGTGTCAGCATTGATGAAGCGCTTGTTGATATTAGCGCGATGTGCTTTGCTGAGAGCGGCACCGATGGCGTCAAGAGGTACGAGGGGGCTGTCTATCGTGAGCAGAAAAAGGCGGATGACATTGCTCAGCAGCTCCGAGATGAAGTGCTTGCAAAGACCGAATGCAATGTGTCTGTCGGCATTGGTGGCAATATTCTGCTTGCCAAAGTCGCATTGCGAAAGGCAAAACCTGCAGGGCAGTATCAGCTCAAGCCTGAAGAAGTGCTCGACTTCATTGGCAAGCTAGAGGTCACGAGTCTTCCAGGCGTGGCATGGAGCATTGGTGGTAAGCTTGAGGAAATTGGCATCAAGCTCGTCAAAGACATTCGTGAGGCCTCTAAAGAGAGGCTGATCAACACGCTCGGGCCGAAGACTGGTGAGAAGCTCTGGGACTACGCTCGTGGGATTGACAGGACCGAGGTCGGCGACCAGGTGATTCGCAAGTCTGTTTCTGCAGAAGTCAATTGGGGCGTTCGTTTCGAGAATCAAGAGCAGGTTGACGAGTTCATGCATGGACTGTGCGGTGAGCTGCACAAGCGTCTGATGAAGGAGCGCGTCAAGGGCAAGCAGCTCACAATGAAGGTTATGCGGCGGGCAGCAGACGCTCCTCTTGATCCGCCCAAGCATCTTGGGCATGGCAAGTGTGATACGTTCAACAAGAGTCTGCAGCTTGGTGTGGCTACGAACGATACTGCTGTCATCACCAAGGAGGCCATCGCTATGATGAAGTCGTTTAACATTTCGCCTGGTGAGCTGAGAGGCATTGGCGTTCAGATGCAGAAGCTTGATCCTGTCAAATCTGGGCCAGAAGGGGTCGATGTGGGTAGTCAAAGGAAGCTGCATTTCAAGCTCGGGCAGACGTCGAAGCCTGCTGTAGCTGAAAAGCTCGCCGGAAAGGATGTCGTTGCTCAAGACCCCATACAGGACGAGAAGACGCCAGAGCAACAGCGCATAGCTAATTTCAACAAGCCCAGCGTCAATGTGCAGCCAGTCAATCCCAGCACGCCATCCAAGAAAGCTCTCAATACACTCGGGACGCAATTTGTCATGCCAACCCAGGTGGACCCAAGTGTGCTTGCTGAGCTGCCTGAGGACATACGAGCCAAATTGGCGAGGCATGTCAAAACTACCGCTCCATCAGTGGTACCCAAGCCAATGCAAGATCCGCCGCGCGTTGCGTCCAGACCACAGTCACCTAGTCCCGCCCTGGCTTTGCCTAACCAGTCACAGCTCGATCCGAGTATTCTTGATGCCCTGCCGGAGGATGTGCGAGCTGAGATTCTAGGATTCTACAAATCGCCTGGCAATCGCAAACGAGGTGAACAGTCTGTTCTTCCACAATCACCGCGCAAGAATCGTATACTGCCGCCAACTTTAAAGGGACCCATCAAACGCAAGCGTGGTGGTGGTCTCTTTGCTGGTCGCGCTCGAAATGCTGACAATCCGACCCTCACGCAAGCAAACTTCGTTGCTCGCCCTCTGCCTGCGAAGCACCTGCAGGACGATAGCGCGGGTGGGACGACTGACACGGAGCCGGAGCCGGAAGAGCTAGATCCAGACTTCCTTGCTGCACTGCCAGATGATTTACGCCGCGAAGTCTTGGATCAACAGCGGCAAGCTCGTTTGCAACGGACTGGTGGTATCGACTTATCGCTTCATCAACGTCGTCGGAATCGTCGAAAGAAGGCTGGGGCTGATGACGAGGGTCCACTCGATCGGATCTTCAACCTCCCGCCGAGAGTGGAGAGGCCTTCATTCACGCAACGTAAGCTCACGGAGCTTCCGGAGCTGAGGAGCGCGATCAAGGGCTGGTATACCGAGTTCTCGTCTGATGGCGAAGGGCCGTACGAAGAGGATGTCTTGGCGCTGGTGAAGTATTTGAGGGATGTGGTGTTGGTGGAGAGAGATTTGGATAAGGCTGTGAAGGTTGTGAAGTGGATGATGTGGGTGTTAGAGGAGGATGAGGGCGAGGTAGCGGAGGAGGTGAAGCGGGCTTGGGTGGGTGCTTTGAGAAGGGTGGAGGAAGGGGTGCAGGGTGCTGCGGCGGAGAGAGGGATGGGGAGGGTGGAGTTTGGGTAGTTGGCGTTTGAGTCGGTCTTGAGATTTTTGTGATACCCTTGATGATGGAAGCGTGTGATGACAAGAACGAGATCCGTATGTCTAGATAGAGCGATCTTGGTGAGCGGCTGCTAAAGCCGTCGGCTTATGATGGTGCATTGCTGAATCTACATTTCTGGATCTCAACCATGGCGTAGCATATCGTTACTGCGGCATTACAGCGGACCTTTGATGAGGCTTGCAATCCGCTCTTGTCCCGTGCCATTGGCTATAATGGATCATGATGAATGGATGTGTATATCGTTGTATTCGAGGCCCAAAGATGACTTGGTGGAGCAGGTAGATGCCTCTACAATAGCGACCAGTGCCGAGATTGCGGTGTTATGAACATTGCTTCAACGGCGCTATGTTACGCCCCAGCGCCCTCCATAAAGAGTCTTTGGCCTGCTATCACCAAGCAATCTGATATGTATCAGGATCACACTTGTAGTCTTTCCAGACGCCGTTGAGGTGGAAGGCAGCGATGACGACACCGCTCGAGAGACCCTTACTTGTTGCTTGCGCAACAAACATTGGAAGTCTCAGGAGCAACCAAACATCACTTTTCCAGACACTATCATAACCATCGACGTTTCTGAACACCATCACCCCAATTAAACTCAACATCAGTCAGTCCAACACTTGTCCGGCTTGAGCATACTACCAAATTGCAATCATGGCTGTAGAGGCAGCTGGTATAGCATGGGCCGCGGAAGAAGTGGTGTCCACCACAGTGCAAGTAGGCATCGGCGCCTACATGGTCTCTAAGCCGACAATGCCATTGAAGGCCACTTTCAACCAGATCGCAACCTCCTCGGACGATGCGACTCGGCTTTCGCTATCACGAGCCGATCACACGCTATCAATCGTCAAGGAGAAAGCGTATATTTTCGGTGGTCAGACGGCTGCAGGAAAGCTGGCCAGTACTGATATTCATGCTATCAATCTGGCGCCAGAAGGGAAGATGGAGTCTGAATACTCTGTCGTACCCGCTGTGGCTGATGTTGGTAGCACGAAAGTCCCGAGTGCGAGGCGAAAGCACGCGGCGTGTTCTTTCAACATCTGCGTCGCTATTTACTCTGGCCTCGATGAAAATGACAAAGTCATCGATGAGGGGTCGAATATCTGGCTCTTCAATACCGGCAAGAATGCTTGGGAAGTCTTGGAACCAAAGAATTCGGGACCTGGGCCCAGGAGTAGTGCAAGTCTGTTCGACCACAACAACAATCTGCTGCTGTTTGGTGGCGAAGATGCAGATGGCAAGCCGTTGAAAGATGTGTGGCTGTACAGCTATGTCGAACGGACCTGGACCCAATTACCGGAAGCGCCAGTGGCGACCACGAGTGCGGCAGCCGTCAACGGCTGGTTGCACCTGATCTCTGGATCTGACAGTATGAGCAGTGACTTGCATCTCTTGCCAATCACACCCGTGAAAGGCGAGGAGCAAAAGTGGCACACGATTGAGTTCCCGACAAACCCACTCACACCAGGCCCTCGTCCACGAGCAGGTGCAGGCCTGGTACCCATCACCACCGGCTATGGGAGACATTACCTGCTCTACCTCTTCGGCGCGCGCAAGGGCTCAGCAACGACCGCGCACTCGGAAACGGAGCCTCCCAAAGTCGAGCAAGATAGCTCTCAGCTCCCACAATACTGGAGCGACATCTGGACATACCAGTTGCCGTCTGCTGATGTCAAGCCAGCGAGCATTACCGACTCAATCAAGCCTGCGAAGATCAAAGACTCGATTAGGTCAGCTTTTGGGGTCAGTCATGGCGGGCACAGCTGGAGCGAGGTAGAAGTGCTGCCCCCAACGGATCTGGAGGCAACGGCTGGGAAGGTGCATCCTGGGCCGAGAGGATTCTTTGCTTATGATGTTGCGAAGGATGGGAAGAGCGTCGTTGTATGGGGCGGAATCAATGCGAAGGGAGAGAAGGAGGGCGATGGATGGATCATCAGGTTAAGCTGAGCTGAGCGAACGTGGGATCGAGCTAGCACGGTCGCTGGACTGGAATGCATATGAGCGATCTGGAAGGAAGCAATGGGATGTCGTGCAAGCCGCATGGAAGAGCACTTCCAGGATGCCAACTGGGAGCGGCCTGCTTCGATCCACAGCTACAGTGAAGTGTCCGCGGCAACTTTCCAACAAGCAGAACTGTATCAATGTGCCAAGACGTGCGCGAACTCATTTCTCGCGAGCCGAATGAGCGTCTTGATGTCGGCCACGCGCTGGCAATCTTACGAGGCACTTCGATCAGAGCCTCTCAGGCATTCGGTTCTCTCAGCGTTTCTGTTGGTGCCGCAATTCTTGAACTGATTGAAGTCCAGGAAGTAAGTAGGGTTGTGACATCTTCTCGATCCCCACTGATCGCTGCAGTGAGGAAATTTGCATCTTCCGCAAGCTCTGAGAGTTGATCATTTTATAGGAGCTCGGCCCTATGATTAGTAGGAGAGACGACACCAACATGACTCGATGACTGCATTTCAAGCGACCCCAAGATTACAGCAGGACAAAGACAGTGACATACAAACGCTTTGAGACTAAGCTTCGCCTTTGCGGCCCCACACAACGCAGACTGGGAAGTAGACACCTTCTCTCGGCTTCGTAGTTTCGAACAACTCCTTTTGAATCTCTTCCCTCTTCGCCCGGTTCTCCTCCCCGGGCAGCATACGCTGAAGTGGCGCAATCCAGGACGAGGGGAAAAGCTCTTTGGCGTACTCGGTCCAGAGCTTCGACTCAGGCTTCTCAGATGGGCCGAGTTTGTATACTTTGCCATTAACATCCTCAAGGCCAGCTTTGTGCAGCAGCGACTTGAAATAATTGACGGCTGTAGGGTCATTCGGTGGCCACGATGTTTCCGGGTAGAAAACTTGGAGCCATCGCCAGTCGCGGGAGATTTCTTGGTCATTCGCCTTCTCGTCGCGCCAGATGCAGCTGTAGGGTTCGTGGAACTCGACATAGCCGCCTGGTGCTAGGAGGGTGGAAATGTTGCTGATGTGCTCCCACCAGTCTTCGACGCCGGCCACCATGAAGCGGCTGAATACGTAGTCCGCTGAGCCTCGCGCTAGGCGGGGATCTGTGTCGATGAGGTTGTGGATGTTTCCCTGGATGAAGGTGACGTTGTCGGGCTTTTCTGGAACGTCGATCTTGGAGAGGTCAACACCGTAGACTTCTGCGTTTGGGAACTTCTTGGCGAGGATTTGTGTCATGGAGGCGTTGACTCCGCAGCCAAGATCGAGGACTTTGGCAGGCGAGTCTGGAACTGGAGCGTGAATGGGCTGGCCGTGCATGAAGGCTACGACCGCTTCGTGTTGCTTTGCGAGACGGTAACGTTCGGTAGCACTGGAATATTTTAGCAAGACTGTGAAGCGTGAAGGGGAAGAGTGGGTGACTGTACTCGTTTGGTAGGAAGTACTTGGACGAAGAGTCGTTGTGGAATGTCGGCTCCGACTGCTTTTGTGGTGCGACTGTAGCCATTATGATGTTGGATTGTGAAGACTTGGAGTTGCAGTTGCTTGAAGGTGTGAAGAAAATAAATACAAAAGAAAAGACTGCGTGCAGGACTATAAGGCCTTAGACTGAAGTGGTATCAGAGTTGGCCTATCAAGGACAAACTGTCAACGGGACGGCCGTTGATTGCAGTATGTTCCTACATTGGTATCTCCGTGACAAGGCCATCCTTGAGGTATTACTAACTAAGTATCACGGTATAGCGGGACATACTGCTAAGGCGGATGAACAGTAAAGTAATACCGCAGGCGTGGCCTGCCGCCAGAGTTCTATTACTTGGCGGATTCGATTGACAGTGAGACTTGGGAACAGGCCGGATAAGCTTATGGAACTCAATCGTACTGCAAGCTCGTGTACGGCGGAGGTTGACACCTACCGATACAGCAGTATCCCTGTCCCGACGCTTGAGGTACAACAGAAATCTTGGACGAAGCTCTCATCTACCCACGCTCGAATTCTCGTCGAGACGAGACACAATTTGATTCCGATTCCAGTCTTGGGACGCAGCACAATGCTCGGATTGAATGCCGGCGCTCGTGCTTTTCGCCAAGTGCTCTGCTGGCATCGCAGGATAGCGGTCCCTCGTCCCGCGTGATATCGCAGTCGCTCGCACGCCTAGATGATGACAGAGCATAATATCTAGCACGCGTGGAGATTCACAGGAGCTGGCGAGACGACTCTGCTACCCCTCGGCGTCGGCATCAAAAGCCAGGGAGCTTGAAGCTCAGCGGAAAGGAATACTTTCGAGTTTCCTCACTACTTTGAGCCCCTCGTCGTTTGGGATGACATTAAAAGACACCAGCCTGACATAACTCCGGTGCATGATGTCGTGAGTATGACATGGCCTGACAAACTCCCGTATCTAATCAGCATCGGCGCTTCGGCAGCTTATTGCCTAGGGGCATGCTTCCGGCCCCATTACTGCATCGCCCACGTCTTTGGTGCCAGGACCCAGTCCGATGGTGCCATTATGTGTGAATATCATGCGCCGACGGAGACACATATCGCGAAGTGCGAGTCGATAATGGAGCGCTGCTGTTCCACGGCTAGCAGACTTTTCCTGCTGGTTATTTCCATTGCCGAGGACAAGACCAGGCAAAGTTCCCGTCTGCTCGATGTAAGTGACTCCGGCGCCAAAACCAGTGAGTTCAATAAGGATGCCTCTTTGACTATCGACATTTGTATTGACGATCAAGACAGGTGCAAGAATATTGTCAGCGTGTCTCCAGTCATTGAACAGATCTGATTGCTGGTAGCGTGGTCTACGTCCGTAGGTGACATGCATGATACGAGCGCAACAAACAATGAACAGTGTCAAGATTCTGGACCTTCGCATGAGTACACCGGGGTCATCTTGCTGGTAGGTTTGAGAGTAGGCCGCAATATGTGTACTGGACCCAGGCCCCAGGGGTCCAATAAGATCGAGACGTCCGTTACAGGCTGATCCCATTTGGTCATTCGGTCCATGAAAGCAGGTCTGGACAGGTAGAAAGCTCCATTTCGCTGGTTGGCGAGAATCAGCACGTCAAGGATTCGCGCGCCCAGCGTCGCGAGTGGTATGGCATCTCGCCACATATGGTGCGCGGACTCCTCAAACCCCGGCTGAATCAAGGGCGTAAATTCCCTGGTGCGCTTTGTCAAAAGGGCGTCCTTCCCTGGTTTGCGAGAAACAGCCCGTTCGGCCCATTGTGTCCTTTCAGGCCCAGAAGCGCACAGACAAGGTTTTTCTGTCCATGCACTCAAAGTCCTTGCATCGCAAGAATATTTCGTGCACCCTTAGGTCCTCTGCGGATTGTCCGCGGATCCTAGGTCAGTCACATAGCCTTCACATCACCATTGTCCACCGCTCTACTGAGTCATGGATAATCCTCCCGAGTCCTGTGCAAAAGACGGATGTTATCGTGTACCTTTTATCCACGCTGCGCAATGTAGTGTCTTCACCAAATGCACTTTGTGTGCGCCAAGAAACACGACAGCTGTTCTGTAAAGCGCAGCCTCTTTCAGCATTCGGAGACCGCGGGACCAATCGCGATTGTGAGAAGAAACAAAAACTTCCCAATCAATGTTTCGGCTTGTTTGAAGCCAGAGTCGAAGCACTTCAGCCTGAAAGACCTTCCTGAAAGCGCTTTGCAGAAGACCACAAGTCTTTACTCGCTTCATGCTCGTCTCTCAGTACTTCGTCCATGGCTCATAGCGCCTTGTCAGCATCGCCCTGCTCGTCAGTCATGAACATTATAGTCTATTCCGAGTGGCGATAGACATAATCCATGATGAGGACCAAGCATCCTACTTCTGAAGTCGCTTTGGCTGTGCAGATGGCGTCAATCCATGCCATGCACTAGTCATGAACTCACCCGAAAGTCCGGATGACCTCGAGTCAACGCCTTGGCATCAGACACTCGTGCCCCTCAACGGTGACTTGTCTTTGGCATGGTAGCCGACGCCGCGGTCTCAAAGTGGTTGCATTGATACAATACACGAAAGAGCAGACGAGCTCATCTTCTGGCAGCTCAGGCGCGACCTTAGTGCCGGGCCTCTGCTGGACCCGGCTCTAGTCGCTGGCACGGGCTTATATGGCTTGAGGTCGGCTTGCGCGGGCCTGGTGCGAGGTTTGGGATCATTCCCATAGTTTTTAACGACATCTGCTGGCCCCAAGCTTCTTGAGCTGCAAGGAATATCCTTTAGAGCATTCGACGCAATCCTCGAATCAACGACTCTCTCACCCTTCCTGAACAGCTCATGGCTAGCCTCTGATCCAGGCCGTAAGTATGACGGGAAGTGCGCCATATCAGCGCATCTTGATTCGATTCCGATGCCTACGTAAAACGGGAATATAAACATTTGCACGGCCATCGCCAGCGACCTATGCAATGCTGTCGGCAGGTGGAAGCGTTTCTCTCGAGTGGCGCCGAAGTCGAATGAACACGGGTCTGGAAGCGATGGTGGGGTGCGGGCGAAGACATGTAGGCGGACGAAGCATCCAAGCGTCTCAGCAGATTGGCCAGAGGTCAAGTGGATTGCTGTATCAATCGACAGAGAATCTACGGTGGAAAGAGCTTGAGAGGACCTAGCAAGATTTTGACGACCACTCCAACAACCTAGATTTCGAACTTTTACATCGATGAGGCTTTATGCAATGCTCATCTGGACGAAAGCAAACGATCCCTTGTCCTGCTCCATCGACAAATTGCCCGTTCCAAGTGATGGCACAACGTTGTCCACTCAACAATTGCAAGGGGCGCGGTTGCAGAGAGGCGGACTGGGATTACCGAGAGAGTGGTGCAGACATCGGAAACCAGTACTAGCGGAGGAGTCGACTATGATGCAGTCAGCGTGATCGGTTCGCAGCCTAGTCGCTTCATCGTACATACCGTAGCACGCCTGGAGGCAGCCATCATAGCATTCGCAGCAGTCGCTCTGATGTCTGCATTCGGCTTGGATGGTAATTAGCCATGGAGCGTCACTGTTGATGGCAATGGGAATTTACCGCGGTATCCACCCTTGCCGAGGACAGTAGAGATGAAAGGCAGGGCCAACAAGAGCAGACGGGCAAGCATGTTGGGATTGTTGCTGCGCAATCGAAGAGTCAGCCGGATGTTGTGGAGGTCGTATTTGATGCCTGCGACGAACGTACTGTCTGTGGTGGAGGGAGTACTTTGATGTTGTTGAAAAGTGATTTGAGGAAACGGACATCAGTGGATCTTTATAAGGCTCCATTCCAGTGAGGGCTTTCTTACATTGAAAGCTAGCTCGCTACGGAGGTCTCACTGAAAAGTCCTGCGAAACCGTCTCAGAGTCTGAATACCTCGCATTCTATGTCGCCGGTATATTAACCACCAATCTTCTTGCGTTGCGAGATTACTGATATGAGGTGTCAAGTGAATGGACTACGCGGCTTCGCAGCAGTCTTAGACTGTGTCTTGCTCTATGGCAACCTGAGAAACAATCGTAAAGAGTCCGGAGATGGTGATGGATAGGTATACGAGCAATACGACCTCGGGAGAAATACGAGGTAGGACCTCCGTCCGGCGGACGCGCTCAGATCTTTACTAATGTAATCATCGAGGCGTGCCTCAATGGATAGACCTCGTAGAGGCTAGTATAAATTAGATACTTTTATGGAGGCTACAGCCTAGGGGTCCATGATCATAGAGGCCGCGATTGTCACTGAGGAGGCTAGCTACGCGATATATCTCGCAGGATTCTGTAAGAAATAGGCGGCGGCAGGTGACGGTATCGAAAGCTGTAGATCTACCACTTGCGCTTTGCGAGGCGACATATTGAAGAACGGCGCGTCGAGCATTCCAGGCTCATCTATGAAGCAGCCATACTTGCTCATGCTCTTAATCAGTCTCGCGCCTGATGAGTCAAAATGTATCTTAATACCGAAGCGATCCGCTGGTATTTTCTGCGATAAGTCAAGACCTTGCTCTAAGACGCCTCAGAACTTCTCGAGATTTGTAGCACCCCCTGGAAGTCTGCACGACATGCCAACAACGGCAAGCTTTGACTGTGCTAGTCCGTCCGGGATGTACTCAGTCGGGGGATCCACTGAGAGCCATTGCGTAAGGTCATGCACGGAAGTTTTGCATTGCGGCAGGTTTGTAGTAAGGCTTCTTCCTAGATCATGGAGTAGAATCGAAAATCCGAAGGTGTGTAGTACAGCTTCCGTAGGCATAGAAAGACTAGCACGAGCCTGAATGCCATTAACTTTATCCCATTAGGTAGCCTTCGTAAGAAGCTTCGAAATGACGGCACCAAGTATCACTGCGGCGTCACTCGCCGCGTAAGGTGTTCTATTGCTTGTGGAGTAGATGCTGATTGTAGCACTGTAGTCCTTACTCAGAAAGGACAGCGGGCTTGCGTCAATGATCTGATGTACGTCTCGAACGTCATATATGTGTGGCACATGGCAGAGGCTGCCATACACTTGCAGCGGGATCGAGGTCGAATCGTCGATTTGCTGGACAGCACTTTCAGCTTCTGAGGATGCCCGCTCACGGTGACCAAGGTTCTGCTGGTGGCGCTCAAAAAAATCTTGTCCGTGCGAGAAGTGTCATCTTGGTCGTATATGTCTTTCAGCTCTTTCTTTGCAGTGTCGGCGACAATGTTGTGCACGACATATGCCCAAGTGTCCAGCGCCTCCGCGCGGTTTCGGCTCTCCAGACTGTCTTACACCCTGCGGACGTGGACGCCAATACGGAAGTCCAGGCGAATGGCATTTGAGCCCAGCAGAGGCAGATCGTTGTCCGTCTGAGCCAAAGAGACAGCGGTGGTGGTCAACAAGTCGACTCCCATAGCAGCTAGAGCTTTGTTTGGGGAACTTGCCCATTGTCCATCGTCTTCCCGAAGATGCCTGCTGCAAGTGTCAGAGAACGGTTGGAACACTAAGAACTATGTTGCACTGACCCAATGAACATGGCCAATAGGGCCACAACGAGCAAAACACCATCCATTAAGTGGATCTTGACGAAGGTTGGTGTCTTCTACCCGACACAGAATGTCATCAAACGGCCTGATCAGTGACTTGAGCTCCCCCGAAAGGTGCCGTATCCCGTCCTTGATCGCAAGAGTAGCTTCATGGAAGAAGAATCGCGCCAAGAGCAGCTGTCGTTTGTCCTTGCTGTGGACACGTAGGCGGCGGAACAGAGTCTCAAGGTCCATTTTTGGGAACTCATTGCTGAAGTACAGCAGATCCATTCGAGAAGGGCCCAGGGGCATCTCGTTGTTCGTAGGCGTCGACATCGTAGCGCCTGGATGTCCATCAACTGAATGACGATGGTGATCAGATAGAGCTGTCGTCGAAGGAACGATCAGAGAGGTGAAGATAACGTGAGTGCCGCTGAACATGATGCTTTAAAGTATGTTAGTTCATAACGGTCGGACGTCTCAGTAATTGCCATAACCCACCGCTCGTGAACTGTCCACCTCAATCACGGGTCATGATGGGATGTCACGGCCTCCAAGGCCATGCACAAAACATACATGCTCGTGACGTCGCCACGAGGTGAAGGTCATTTACTTGAATTTGATACCGATCCCTGACAAACAGGCCATGTTTGGCGATTTTGATCAACCTCGGACGGTTCAGATGCTGCTGGAAGACCTCAGACAAGACCCGGCGAGTGTGCGGATGCTCTCCAGCAATCGGCACGGCATCGACGTTGGCCGTACGACTGTCATGTGTTGATCATAACGCAATGTCCGTTCGTGTTCAGCATCCTGATCAGAGACTTTACAGATTCCGCCGTCAAGACTTGATCAATCAACCGCTCCTTATCTATCTTGTCTTCGGACGAAGAGATCTCCGGCATCGCCCAATGTGAGATGACTCACGGATGAGGCTAGGAAATAGCCCGAGCCTCAGAGTGTGTCAACTTGACTGCTTTGAGTCCGCCAGCAAGCACTGGAATGTAGCTGTAACCCTAGGCCCTGTGAAGTGGAGTCGAGCCGACTCTGGTATGGGTGCGGAAGCTGACGGTACTGCATAGTTCACCTTCTAGGGCACCAATACGCTCGTCGTAGGTGCTGGGAAAAGCAGATTCCTGATCGACACAGGAGGTGGCGAGCCATCATGGGCGAGCCTCATAGAGTCAACTCTCGCGTCCATGGGCATTAGCCTGGCGTGCATCTTGCTGACGCAATGGCACGGAGATCACACTGGTGACGTCCCGGACCTGCTCCGCATGTTCCCAAGCCTCGAGCATTCCGTCTACAAGAACGATCCCGATTTGGGACAGCAGGGAATTGTTGACGGCCAAACGTGGCAGGTAGATAGAGCCAGCGTCCAGGCGATTCACCTGCCTGGACATTCGCACGACCACATGTGCTTTATTCTCGCAGAAGAGCAAGCCATATTCACTGGCGACAACGTACTCGGCAGCGGTACCAGCGCTGTGGAGGATCTCAGTACTTTCATGCAAAGCCTCGTCAGGATGCGTGACCAGCGTTGCTTCGTTGCATATCCTGCTCATGGGGCCACCATATTCGACTTGCCCACCAAGCTGGACTAGGAGCTAGGCCAAAAGGTTCGGCGGGAGCGGCAAGTATTGAAAGCGCTTGGGACATTCCGCACGCGTGGCGACAAGAGTGCCACAGTCCCGGACTTGGTCACTGAGATATACGGGCAATCCGTCGGGGGCGATGTTCGCGCGCTGGCGTTGGAGTCGTTCACGGGCGAGGTGGTGCAAAAGCTGGCGGGCGACGCGAAGCTCGGCTATGAGGCCCGAGGCGGCAAGAAGAAATGTTTTTTGTTAGATTACGCTGTCTGATGCCGCCTAGTAGTTTAATGCTCTAACTGCACATAAGCAATCCCGTTTTCTACTATCTGTCGTAAAGCTACAACACTACGGCGGCGGCGGCGGCGGTGGTGTCTACCCGTCCCTACACCGTGCGCCATACGTACCAAGCATGTGCGTCCCAATCGATTATAGGAGGTCGCCCCATGATAATGCAGTACTGCTCTTGATGTTTAGACTAATATTAGTGGTGTTATAGCTGCATAAAGATCGTGAAGCCTAAAGAAGTTAAAGTCGAAAGGATGAAAGTTCGAAAGTTGATTAGTAACCGGATGTTTGGCACATACAGCGCACCACCTAGAAGACGTAGGTATGCTAATTTCATTAACAACTACTCCATTTAGTGCGCATTTATCTACACCATTCGACTCGTCCTAATGCGATGGTTTATTATGTACTGCTTAGATTTGCTATATAACTCCTTTAGAAAAGTTGAACGACGTAGGCGTAAAGCTTAGCTTAGGGTCGCAGAGCTAAAGAGAGGGTTAGGGTTAGGGTTAGGGTTAGGGTTAGGGTTAGGGTTAGGGTTAGGGTTAGGGTTAGGGTTAGGGTTAGGGTTAGGGTTAGGGTTAGGGTTAGGGTTAGGGTTAGGGTTAGGGTTAGGGTTAGGGTTA
>VCMQ01000037.1:0-193032 GCA_007113905.1 Teratosphaeria zuluensis | reverse complement strand
AGGATAGGCCTAAGAAAGGTAACTAGGTTAGAGGTAGTAGAAAAGAGTAGAGGTATTCCTATTAAGGTATATAGACGATATTTACTTATAAATTAGCTATTTCTACTTAGATAAAAATATAGTACTTCTAGTAGTATGTTTCTCTTACTTATTATAAGCCTCCTACGCTATTTACTACTAAGGACTATATATTTACTACTTATAATACTACCTTTTATTTAAAATTAGTAACTTTAGTAATAACTATATTAACTTAGACATACGCTATACTAATAATTATTAAACGCTTCTACTATCTAACATCCTTATTATCTCCTTATACCTCTTTACCCCTAGTCTATTACTTTCTACTAACTTGTCCTTTAACTACTAAAGGTAGATATTAAAATTCCTAGTACTACCTTTATTATTATTATTAACTTAGTTAAGCTTATAACGCTTAAGTATTAACGCCTTACGCTATAGGTTAAGGTTAGTAGACTATAATACTATAAAAGTATACTAAAGCTCTTTATTAGACTTCTTTATATCCTTTTATATAGCCTATATCTCTATTATATCTCTTTCCCTTTTAGCTTATAAACGCTTACTAATAGTATTAGCTTCCTTATAACTCTAAGCGCTTACTTAAGCGTTAGTTATAGTAGTAGCGTCTTCCTCTATATTAGTATCTATAGTTACTACTATATTAAGTATATATTTCTAACTAGACTATATAGCTAAAAAGGCCTATTACTTTACTACTATATATATATTAGTCTCTAAGACCTTATCTTTACTACTATATAAGTTAACTCTCTTATTCTACTACTAAATAATTATATTAAGATACTTATTAATCTTATATATACTATAAGTATTACTATTAATATTACTACTACCTCTCTTTAGATCTAACTCTTTATACTACTTACTAGTCTACCTTATATATTACTTACCTTTACTAATAATAACGCGCTTTAGGTTCTTTAGTAAGTCGATCTTAAAGTTATTCTATATATTTATAGCTAGCTTACGAAAGAATACTACTAGTATCTTATATATAAATAGTACTTTACGCTTTACTATTAAATAAAGGATATATAGCTTAAGGTATAATATAATTTAGTAGAAGGTATTATAAGATCTAACTTTACTATCTATAAACTTAATAAGTATTAACTAAGGTAGACCTTTACTAGCTTCCTTTAAGCTATCTTTAAGTAGCTTATTATAAAAGTCCTAATCTTAGGTATTTACTACTAAAGTAACATTATATATATTAACTAGTAGTATAGGTATAAGTAGTATAAATGCTAATAGAGGTTAGTATAGTATAGATACGTTAGTTATAGATATAAGTAGTATAGATACTAGTAGTAGATAATACTAAAGTAAATATATATTCTATAGTAACTACTACTCTACTAGTAGTAGTACTAGTAACGACAAGATTATAATAGAAGGTTATAAAGGTATAGATATATAATACCTTATCTCTTTATTATTTAATAGTAACCTTACTAGTATGTTTAAATATATATAGTAAGTACTATAAGCTATTCTATATATATAGTCGTTAGCTAGCGTATAGTAGTATACTAGCGTATAGTTATAAACTATATAGGTGTTTTAGTACTAATATAAATAAGAACCTCTATACTAATAATACTATAGTAGTAAGCTATTAGAATCTATAGTAGTTAGTATATTATTAATAATAGAAGTCTAAGAAGTCGTAAGAATTAAGACGTATTCTTAGTTAGTAGAAGACATAACGATACTTTAGCTATATTTACTACTAGCTAAATTAAAAAGACGCTTAACTATATTAAGTAGGTATTATAGCGACTACTCTAAGGACTTACTATATCGCTCGACTAGTCGTAGTAACTTACTAGCGTAAGTCTAATCGTCTGGCAAGGTATACGCGGTCAGTACTAAAGCCTAATGAGGCAGTCGTCGCTCGACGTAAAACGGTATAGAGACGATGGAACGTGACATTGCAAACAGAGTTCTCAGCGCTGTCCCACTTAAACTTCTCGGCTGCGAGTCTATTCGGAGGACATGCGTTTCTGACCAGCCGGTGCGGCACGTCCTTTGTACCTTCATCACGTAACCTCTCAGACTCCAGCCCAAGGACATCCTACGGGCGTCAAACACACCAAGCCACCACACCATGCGTTCACGATTAGCAGGCTGCTCAAAATCAGTTGAGGGGCCAAAAAGAAAGCCTCCAAAGTCATGACGCTTGCCAGGCCGCCATTGATGATTCTCCGGACTTTCAAGCATCGTAAACCTGAGCAGAAATTTTCGACAGAGAGGTGGTACACCATACTCGCAGGCGATCGATACTGCGGACTTGAGAATGACATCCCGCGAAGCAATTCGGAGCGATATGGTCTGCAATGGTGGCTTGCTCATCCTGCGCCCTGCTCCTCGGTTGCGGTCTCCTGTTGGCGATTTTAGCGTACCTAGAGGAATAGCCACGCTGACGCTGACTGGCGGTCTCAGGTCTCAGACCGGTTTGTCCGTGAGTTGGTGCTGAGGTGAGAATGCTTCTTCAGCAGCTATGTATCCGCGATGCAGCCATGTATCCGCGGCTCAGACATGAAGAGCTCATATGCCTGAACAGCTACAATCCAAGGTCAAGTCCAACGTGGCAGAGTAATCTATGAGTGAGGGGACTCCAAGATACGACTGTGTCCATTTCGACGACTGTTGCGGTGGGCTGCAAATCGAGCATCATTCTGAGCATTGAGTTTGCACGGATGCGCCGACGGATGACACCACCGGAGATAGCGTACTTCTTGTGATGAGTAGACTGCTGGCGACAACAAGTAGAGCGGTCGCCACAGACTATTTGTCGAAATGTGGGATCCCTCGTCGATCACTGCATATCAACTGTAATAGCGGAAGAGTCTGCCCAAGCATGCGGATGTATTCCCAGGCATTGACAGCAGTAGAATCTGCCATCAAAGCGTAGTATCCTGAAGACCACCATCATCGATGCGGCGCCGCAGACGGTCTGTTAAGCAAAATGCGCAAGTATCCGTTAGTCGGCAGAGACCGGCGATACGGGCAACCATGGCCAAGCATCATTCGGGCCCCTTTGCATCAAATTGGTTGCTAAGCGCTGAGAAGGACTCGTGAAGGGCGAAGCCGCAGTCGCGACACTCCGTTTGAAAGCAATCGCAGTCGGTCACTGATCGGCCTCCCTCTGAGCCGCAACGACGGGCGAGTCGGCCGTCTATGCGAGCCCAATCCCACTCATTAATTGAAATTGGCACCCGTAGCGAGAGTGTAAGCAGTTTGCTGACCACGACCCACGCAGACAGGAAGTTGCAAAGAGGTCGTGTCAGGCGAAATGCGGAAGTCCTTGTTGGTCGGCAGAGACCGGGTCATTTATCTTCATTGCAGGGGTGTAGTCTCAGAACAACACTCGCATGCACGCAACACATCTCGCCACACATCTCCCTCGATCTTCCTCCGGCCCTTCGCAGGGCAAGATTTCTCACGAGATGTCTTACCAAGCGCAGAGGCTGCCTATGCACGATCCCATTCTGGACAATATCATGCCACAAACGCCGCACGCGGGCCCCGTTTGGCGACCCCGAATCGGTCTCGCCATCCGGATGGGGACATGGACATTCATGTGAAGGAACGCGAGTGCAAGATGCTGCGGCGTAGTTATGGTTTGTATAAATTCTTTCACGCTCTTTTAGATGATTGTGTATCACCATCCAACCTCGCATCAAAGAGTCAGAGATCAGCAAATAGTAGCAACAAACACAAGCAAGAGTCCGAGAAACACCATACAGCGCAACCTCTGGTACAAAACCCTCAATCAACAGACTCTAGATTGATCTACCTGTTACACAACATCTACCCAACAGCCGGCGTTCCACAAACCCACCAAAACCGTACGCACCTTCCCGATCCGATCAACCCAGACCCCCCTTATCCCAGACTAACACGCGCCCAGCCAAACCCTCTTCCCACAAATTCAATACAACACACCGACCATGTCAACCTTCAACACCCTTTTCAAAGAAGCACACCCTGTCGAGTTCCGGCCGCGCACAGGAACCACGCACGCACCACCGCCATTCACCCACTACGCCCGGAGACTGGGCCGCACGTTCGCTGTCTACAGCTTAGGACTCGGAACAATTTTTGGATGCCATTTCGCGCTTAAGTTTCTGATTGATGCTAATAATGGTGTTCTTGGATATAGAGTGAAGTCGTCGACTAAGGCAAGGGAGTAACGTTGATGAGGGTGGGAGATTGAGGAGGGGATTTGTGTGTGCATTGGGTGCGTGGCGTTGTGGTTTAGCGTTTGCATGTGCATCGTGTGGCGTTGTGATTCGGGAGGTATGTTGGTGATGTGAAGTGTTCTGTGCATATGGAGATTGAGTCGAGGAGGGTGTACATACATAGCCTTCTAGTAGAGGACATTGCGAATTCAAATGGGTTTCATGAACCTATTTCCACGACTGTCCCGTTCACATGTCAGCAATGATCGCCTGGTCCCTTTCAGTATTACAGAAGCTGCCCAAAAGCCATATCAACCCCGCCTACACATACACATAACAATACCCGAACCATCGGGAACTCAGATCGAGCCCTCCCAATCGACGCCTGCTTCACCTGTCGCAACAGTATCCATGGTATCATCCCATACATCTTTCCAAACCCAGAAACGCCCCCAATCATCATGCCAAATGCTCTCGTCTCATCCTTAAAACTTCTGCTTGATAGGCTGTGGAAACCTACTCCCCGCCACCCTACTCCCGGGAAACCCCTCCAACTTCGCCGTCATCCGCACCTTCTCCATCAGATGACTGACCGGCAGACTCGGTGCCCCGAGCTTCTTCACCATCTGCACTCTATCGTCATCGTCATAAGCGTGTAACGCATAGTGCTCTCGAATCAGCTTCTGGCTCTCGTCGCGGCTGGCGAGATACACTTTATGCGTACAGCCATCTAGAGCGCAGATCCACGTATCTTCTTGCACGGGGTCGGGTTTGTGGTTGAGGCGGAGAGCGAGGTCCGCTTCAGGAGCGTCGGAGGCAGCAGGTGATGACGGGGACGATGGCATGTCGATGCCTTCGTCCGAGTCTGCAGGGTCCTGGCGGCTGTTACGGCGTTTGCGCTGTCTCGTGTCTTCGTCTGTGGCATTTCTGCGTTTCCCGGCTTGTCGCAATGGTGAGGATGCCATTGCTAATTCGTCCTCGTCCTCTCCATCAGGTATTGAAGCTTTGCCTTTGCCGGCTTGTCCTTTACTCGCCTTGCTTGGCTTCAGCCGTAGTGCTGATTTACCCTTGCCTGCTGTGTATCGCCTTTCGTCGTCGGAGTCGCTACCATCGGGTTGAGGTGTATTTTGCACATCTTCGTCGTCAGTTGGAGAGTCGTCCTCGGCTTCTTCATCTGTTGCTGCAGGCTCTCCCGGCACGGTCTCTACTTCAAGGCCCTGCGGATCTTGTCTCGTTCTTCGTGCACCTATTCTTCGCCCTTCAGATTGCTGCGAGGGTGCTCTCGAGCCCTCACCTGCTAGCTGCTTAGGTGCGGCGGTTGCCACTGAGCTCGAAGCAATCGAAATCACATCAATCGAGCCAGCATTCTTCGCCGAACGCCCTCGTTTTCGCTTCAGTGAGCTTGTCGTACTGGCTGACTCTACACTTTGCTGCCGTGCACCTTCCTTCACAGATCCAGCCTTCCTTCTCCGCTTCTTCTCCGGCCCAGTAGTACGTTTTCGTATTGAATCGTACTCGTCTGGAAATATCTTCTGCAGATGCACAAATAGTGGATTGCCGTTCCAGTCAAGGCCTTCCTTCCCCGCAATCATACTTGAGAGCAGAAAGTCGCGATGTCGGTACATCATCTCCTCCGCCTCCTCTGCCTTGTCCGCACTGCCCAAGTGATCTTGCGCGTATTTCTCGAACAACTCAGTCGGACTATACGGCTCGATCTCCTTTGAGGACTTGCCTCTCCGCTCATATCTTGGTTCCCGGTACGCATCACCGACGAAATACAACATCTTCACTGCTTGCACCATTTCCTGATGTATCGCGCGATACGCCCGCGCAGGCTTCAGTGTGTACCATCCCGCCTGGCCTGCCGCCCAAATTGCGATATTGCCATCCTCAAATTCACCGTACGCAAAAAGTCTTACATCGTCTAAAATCACATTGACCACGCGACCAGGCTTTTTCAGGCGTACCACATCCGAGTACTTCTCTTTTGGTATATGCTGTAATTGTATCTCGCCGGTCACTCGCACCGAATAATGTTCTGTCGCCTGTAACAGACTGACGGTGTCGTCCTCGTGATATACATGGACATTATGGAGGTCGTAATCCGGCCAGTCGTCGTTGCTGAGTTTGGGGTCTTTGGGCGCAAGGACTTCCTCTTCCGAGTATGTTGGGCCGGCCATGGTCGTCGGTATGCTCTATAGTGTATCGTAATGCGCCGTCATCATGTTCGCGACCACATTGACACTAAATTCAACCTACAATATATCGTGTGAATAGCAGAATGATGTGGTCGTCCTCGCGCGTACATCTCGTGCCATAGAGTCGCGCGCACTTCACGCGGGCGTCCCGGCAAACTGTATGGCGGCGCAACAGCCGAAATGGTAATCGCATGTGATTGGTCAATGCTTGTAGCTCTATGCCAAAAGTTCAGATCTCGCTCCTTCCACATTCATCAATTGATCAATGTTCATGACAAGCCAATGGGCGGCAGACAGACTCTCTTCCGCTCGCTGAAAGACATTGGCAAATCTACATCTCCCACGCGATTCACGCCATACGTCCCACCATCATTCGCGGCATCCCCAATGGCTCCACCGCCCACCGGTCCCGTCCTTGAGGGCGTTTTTGGTACTGTGAGGTTCAAGTCCTCCTTTACCTTTTGTACAGTCACTAACACCGATAACAGCCATTAACAAGCCTCCCGCCATAAGTTCTGCACAAGTCATCCGCGAAGTACAGCAACATTTCAATCCATCACAATTATTCGCGCCATGGTTGTACCGGGAGCAGAAGAGGAAAGACAATGAGTCGCACAACCAGAAGCAGAAGCGGCGCAGCTGGAAGAGCCGGCAGCCGCTGCAGGTCAAGATGGGCCATGGAGGAACTCTGGACCCGATGGCGACGGGAGTCTTGATTCTGGGTGTCGGGACTGGTACGAAGAGCCTCAACAGCTTCCTGGAATGCACCAAGAGCTACGACTGTGTCCTCCTCTTCGGCGCCGCGACAGACTCATATGACACTGAAGGCAAGGTTGCAGTGCGCAAGCCATATGAGCACATCACGAGAGAGAAGGTCGAGGAGGCTCTGCAGCAGTTCAGAGGGCCAATCCAGCAACGGCCACCCATCTTCAGCGCGCTCAAGGTCAATGGCAAGAAATTGTACGAGTATGCCAGAGAGGGCAAGCAGCCACCCATCGAGATTGCAGAGAGGCCGGTCACAGTCGAAGAATTGGAGCTTGTGGAGTGGTATGAGGGCGGCACGCATGACTGGAACTGGCCGGAAAAGGAAGCCGAGCAGCAAGACAAGGAAGCTTTGAAGAAGGCGTCGCATCTGGATACAAAGGACGAGAGTGACGGTGCCAAGCCTGCCAAGAGGGAGAGGGAGGATGACAACGACGAAACAGTGGGTGGAGCTGTCAAGTCATCAGATGGGCCAGATGCGAAAAGAGCCAAAACCGAAGACGAGCCTGTCGTATCCGGCGCTCTGCCAGCTGAAGCCAGCATCGACGACAAATCCCAGGTTGCCACCTCTATCGAGCCAGCCGACGCCAATGCAAAACCAGCAGTACAATCGGCACGCTGTTCAGCACCGGCAGTCCGCCTCAGCATGACAGTCACGTCAGGATTCTACGTCCGTTCTCTATGTCATGATCTGGCAATAGCGCTGGGATCTGCAGGCTGCATGGCGAGCTTGAGTCGCACGCGCCAAGGCGACTTTGCGCTCGGCACTGACACCGTGCTGATGTACGAAGACCTGGGCAAGGGAGAGGAGGTGTGGGGTCCGAAGATTGAGATCCTGCTTCAGCGGTGGCAGCAGAAGGGTAAGGAGGATATCGTGGGGAAGGCAGGGAGCAGCACAGCTACGAAGGGGGATGCAGAGGAGGCAGCGGTGGAAGATGAAGAGGTAGATGGGTATGAAGCTGCGGAGGGTAGGCAGGCGGGCGCTGGGCCGCGAGCGAGACGCAACACCAGTTCAGATGAAGATTGAGCAAGTCTTACGCCGTGTGCTGTCCGTCCAGGAGAATGGAATGAGACGGCCTCGGACGCAGATCTAGTCTGTCTGAAAGAGAGGCGCCAGCCGCACGTGCTGTGTCGCGCAAGGTAGCCAAATAAATGGCAGCCAGTGAAACACTGTTGGCTTGCCGTCTCCAAGCTTCCTACAATCTGCCCCTAGAATTTCTGTCATGTCGCTCGGGAGTATGTGAACAGGGATCGGCGCTCTACACCGACCTCGATTGCTACGCCAATCGAGAGGGGGCATGGGCTTCCAGATACCTCTTCCCCTACAGACTCGCCCGCTGCTCATTCAGGGGCGGCGCCTTTCGTGTGAGTCAAGCAGGTAACAGGCGAGACGAGACAGCAGTGTTGCACGCATGTCTTCGTCCTCGCAAATGAGACATGCATGCTGCTACTCTCAAAAGGGAGCAGAAGGCACCATATAGTATTTAGGCTCCGGGCTCCTGGTACTTGTAGATACCTTGTTCTGCTTCGCAAACACCTGGAGCTCGCAAAAAGCGCAGGTGATCATCTCACTTGCAGCAAAACACAGCAACAATACACACAGACGATTTACCACCTAGACACATAATGGATCTAGACACATTTATCGAAGCAAGCATCGACTTTGCCCGCACAACACTCCTGTACTACGGCACCATAGCCTGCGGCGTCGTCATTCTAGTAGCTGCCCTGGTCGCGTTGATTGCATACCTTGACACAGTCCTGGAGGACGTACTCGGCAACGAGGAGAACGAAGACACGATGGCGGTACAGAGAGGATGACTGGAACAGAGTGTAAAGGGTGCAACCGGACGACCGGCTGGCCGTCAGAATATTACACCTGAGGTAGACGCGATGTGAGAGGAAACTCATTGCCGCAGCATGAGACGTCAATGCTGGAGCTTGCAGGCTCACACTCTGCCACTGATTTCGTCTGCTTATTATCCTTCCCGGCTGCACTGGCGACATACAACTTGCTGCAACAAAGCACGCTTCAGACAAGCAGCGCAGACCTTGTGTCCGCACGCCAGAGGCTCGGGCCTTTCCAGCAACGACGTCGTGCAGACTGCACACTCCATCATCTCCATTTTTACATCCTCCAGCTTGGCGTGCTCCACAGGTTTCCCTCTTGCATTCCCCGCGTTGGTGCTCTCACCCGATTGCCCTCCGGCAGCTTCTCTTCTCGCGCGGTCCGCTTCATCACACTGCTTCTCGCCACGTCTGATCAAAGCTCCAACGTCCTCCAGAGATTGAGTAAGCTGCAAAAGATTGGTATGAAGCTTGTTCACCATACGGTTCTTCTCGGCCATGTCTAGCCATCCGCCATCACGTTCGTCCAGAAGCTGCAACTCTTGGGACATGACATCGCACACGAATGCAATGTCCTTCATGTGCGTCGCGGCGAGCAGAACTTCGCCGGGGAGGTAGGGTGGATCGATGGGGGTGTTTTTGATCTGTTGCTGTATACGCAGGACGAACGAGAGAGAATCGCTGGATTTGTTGTCAGGCAAGCTTGACTCAGCCATAGTTTTTGGGGTGGAGTATTGAGTCCAATAGCTCCGGATCGTTGGCTTTTAAAGCATCGCCGTGGCCACAGATCTCGATAGTATCCTGGACAGATCCGTGGTAGCTTCGCGGTAGTGCGTACATTGGAACGCGCACATTGGAAAGATGGTTCTGAACGAAACGAGATCAAGATCGAAACATCTCGTGCTGACTGCGGGAGGGAGGTCAGTCAGATCACCTCTTCTGGGTCGTTGCCGTGAATACAAGTGGTCCAGCCATCTGTGCAGAATCTGAATAGTCGGAGCTTAGCTTCATTCTTGACTGATAAAAGTAGGCCATACTGCTATAGAAACAACCTACCCAAATCTCCAGCGCCTTACGCCTTGCTGATGATTTGCTTGAGGATTGGCCGCAAAGTTCTTAAGCCTTATGTAATCGGAACATAACATGGTTGAACCTCGACTGAACCACTACCTCGACGCACCGGGAGGTCCACTCATACCAGGCGGACCATTTGCCGGGCTTGCAGCCGGTGGAAAACCAGGCGGCATGACAGGAGGCGAACCAGCAGGTGGACCTGTGCTGCCGGGTATTGGGAACGGTGGCATATTCCCCGGACTGAAGCCTGGCGGGAAGCCTTGCGGTGCTGGGAAGCTACAACATATCAATCAGTATGACAGGTCGTGATCGTGAACAGAGGTGCATGACATACCCAGGAGGCATTGGCGGCATCCCTCTCCCAAACGGCATCGGTGGCATTCCCGGCGGCATTCCTGGCATCCCCGGCATACCCATACCCGGCGGTGCTCCCACTCCCGGCCCTGACACACCAGGCGGCGGCGCCATACCCGGTGCGCCAGGCATACCAAACCCTCCAAATGCACCCAAAGCGGCAGGAGCGCTCATGCCTGACACAGGATTTGAGCCCGCTTGACCAGCGTCGGCGTATGAGTTTGTGATGGAGTCGATGACAGATTGTGCTTTCTCTTGCCCGATTTGCTGGTAGTAGTCGACGACGTTGCGCAGGTGGTTGCGACCAGAATTGTGGGCTTTGCGGACGCTCATGGAGTCGTGGGTCAGGTAGACGTCGCAGTAGTCGCAGAAGTATTTGGGCATCTTCGCTGTATGATTTTCGGATCAACGCGTGCTTGTACTGTGGGTTCGTCGCCTTTGTATGTCTTTTCGCAAGTAATGAGCGTGGGTGATGGATGCAGTGTGTCCTGTGCAAGTGAAGCTCGAAAGTCAAGACGCTGCAAATACGCTCAACTAATTCTGAATCAAAATTTGATTATCATATTGAAGATCTCTTATCAGCGCGACTTAGCGTGAGCGATAAGCTTCACTCACGCGTACCGCGAATGTCTTGTGCCTTCCTTTCTCAGAACAGTGAACCATGTGACGATCAACAAGATGCATCTCGCGGCCCCATCAAGCCAGAGCCAGGACTATGGCGAGCCAATAGCGTACCGAAAGGCTCTACCTATTCCCAATCAACTCCTGGACCAAGCCACTGTCTGCCTGGAGGAGCAGCTTTATTCCTCGGCCTTCCAATTCCTGTCTTCTGCTCTTACTTCTGGCAACGATATCACTCGTTCGGCTCAGATCCCACCACCACAATATCTTGCTCTAGCAGCCACATTGACAGTTCACCCAGCCCTCACCACTCGGACCACCAACGAGAACAAGCATGCTGCAGCAGATGACGCTCTTCGCTACCTCCATCATGTCCGCAAGCTTGTTGGCACTCGACAAGCAGAATTAGGCAAGGCTTTCGTATATGTACCCAAGACTGTGCAGCGGACGAATAAGCGGCAAGCGAGAAGCAGGAACTCCGACCAACACACCACTGATGAGGATGAGGAATCTCCCACCAGCGTCCGCTCCGTCTATGCCCACGAGGAGTCCATATGGCAGAATGCAGATGATTTCTGGGCTGTTCTTGGCTGGGCATTGAATTGTTCAGTGACTCACGAAGCTCGTTGGGAGCGGTGGCGACCCTTCCTGGAGTTCATGATGGACGTCCTTGAAGCAGATCTAAATGACAGAGTCAGGGACCAGACCGTGCATGAGAGTCTACTGGCGATGTATCTGAGCCCGATAGGAGAGGGCCGGAATAACAAGCGTCGGGTCATGCGGTCAATCCTGGCTGATGGCAAGGCCAAGGCGATGGGCGAGTTTGGAGAAGTATGGAAGGATGAGACGAAGCCTCCGAAGGTGAAGAAAGATGACGAGGCCATGGGCAGTAAGAAAAGAAAGCTGGATCTTGAGAACGAGGAGTACGGTGATTACCTCGACGAGAGCGAGTCAGAAGATTCAACGACTTCTACTGTGGCGCCGGGTAGCAGACGTAAAAGAGGCAGGAGAAGCGGGAATGCGAATGAGAAGGGCATCTCTTCCACCGCGAACGATGAGCTTACAGGTCTGCACTCACTCGGCGGTATCAGCAGCATCGACATCCGCCGTCGCATCCTGGCCGCGTTGATCAAATACTGCTATCACAACCCGACCTCGTTTCTCGATACCGAAGAGCTTCTGGACATCTACACCGAGTTCATCCGCCCACTCCCTCTAGCTGTATTCCAGCAGTTCGCGTGCCCGGCGAAAAGATGGCTCGATCCGCACGAGCAGTCATCACTTGACCAGATGCTGTTGAGGCCATTGATCAGTAGTGCGGCGCCAGAGTACGATGAGAATAGGCTTACTCAAAAAGACTTGGAGCGCCACTACGCATCTTATCCAGCAAATTCGACGGGATGGGTAGACAATGCTAAAGTCTCGTTGCTGATTGAGGACTTACTACGGCTACTGTGGCGGACTGGCGGGCTTGTCTACAGCGAAGACTTGCGGTCTGCAGTGGCAAAGGGAGTCAAGACGAGGAGTGAGCACGCGGCATGGGATGGCAGGAAGAAGACCGGTTTGAAAGTTGCAGAGGATCAGAATGCCAAAGTGGTGCTTGAGGCGAGCGGAAGGAGGATGATGGCATTGCTGGATGTGGTTGCTGAGCAAGGTTGATGACCCTTAAGCGTTTGTCGCTGATCAGACCGAAGAACGACAGAATATGACTCGCGCGACACTTCGATAATACTAGCTGTGAATTTGCTGCTCATAAGCAACGGCCAGCCTTCTTGGACCCTGCGCATTCCCGTCGGGCCTGTTGGTAATGAGTGTACCTGAGATCCAGTCTCAGATCGGTGCCATGTTCCTGTGGTCGATCCACCGCCTTGTGTCAGAGCAAGAGACAATACAATTCATATGCGGATCTGTCTAGCATCGATGATGTCTCGCGTTCCGGACAATATCGACAGGCAGCACGACAGCTATTTATACCACCGTGAGCTGTCTGCATGCTTGAACATAGCCACGACATCTATATTCACATGGCAACCGGGACTCGATTTTGAACACAATCACTGGCTGGCCCAGTGTACGCTGCCACTGCACCGACAAGATGAGCCAAAGGCGCATCCAACCAGTCCTACTCCCATCAAACGCGAGACGTGTCCGCACAGTCAACACGGCCGACATCTCCCGTCTCCCTGGCCGTCCGGCGCTCAGCAATCAAGAGCTGCATCCAGGAAAGAAGTGTCTTGTATGCTTGCAACCGTTCGACGACCCGGTTGTACTGCCTTGTTTACATATTTTCTGCAGAAAATGTATTAGTGGATGGTTCAAGGTGCGCAGCGAATCTGTTCATATACCGTTCGAAGCACGCAGGGAATGCGTCTTCAGGTGTAAGATTGGTTCGCTGGAAAATCTAGCGGGGGGAGGATATTTGTGCTGGGCGGATCCGAATGGGGACGTCACTAACGTCGATATCGATGAGCAGGGAGAGGAGTACGTGCCTTTCTTCTGAATATTGCTTTTGCGGACAGTCTGATCAGCCTGTCCGATTAGCTATCTGGTCATGATGTGAACATCAGTAGTAAATTCTGATCGCGTATGATGAGCACATGCACATTGTACACCAAGATGTAGGCCAAGAGCGGCCGACAATGACAGACCCGCTTTTCCAGGCTCGCAACTTCCTGCTCTGCCATTGCGTATAACTGAGTCTATAAGCAGCGCTGAAAGTCGGAAAGCATAATCCTGCAGACCGCATGTTTCAGACAAGCAAGACCGGTGCAGGGCCTGTAGGCATGCATACATGTCAAAAGCTCAGCACAGCCTCTTGATCTTCGACATGGCGCGCCCCGCCAAACGTCATTCGCTCAGCTCCATAAAACCTGCCAACTCATTGACCTATCTACCATGTGGCATTCCAATCCATCCTACACTATTTCCTTCATATTCATAGCAATATTTGTGTACCTCCTCGCCCGGAAAGTCTAGCAGGATCCCGAGTGTCGAGCAACAATGAAGAAATTCTTTGACAAGGCCAAGTCGGCTATTGACGAGCATCGCTCTGGCGGCGGTTTGCCTGGCCAACAGCAACAGCAACCAATTCAGGAGGTCGGAGATCGACCGTCCCAGATCCAACCACCAACCCCGGCAGATGTGACAAGATATCGATATCACCATGGCACTAATCTTGGAAGTGTCTTTGTGCTGGAGAAATGGTTGACCGGATGTATGTTTCACGAAAAGGCTGAAGGGAGCAGTGAGCTTTCTGCTGTTGAAGCCAGAGTGAAACACGAGGGTCTTGATGCTGCCAGGGAGAGGCATGAGAAGCATTGGCGAGAGTACGTGGGTGATGGTGACCTAGATTGGCTTAGAGACGTGGCGAAGTGTACGACGGTCAGACTGCCTATCGGGTACTGGGATCTTGGTCCACCTTACTGTGAGGGCACGCCGTTCAAGCATGTGGCAGGAGTCTATCAGAATGCGTGGCAGGCTGTCAAGGAGTTGGTGCAGCGCTGTCATCAGAGAGGCATTGGCGTGTTGATTGATCTTCATGGTCTACCTGGTGGCGCCAATCCTCAGGATCATTCTGGTACTGATTTCAAGAAAGCTGATCTCTGGGGTTCGAGAAGCAATCGCGACCTAGCAATCAGGTGCCTGTGTTTCATTGCGCAGCAGGCTCGCAACATGGAAGGGGTTGCTGGTATTCAGATCATCAATGAGGCGGAATGGAACGCCAAAGGCATGTTCGACTTCTACGATGCGGTGCTTGGCGAGCTGGTAAAGATCGATTCGACCATGCCTGTGTATGTCTCGGATGCCTGGCAACTTGACAAGGGAGCCAGCTGGAGCCAGAGCAGGAACTTGCTACGTTATGGACAGGTCAACCCTGTGGTGGTTGACACGCACGTGTACTTCTGCTTCGGCGGCGATGACAACAACAAGTCGCCTCAGCAGATCATCTCAGAAGTGCCAGGCAAGTTCTCTGGGCTCGATGGGAAGGATGGCAGTGTGGTGGATCGTGGTGCCGCTCAAGCCATTGTCGGTGAGTACAGCTGTGTGCTTGGTGAATCATCCTGGGGCAAAGGAGGCGGCACTCCGAAGGAGGAACTCGTCCGCCAGTTCGGCAATGCTGAATCCAGGCTTTTCCAGGAGAGAGCAGGTGGCAGCTTCTTCTGGACGTACCGTATGGACTGGATGCCAGGCGGCGAATGGGGCTTCCGCCAGATGACCGAGCAAGGCGCAATCATCCCACCCCCAGGCCTCACGTTCCCTGCTCAGGACATTCAAGGTCGTATCCAAAATGCTCAGGGGCAGCAGCAGCAACGCAAGCAGCACACAGTAGGCTCGCACACGAACTATTGGGACAGCAACCACCCAGGCCAGTACGAGCATTGGCGGTTTGAGCAGGGATGGGACGTCGGTTTCAATGATGCTATGTCATTCTTCCTTGCGAGGAGTCAGGCTGGCTTGAACGGTGGTGACAAAATAGGCATGTTAGATCTTTGGGTGTTGAAGCGCCTGAGGGAGAGCGGGCAGGGAGGTAAATTTGTTTGGGAGTATGAGCAGGGCTTGAGGCAGGGGGTGAGGGACTTCTACGAGTGCGTGGGCATTTGAGCGTCCGACAGGTAATCAGATGCTGCGTTTATGTTGAGCGCTTTGATACACATAGATCAAAACAATGATGACTTGTAATGACGTTGCAACAGGTGTAGTCCATGGCAACGACCAATGACAGGAGTCGAGTGTGCCTTCCTCGTTGAGCTCGTACCCCTTTCCGCAATGGCACACAACACTTGCGCGTCCAGCTTCACTTTCACACTTCGACTCAACATACAATACAACAGACATCGCTTATACTACATCGCAGCGAGCACAGTCATTGTCAGCATCAATCGAAGCGCAGTCCTACACAATCATTACTCGAGTCGCAAAGCAGCAAGGTAACCATGGGAACCTCAGAAAGCTCTGTGAAAGACACGTTGACAGCATCCAGTGAAGCTGATCAAGCAACGACTTCGCCTCCTACATCTACCGACGCCATTCAATCAAGTGAAGGCAAGATGTTGTCGCCTACGCCTGGCGCCATCTTCATACCGACAACGCCGCCGTCAGCCACGAGTGACTATCAGGACGCTCGTGAGAGGAATGACAGCCCTCACAGCTCAATCAGCGAAGTCACCAAGATTGAGGCGGCCTCAGAAGTGACGGCCACATCAGCAGCCATGATTGCGACATCAGCCGAGCCATCGCCGTCAATGATGCCGTCAGCCCTGATCCTGCCATCAACTCCTGTCATGCCATCAGCTTCACTTGACGGCGTCAAACAACGTAAGGCTCACCCAAAGGGTAAGCTGTACAAGTCAGGCTACTTCAAGGGATTCTACGATCAGCACTTCGGCTTGTCGACGTACCAGTGGAATGATCTCCAGTCTCGTGGGCGCTGCTACTGGAAGCGCGAGTGGGTCATTCTACCGGACGGCAAGGGTGAGGGTGAGTGGCAGGAGCGTGCGGTGAGGTTTGCGGACCTCGATGATGATCAGAAGGTAAGCTGGTTCAATACCGTATATCACCAGAACATGTTGAAGCGTGCGGCGAAGAAGGGCGTAGATAGTGGAGCTGGCTATGTCTATGGTGAGGATAGCATGATCTATGATGCGGTGTCAAAGGGGCAGGGCAGTGTTGACCAAGTTGCGTGGGATGGCAATGGCGATCTTTTGGTGGAGGGTGATGAGGATGGAGGAGCGTACGACTACCACATTGAGAGGATCCCGAGTCCAGCCGTCCCGTACGGACCCATGCGTAAGTCATATATGCTCCCCAACGCCATGGACAGAGCTGACATCGCACAGCGTTGCACATCGAGCCACATGCGATTGACGGCGGTCTCACGCATTCGGTACCACACCGGGCAAAGGATGACCAGAGGCTGGCTCATCGCCTGTTCACGCCTTCGGTCGAAGCCCACAGACAGTAAGTGCTTCCCCAAAGCTTTCACTCATCATCGTCGCTGCAACACTCCACTAACACTCTCCCCTCACAGCCTCCGCGCCGGCACCGACCGCCGCCCCCTCTCCCAGAAGCTGCACGAGTCCATGACCGCCTCCCAGCACAAGATCGCCAAAGACCGTCTCTACCGCAAGTCACGCCAATTCCCAGGCCAGACCGTCGAGCTCGTCTCCTTCAAGCCAAACGGGGGCCACGACTACGGCGGCCTGAACACGCACATCAGCGCAAAGTGGAAGGAGGCACTGCCGCCGATCTATAGGGAGGGGTGGGGCGAGTTCACGAGTGTGGCTGCCAAGGCGAAGAGGATGGATAGGCCGGTGGGAGATAGGGTTATGAGTGTCCAGCTTGTGGAGCTGAAGTTCCCGACGTTGTATAAGGATGGGAGTTTGCCGACGTTTAAAGATGGGACTTTTTGAGGAAGAGTGGGTCAGGTTGCTTGGTGATGCTTTGGGATGAGGCGCACGAGTGATGAGGCGATGAGGCGATGACTTGACGATGGGCGGGGCGCTGCTTGGTGTTGACGGTGTCAACCACGATTCAGGCAGACCATGCGCGGCATTTTCAGATGGGACGTGTGGAGGGAGTACTGGCGAGTCTAGGCAGCGTTTTTTGCAGCGTCTTTTGGCGCAATGTTCGTGATACCCAGTGCGGTCTTTTGGAAGGTACGAGCGAGTTGGTGTACATAGCCACGCATCGACTGGTTGTGAGCATGGAATGTGTGTGCAATTCAATGCATATATATGTCTCATCTCTTCTCTCAGCAATGATCAAATAAAGAAGGCACGCAGTCGCAGCACGACGTTCTCGCCAAGGTGTTTTGAAAGATGGTACAGTGTTTCGAGAGCAAACCCAAAGACCAGGCTAGAAGGCGCTTAAACGTAGCGGGCAGCCAATCGGCGCAAGAGTCGCCGAGCCTGCTGCTCCACGCGGGCAGAAGCACTACCCAAGCTCGTCACTGCAGGAAACCCAAACATCGAACAGCATCGTGACAGGCGCATGCGAGATTGAAAACTACCGCGCCGAACGCGAACTGCATGAGTCATTGGTAAGTGAAACGGCCTGAGAAACATCGGACAGTCTAATCAGGCACCGGCGGCGGCGGCGGATCGGAGAGAGTTCAGTTGGGTGAAAGAAGAAAGTGGGAAGGAGGGTTAGGCGAGACAGCCTCGTGACTGCTGCGTTTGCACATCACGTTTGGCGTTTCCCTTATCGCCTTCATTCTCTATGACAGCGACGAGAGCGACACTGTGAACCACTCAGCCCTACGAACGACTCGCGCGAGTTCCTACAACACACAACACCTGCGAATCCACAATCACTTCAACCTGGACCAGCACATACACCGAGGGGGAGCACACTACAAGGCCAGTCGGGCAGCGAGGCCCTGTATCACGTGGGTATATTGAGGTAGACACTCAAACACATACGGACGAGGACACATCCCAGCATGGCGCGATCACGGCGACTGCAGCGCATGTCGAGCGCCAGTAGCTCCTCATCATCCTCCACCTCCCCGGAGCGCGGCGCCGACGACGACAACGATTCCTTCATGCTGCAACCAAACGACTCGCAGTCCAGCTTGGGCTTGGACATGTCATCAGAGATGGGCCAGGATGCGGCGGCGCAGAGGGAGTACGAGGAGCGATGTCGAGTATCACCGGTGGCTCGGTTGCCGGCGGAACTGCTCATCAGCATCTTTGGGAGGCTCAATGCGCCCAGCGACTTGCAGAGCTGTATGTTGACATCGAAGGAATGGGCCCGGAATAGCGTGGGATTGTTGTGGCACAGACCGGCGATGAGCAGGTGGGACAGCATACACAGCGTCGTGTCGTCGATCAGGAAGGCGGACAAGTTCTTCGCCTATCAGGATCTGGTTAAGCGGCTGAATGTATCGACTTTGACGAATCAGGTCAGCGACGGGACCTTGATCGGCATGACGGAATGCAAGCGGATCGAGCGGTTGACCCTCACCAACTGCAGCAAGCTCACGGATGTGAGTCTGCAGCCGCTGATTGACGGAAACCGAAGTCTACTGGCACTGGATGTGACGGGCTTGGACCAGCTGACGGACCGGACTATGATTACTGTGGCAGACCATTGCTTGAGGCTACAAGGCCTGAATGTCAGCGGGTGCAAGAAGATCACCGATGCGTCGATAACGGCCATCGCGAAGAACTGCCGGCATCTGAAGCGGCTCAAGTTCAACGGATGCAGCCAGCTCACTGATACATCCTTGATGACTGTGGCGGCGCACTGCTCAGCACTTCTGGAGATTGACTGTCATGCTCTGACCAACATTGAGAGCCCATCTGTAACAGCACTTCTGACGCAGTGTCCGCATCTGCGAGAGATGCGGCTGGCACACTGCATGAAGCTCAACGACTCTGCTTTCCTGAACATACCATATAACCCGGAGATCCCGTACTCATTCGACTCGCTGCGGATACTGGACTTGACAGACTGCAACGAGCTCGGCGACAAAGGCGTAGAGCGCATCATGGAGACCTGCCCGCGTCTGCGCAACCTCATCATGGCCAAATGCCGCAACATCACCGATCGAGCGGTGCTTGCCATTACCAAGCTCGGAAAGAATCTTCATTACATCCACCTTGGCCACTGCGCGCGTATCACAGATCTTTCGGTGGAAGCATTAGCCAAGGCTTGCAACCGTATACGATACATCGATCTGGCATGCTGCAGCAACTTGACCGATAACAGCATCATGAAGCTAGCAGGTTTGCCGAAGTTGAAGCGGATAGGGTTGGTCAAGTGCGCAGGCATCACAGACCGGAGCATCTATGCCTTGGCGATGATGGGCGAGATGAAGGCTGGCAAGAGGTTGATCGGTCAGAGTGTGTTGGAGAGGGTACATTTGAGCTATTGCACGCTCTTGACGCTTGATGTGAGTCAATAAGATCGTCGCGGACTTGCTGTCACAATGCTGACTATGTATACCAGGGCATACACGCGCTTCTAAACAACTGCCCGAAGCTCACCCACCTGAGCTTGACAGGAGTGCAGGCATTCCTCCGCGAAGACCTGCTCGCCTACTGCAGAGACGCACCGCCAGAGTTCAACGACCATCAACGCGATGTGTTCTGCGTCTTCTCGGGTGGCGGTGTCAGTCGTCTGCGCGACCACCTGAACGACCAAAAGGCTAATCGTCTGGCTGCTGGTGGCTCAAACACTCCCAGCGTGGCGAGTGACGATGTTGGCGCTGAGGGTGACATCGACGATGAGAATCTGGACAGCAATGGTAGCAACACTCCCGTCCTTAATGTGGACGTGCATGGCTCCCATCCCACAGGCGGGACACCAATCGCTCCAGGGCCTGCATCTGCTGGGCATGGTCCGCACGCGCTCATGACGAATTTTCCGGCCCATTGGCAAGCAAATCCGAATGCCGGCGCCTCGAATCTGTCGCAGTCGGCTCCGGCGTCTACGAATGCGAATTTGGTCTTTACGTGGCCGCCACATCATCAGCTCACTCAACATGGGAATCACATACAACACCCGCTCTCCGCAGGCGGAGCGCAGCACGTGACGGGAATGATGGGTGCTACGGTGCTTGATGATCTGGAGGAGGGAGATGAGGCGTTTGGAGAGGGCAGTGAGCTTATGGGCGACTAGGGTTTGCCTATCGAAGATCACTTGCCTGATTCTTCGCCTGAGGAGATAATTACGTTGCTTGATGCGAGTGAGGGCTGAGGTGTGTGTGATGGGAAGGGGCAAAGGCTTGTTGAATCGAGCCCAGGCGCCCAAGACCAACGGCGGTTCTTTCCATATGTTGATGAAGGGACAACGGCCATGGCAGACTTGAGACTTTCGGAGCGCTGCGAAGCGTACAGCATGCTTATGATGATCAATGGAATTGCAAAGCAAGGCGTAAAGGTGCTCGTAATGAATTGATAAGGTATTCTGTCGCTAATGCGAATGGAGACTCGCTACGGCTGAGCTCGGGAGATGCGGTACGGTTATGGATGGGTTTGCATATATATCATGAATATCATATGAGCTCCATGTCATGTTGACTTTGGCGTATCCCTCTGCTGATGTGCTTCGCTATTGCTTTGAGTCTCGAGACGGATTCGATTTGGCAGTCGATCTTACGGTGATCTCGGTGTCGTTTGGCGGAGTCTAGGTCACGACGAAGTCGGCGCTTGAGAGCATGCTAATTGTACAAGACAGAACACAAACTAACACACGATGATGTTGCTTTAATCGACGGGCCGAAGCTGTCGCGCTGGCGAATGGAGTCCACCTGTACGTGGTACCGGCTACGAACCTTCTGCCCATTAGGAGAGCCAAACGACTTCGAAAAATTTCCGCAGGTACTCTAGCTTCTGGCGGTCTAACGACAGAGATTTTACACACGACAACTCCACAGCGACAGGCGGTATAATTAGTCGAGAGAGCACACGGATATGGGGACAGTGATCCTAGATGTACTAGGGGCGGGCCTTAGGGCTTTTTGCTAGGCTACTAAGGTAGTTGCGAAACAGCTGTGTAGCTATTGGTATGCTTTCTAGTGGACAAGGCACTTCCATCGTTGGCTGGAAAACGACGACGTACCGCTGGACCAGGCGATCAACGCATTGCACCAGGGCCTCAAGAGATCTTGGGATCATAAACTGTAGAATATATCTTTGTTGAGACAATCGATCAGGCATGCATTGGTGGTTTAGTGGTAAAATTGGCCGTTGCCATTCACCTCCCTCCCAGGAGTCAAGGTCGGCCAGCCCCGGGTTCGATTCCCGGCCGATGCATTTCCTTTTGCGGTAATGGCGGCGAGGTCGTCGTCGTTTTGTTATAGAGGAGTATAGGAAAGTGTAGGGGGGTGGGTAGGAGTGGTGGGTGGGGCGTGAAGTTGGCTTTTTGCCCGCTTTGTGGACGCCAAGACTTTTCTGGGGACTAGGATCTTTCCTTTTTGGAGGGGTCAGCATTGATGCGCAGAAACGGGGGTATAGAGACTTTATGTTGGGAGGAACAATCGTGAGTGTTGGTTGGTCCATGGTTGGCATTTATAGAAACTATACATTGATCCTCGCCATCCTCCTGACCCTCTTCCCCTTCACATCCCTCCCCTCCTCAATCGCCAACATCGCCTCCCTCTTCTTCTCACCCACCACATTCAGCGCATCCCTCACCACCCTCGTTTCCACATTCACGCCCTCCTCCGCATACTCCTCCATCTCCCTTCCCACCCTCGCCTCAATCGCATGCACTAACTCGACATCCCTCTGCCCCACCAGACTGATACTCGTGCCTTTCCTTCCAGCACGCGCCGTACGACCAACCCGATGGATGTAGTCGTCTGGATTGCGAGGTAAGTCGTAGTTGATTACGAGGCCTACGTCTGGGATATCGAGACCGCGGCCTGCGATGTCGGTGGCAACAAGGATGCGGGCGGCACGGGCACGGAAACGAGCGAGATTCGAGACGCGCTCTTCGTGTCTGAGACCGGAGTGCAAACTTGTGACGCGGTGGTCGAGTTTGCGGAGCATGTATTCTACCAGTGTTGCTGTGCTGGTGCGGTTGCAGAAGATGATGATGCTTTTATCTGCGTTTGCGGGTGTGAGGAGCAGGATGTGGAGGTATTTCTCCTTGTGAACTACGTTGACGAGTTGGTAGGTCTGCGTTAGGGTGGTCGGGATGGCAAGGTCTTCGGTGTCGACTTCGCAGACGAAGACCGGTGGCTTGCCAGGTGTGCGAGGTGCGTCCTTCAGCGCTCGGACCTCGGGCGTGACGGTCGCTGTGAAGAGACAGGTTTGTCGTTTTGATGAAGGTGGCAGGGCTGAGAGGCAGGTCTCGACGTCTGGGAGCATGGAGCCCTTGCCCGTGGCTAGTAGTCGATCGACCTCGTCCAGTACTACGAATTTGACCTTTTTTAGACCACGTATTGTGTCAGTCCCAGATGTGTTGATGTGATCAGCTAGCCTGCCAGGTGTGGCAATGACAATATGAGGTCGTTTCGCAAGCTCCAAAGCCTGTGTGCGCATGTCTGCGCCACCCGTGATCAATACAGCTTTGATCCCTTGCCTCGCTCCGATCGCCACGATCTGCTCATAAAGTTGCAGTGCAAGCTCTCGTGTAGGTGTCAGTACGACAGCGAAAATGCCGCTTGGGTCGCGAGCCCACTGCTGCAGAATGGGTACCGCGAACGCAACAGTCTTTCCTGAACCAGTCCTACTCCCGCCTATACAATCTCGGCCGGCACGATCTGCGGTATACATCCCTTCTGAATGCGTGTCGGCCACTTGATTGCCATGTGAGAAAGCGAGGATATCAGCCATGGGTCTACACCAAGGGTGGCAAAGGTGGAATTGTCGTTGCTGTCGATGGAAGCCTGAATGGAGGCTGGCAGCTCGCTATCGTTGCGCTCGGTCTCCGGTGCCTTTGCGACAGCGATTCCATCCTTCTTGGCTTTAATTCGCGAGACGCTCGAAGTATCAAACTTGACGGGCTGGACTTGACCTTCAGATGTTGGAGAGTCTTCCCGACTGCCGGCCTCATTTCCTTCCGGCGAGTGATCGCTACTGGAGTTAACGTCTTCTAGGGGTTCCGGCGACAGTCTCCTGCGTTTCTGAGGTCGTCCTGCCATGTTTGTTGATTGATATACGATTTTCATGTGTAGGGATGAAATGCTAGTCGAAATGTCGAGCCAAAAGTTGATTTCGGAAAAATCCCGGGCAACTTTTCTGAAAGTCTTCGATCTTCAATAACTCTTCCATATCGCCTGCTTTGGCCTTTTCGCATATTCAGCTTATTATTGAAAGAGCAATCATGGCTCGTACAGGAAGACCCTCAAAGCGGGCAAAGCTGCTGTCCGACGACGAGGCATCGTCCTCCGAGTCGGAAGTGGAAGGACGGAATGGTGTAAAGCTACCAGACGGCGAGGCGAATGGCTTCAAGATCAACGAGGAATATGCCAAGCGGTTCGAGCATAACAAGAAGATGCAAGAGAAGTTCCGGCTCGAGGAGAAGTTCAAGAATGAGAAAGGCGACAAGCGAAAGCGGGACGAGGACGATGAGGGCGACGAGGACGAGGACAGCTCGGAGGATGAGTCCGAGGATGATGACGCCGAATTGGCGACTGCAGATCTGGATGCAGAGATTATGGATACTCTGCAGGCCATCAAGACCAAAGATCCGCGAGTGTACGACAGCAGCGTCAAATTCTACAGAGAATTTGACCCAGAGAAGGAGGCTGCCAATGGCACTGCGAAGAAAGAGAAGCCTATGACTCTGCAAGACTATCACCGGCAGAATCTGCTGAAAGGATATACTGGCGGCGAGGAGGATGCAGATGCGCCAGTCCAGACGTATCAGCAGGAGCAGGATGCGCTCAAGAAGCAGGTTGTGGGCGCAATGCATGGCGAGGTGCAGGCTGACGACGAGGACGACGAAGACGACTTCCTTGTGGCCAAATCAAAGCCAAAGCATGATGATCTGCCAGCTGCACCGAAGCCAAAGAAGATTACGGAAGACGACATCAAGACTGCAGATAAGGATCCTGAGACCTTTCTCTCAAACTTTATGGCCGCGCGAGCATGGCTACCGACGGAAGAATCACGCTTCGAAGCTTTTGATTCAGACGATTCGGAGGAGGAGAAGAGAGCGGACGAGTTCGAAGAGGCGTACAATATGCGCTTCGAGGACCCGGCGAAGGCAAACGAGAAATTGTTGTCGTTCGCTCGTGATGTTGGCAAGCATAGCGTGAGGCGAGAGGAGAAGAGCGGTCGCAAGAAGACCCGAGAGCGCGAACGAGAAAAGAAGGAAGCCGAGAAGCGGCAGCGAGAGGAAGATCGTGCTCGGCTACGAAAACTAAAGATTGAGGAAGCAGAGGAGAAGGTCAACCGCATCCGAGAGGCAGCAGGCTTAAAAGGCAAAGACATCGATCTGGAGCAGTGGCGAGATATCATTGAAGGCGATTTTGATGACGAGCAGTGGGATCAGGAGATGAAGCGAAGGTTTGGTGATCAGTATTACGCCGAAGATGAGGGTGGCGATGATTCCGATGTTGAGATGGAGGATGCTGGCGCAGCGAAGAAGAAAGCTAAAGCGAAGAAGCCGAAGTGGGACGACGACATTGATATCAAAGATCTTGTTCCCGACTTCAAGGATGAGGACGAGGACCCTGGAATTGCACTGACTGACGACGAAGATGATGCTGAGGGCGGCGCACCTCTGCCTCAGGATGGCGAAGATGATAATGAAGAAGAAGCTGGAGCCAAGCCTAAGAAGAAGACCAAGAAGGATCGTCTTCAGGAGAAAGCCGAGGCCAAGCGCGCAGCCCGCAAGCAACGCATGAAGATCGAGGAGATGGTCGACAACAGCCTACCTCTCAACCACCCGTCTCTCGCGACGTCCAAAACGCCCGTCGCAGGTTTCCGATACCGCGAAACGTCGCCTACATCTTTTGGCCTCTCAGCGCGCGACATCTTGTTTGCAGACGACAGTGCACTGAACCAATTCGCTGGATTGAAGAAACTCACTGCGTTCAGAGATGAAGCGAAGAAAAGCAAAGATAAGAAGAAGTTGAGCAAGAAGGCTAGGCTGAGGCAGTGGCGCAAGGAGACGTTTGGGAAGGAAGATGAGCCGACGGGTGGATTTGAGAGGATTTTGGGTGGGATGAGCGATGCTAATGCTGTGGCGCTGGGTGGTGAGAGTGAGAGGAAAGAGGAGGCGGCGGTGGATGGCGAGGACGGGAATGTGAGGGAGGGTGAGAGGAAGAAGAAGCGGAGGAACAAGAAGAAGGCTAAGACTGGTGAGGTGGAGGTGTGAGAGTAGGTACCTGTACCGCCCGTTACAATCCATTGTTCGATGGAAACCGTGAAGCCAGCCTCTGCTGTGTGTGCACGGGAATTGCGACGATGTGACTTGAATTCACTCGACATTCACGTATGACGTTGGCTTCGCTGAGCAGGTTCATTCACGACACATTGATTGAATGTCTTGACTTCGTCGCATAGATTCTTCCCCCCCACTGACACACTCCCGCGCCTGCTTTCTTGAACATTCGCCTACAACCTTGTCCATCGAGCTTTGGGCAAGTCGGTCTTTATCTGGCGCCACCACGATTCTGAAGCATCAGCAAGCGTAGCGGTTACCTTTCACAATTTCTTGTCAGCACGCTTCCTGGAGTGTTCGACGGCACACCGCAACGACATCCAACGCACCGCACCCTCACCTCGAATCGACACCATGGAGCACTCCATCTTTGGCACCTTGCCACCAGAGCTTCGGAACCACGTCTACCACTACACGCTTCAGCACGAATGCGTAGAAATCTCATGGCGTACCCCCGACAAACGTTCACTCGTCTGGTCTAGCTCCAACACCCGACACTCACACCCTCTGGCCATCCTCGAGACGTGCAGGACCACTCGTGCGGAAGCCACCCAGCTCTTCTACAACATCAACCGCTTCAAGCTGCTCAACGCCGAGGACGACGACGCAGACGAAATGCTAGTGGACTTCCTAACGCAGATCGGACATTCAAACGTCAAAGCTATCGAGCACCCGATCATCATCCACGTCGGCCACCACTCGATCACCGAACTCGAGAACAGCAAAAACCGCCTCAGCAAAGCCATCGCGGACCTCTTAGCCCTGGAAATGAGATACGATAACATCCCAAAACTCAGCATCGAGGCAACAGGCACAGGCGCCTGGTGGGACTGGCCATTGCTAGGGACCCAGCGCGAACCAACGCTCGACTGTTCGAACTGGCGGAACGTGCGAGACACGGAGGAGACGGTCGCGCGCGCCGCCGAGGAAGCGAAGGCGCCTCTGCTCGAACAGCAGCACGATCGGGAGAGTCTGAGCCGCGCGATTGAGATTTCGGATTTTATGATGCGTGTGCAGTGTTGCTATTTGCATATGTCGGATCAGCTTATTGAGTACCAGACTGCGGTTATCGCGGAGCAGGATGCTGTCATTAAATTGATGGAAGACTTGCTTCTTCAGGAGGAGCGAGTCGCGATGGTAGTGGTGTTGCTGCCATTGGGGTTGTTCTTGAGTTGGTGGCTGTATCTGCTCGGAGGTCAGTAGGACGTCGATCTTTGAGTAAGGCGAGGATGGTGTGGATGAGGTGGGATGGATGAGAGGTCGAGGGGAATTGGAATATACTGTACTGTAGATTTGGTCGAATACCTTTGGGACAGGCGAAGGGTGCATGAGTGATACAGGCAAGACTTGCTTTCTTGGGAAATTGGCAGATGAGCATTATGTAGTCCAGGCGTACAGATGTATACAGCACATGGCTGCAGCCTCTTTACGCCTAGAGTTCCAGAACGCACAACCCTTCTCAGCCTGATCAGCTTATATGGTAGCTTGTAGTGTTGAGCAATGTGTCGTCCATTGTAAAATCTAAGAATGCGTCTGAAATGCACTTTCCTGAAGTGCACTTTGGAGCTATTGCATGCGTTCGCAGGCCTTGACACAAAGGGTCAGTGGAACCATCAAGTGAAAGAGAGACCGTAGACAGCTGACTAACAGAAGGCTCAACCCTAACACTAACCCTAAGCAGCGACGCCAAGCACACCATACGCCCATCAACACATATACACGTCACTGACCAGAGAACGGAAAACAAAGTGGGCACAAGCGCGAGATCCACAAAAGATTACTCGAATTAACCTAGAGAGCGAGTACCAGCCTCGACGCACAAAGACAAATTTCCCGCATCCACTTGCCCACTGCAAACGCATCAAGCGTTACCTAATCGCAGACCCTCCACTCGAAAATCCATTCCGAGGAGCATAGTAGGATGAACACTATGGTTCTGACAGAAACACTCATCACACCCCGGTTGCTCCGAATACCGCCAATCAAGGCGACCCGGCAAGCACCTACCAAGACCCAAACCGTATGCCACAAATGAACCACTCGAAGCAGGTCTACCTCCTCCCGACTTGCGTTTGGAAACAAGCTTCGGCGTCTGTGTCCTCGTATACCCCATCGCAGATGTTGGGTACAAAGTAAGGCAACTGCCCAGTCAAGGGCGTGCCGTGATCGCGGGTTCGGCGCTGGTTGTTGTGGGTTTGTTAGAGGGTGTGATGGTTCGTCATATTAAGGTGAGGCAGCAGTACCAGCCACTGCGCTCGTTGGAAGGTGGGACCAGTCTGTCATCGTGGAAGCCAGTTCGCAGATGTTCTGTGTAGTGAGATCACCTTCATAACCGACCATCGTGTCCTCAGTGCCATATCCGCTGTCCCGTCTCTCACTAGGAGCGACCGACGGACCGGAGTGTATGGCCTGACCGACACGACAATCAAGCGTCCAGGTGTCCCCACTGTCAGAAAGACTGATCCGCCATCCGTCGTCGACATGCCAGATGCCGTAATCGCTCGAAAAGAATGCCTGTTGTGCCATAAATCGATTCCATGTCCGCCCACCAGTGACCGCGAGGTCGAGAAAACGCATGTCCTCATCTTGATGTGCAAACCTCCCATTTCCCGTATGCATCGCTTGCTGAATTGCGCATCGACATCCCGCATCAAAAACAATAGAAAATAAAGTCGCCAATCCAGAGCGCCGTCCATATGTGCCAACATGCCGCTAGTTGATGTTGATTTTTCGCTGTATAGGTGATGGTCAACATCGGGTATCATCGCATCGCTCAACGTGAATCTGAAGCATCGTGGTCGCATCGTAGAGTAGAAAGCCTGTGTGCACCAGGCGTTCCAAATCGAAGCGGCTGATGGATCTGCAGTTGCGCCTGGCCAGGACGCTAACAAAGCAGGAAGCTGGTGTCGATGATCGTGTGTGGAGTGAAAGAGGGCTACTGAGCCTCTCGCGCACTCATTTACACCGTGGTAGCATACTGCGGCGCGAAGGCGCTCTGACCCCAGCTGAAGTCGTTGAATCCGCCCATACCGTAGTCAATACCACAATTCATCGGCAACATGCTCGGCAGCGGCGCGAGGCACTCAGGTGAGCTGTAGAAGTGAGTCGTAGGCGCTGACGAGTACGGCTGGCTGAACGACGGGGTCGGCGACGGTAGCTGGACCTGGTTGAAGGTTGTATCCTGCCAGAATGCGTTGCTCTGGCCGTCGCTGCAGGACGTTGCTGTCGGAGAGGGTGTTGATGGGAGCACCTTGAACGAGTCAACTGGACCTGGGTGGGCTGGAGCCAACTGCTGAGTCGGCGCCCACCAGTTACCAGCCACTGCGTTGTTTGGGAGAATAGGTGCTGGGTGAATGACATCGACGATCCTTGGTGGAGGCGGAAGAAGGTGTTGAAAGAGGTTCATGATAGAGCTCTTGACATCCTCTGATCGACCGTCGAGAAGCTCGCCCGCGCCATCCTCCTCCAAACCCTCGAGTGCCCGAATACCAGTGCGAAAGACGAAGCGGTTCGCGGCCTGCACGAATTCCTCTTGCATCTTCTTGACTTGAGCTTCCTTCTCTGGCCAGCTGTATGTGTTTGCCGAGACATCGACGGAGTAGATGTCCTTGTGGTAGTCGACGAGAGCCTCAATGGTGTCTGAGGTCAACTTGAAGGCGACCTCGTGCTGTGCTACCATGTCAACGTGTACCACGTAGGCCTCGATGTGGATGAGCTGGTAATTGAACAAAGCCTCAACCAGGGGGTCATCGTCTTTGCGCAGCTCTGAGTCGGGTAGCTTGGGTAGCATGAGCGAGGCAAGCGTCCAGATAGCATTGGGACCACCCAGGGTTTCTGTCAGACATCGAAAGTGTTGTGGAATACTGTTGAGTGGGCGCTTGATCCGGTTGATGCGCTTCAGGGTCTGGGTCAACCAAGGTTCAACCTTGGTATTGAGGACGATTGTTGGTGCCGACCGAGGCGCAAAGGCCTGCGCAGATGCTGGCAGTAGTTGTAAAGGCATGGCGATGATACGAATTGAATCGGCAACAGATCGACTCGTGATCCGACTGAGCGGATGGGCTGAGGTAAGCGGTGTATTCAAGCGTTACGAAATTTGAAGAATGGAAAGAAGGGACAGACGTAATATGTCTCAAACGAACAACGATGCAAAGATAGAAATTAAGTCTTGTGCGCGCCCTGGTACGAGGAGGAGAGTAGGAAGTAGGAAGAGGCGAGTAGGTGGCGTTGGAGTTAGGGTCGCGGTGGTGAGGGCAAAATGTGACAGTCGCGGGGATTTCGCCATTTAAAGATGCCCAAAGCGGGATCGTACTTGTCCGATAGCTCAGCCACGCTGTGCGAGGATTTCTGTGGCCACCTGCATGCAGTGAGGACACCATGCATGCATATACCGCACACTAGCTTGCATGATTAGCTTGAGCTTCCAGCTTTGTTCAGCAGTCGCGTTCCTGCGCGTCGTGAGCTTGCGTTACGTGCTGCATGCTTGGTTTCCTGCATTCTATCGTGATTGCGACAATGTCCGTTTTGGCGCCGTACCTGCTCCTGTATTGTGATCGCCGACAAACGACGAAATATCAGAAAGATAGGTCTAGGTTGCAGCGCTACGACGTGACACTGCAGTCCGAGACGAGGTAGCCGTCATGCTCGGCGGTCCTTCTTGACATCGTCTGCAGACAATATTACCCTCTCGCCCATCTACAAGTCATGGGCTTTGGACACTCCAATCATGTACAGTGACGAACATCTTGAGACGTCGCTGGAGTCAGTCCCGCATTGCTGCAGTGGATTTGCGTCCAGTGGTTGCGCGGCCTCGAATTTGCGACCTCACAATTTTGAGAAATCGCAAGAAGACGAGGCGATCGCATTCCAGAAGCTCTCGGAGCTCGTTCTGTTTCTGGATACAGCCAAAGCAGTGGTCGGGTGGGCTCCCGGCGAGATCAGAGAGGCGCTATAGTGTTGCGTGGATGAGTGGTTCACAGCTCAGCAGTCAAAATACTAGCGCCTTTTGCGGCCACGAACCATAGCGCACAGAAGCCTTCTCATGTCACGTGCAGAGCCCTTAGAGCAGGGTTGAGTTCCAAAGGTCAACCTTGTGATCCCGATCACGCTCACCTACAAGTAGCACGAGCGCCTACTCCAACACAGCATACAGATTGCAGACTTTCAAGCATGTAGGGGAGACCTTCGATGCAAGATGATACTATTGCCACGATCAAACGTGAGCAAAAGCTTGACGTGCAGGTTAAAATCGGCTTTGGCGAGGCCGTGAGGCGGTGCAAGAGACCATCGGAACCCCGGCTCTGCAGGCCCGTGTCGATCTCGGTGAGAGCGAGACCTCTAGAAGAACATCAAGAACATCGTCCAGTATCGTCTTGCCTGACATGCAAGGTCAAGGAGATGTACGAAAATTTCCCAGGGCATGCCTTGCAAGCCAAGCGCGACGTTTTGCCATACACGCAAGTCATCGCTTGATCCAGATTTGGATGTCGCACTGAAAGGCCTAATTTGCTCCATACACTGCTAGGCCAATGCTGACAATAGCAGAGCCATTCCCAAGCACGCATGCTGCTGTCTGTGGCATCTTTGACGGCTTCTAGACCGAAGATTCTCGCAGTCAATCGAACTGTTGACTGCTCGATGCGAGTAATGGAACCGGATAGCATGAAACCTCTCAGCATCCAGTCAGTCACGTCAGGCTGTCAAGCAGTCAAAAACGTAGAGCTGTCTTGCAGGTGCAGCAACCTCAAGGTGAAAGCAGCCTGGCACCTCACGCTGTCACTATCGGTCAGTCACGTCAGCAACATTAACCAGCCGACTGTATGGTTGACGCTCTGAATTAATGCTGCCTGCCGCGTCACGCACTTCCGATGTCGTAGTATTGCCGCGCTTGTGACCCGTAGGCACGTGTCTCTACACACGGCTGGTGTCGTACGAGCCGGGATTTCTGGCGGTCCTGGAAGCGCTGCAGTGATCTTGATTCATCTCAGCATGTTCCGCTCTCGAAAGCGCAAAAAGCGGAAAATCGTGCAGCAGACCAGAAAGGTGGGTTGATCATGAGACCCGACGCTGCGGAATGAAGCGCACGGACGCTGTGGCTGGTACTTCTCTTTCCAGCCGACTTCACATCAACATCCCACTCCTTTTCAACTACATTCCCTGAATGTGTCATCAATGGGCACTTCTCAATGCTCTCACTGAACCAGCAATCTAAGCGACATGCAAATCGGATCGCGGCAGCCTTCCAGTGCCCCTCGAAGTGAGACCTGGACCAGCAGATTCTTGCTGACGACCATATAACGTTTCAGACGTGCAGTATGCATATGCGGGTCACCAGTGACTCACGACCACGGCCGCTGCAATGGACGCCCCTAGCAAACTCAGAGACGAGCCAGTCTACTTTGCAGACTGCTGCGCTGGTATTTCGCGGCCTCTTATTGAAACACTCGTCGGACGCCTGCCCGAGAAGCCTGGCCTGATACTGTCTATTGGCTGCGGCAGTGGGCTGTTGGAAGCCATACTATTGCATGCTACCAAAGGCGAGCTCAACGTCTACGGCGTAGAAGTTCCACAGTGTGTCAACAGACACTTGCCTGAAGATCGCATGCTCCGTGTGCCTGGCTCCACGTCGCTGCACCCCGATGCCATGCTTGCATCTTGCCTGATGTTTGTATATCCCCGTCAGACGAGTCTGGTGGCTAAGTACATGGAGACCTGCCTTGGCGGCGCACTTGATCAAGTGAGCGGACCAGTAATAAGCTCTTCAGTCAGATCTTGACTGACCTTGGTAGGTGATCTGGCTCGGACATCGTAGTGACTGGCTGGATTTCCAGCATGCCATAACGCCTTACTTTGACAAATTGGAGGAGGTCGAAGATCGTGGCGTGGCCAGCAATGAGCTACTGGTGTTTGCGTCAATACCAAGGAGATGATGTCTCGTCCTCGGTGCATACTGCGCAGCTTCAATGCCACTATCTCGGAACAATCCGATAAGCTGCTTCATGAATGCCGCGAATAACCATGTCTTGCACGCATCTTCAGCTCCCAACGCCTAGCCGCTTTTCATCACAGCTAACCACGGTGGACGGCTTGATACGGATGTGGACCGGACTATGCCAGTGACATCTCTAGTGATGTCTCCAGGCATCATTCACCGCGCAAAGTACGCAGCGAACGGTGCGAGCGTTAGTGCCTCTAAATCCACGGTCCCTCCTGTGTTGATTACTTCGATCTACCAGATCAAATGCAGCGACATTCAAGAACAGCCGTATTCCACTTGATGACCTTTCAATGCAACTCTTGACGACGTCTCGACGACGCTCTAGGTTGTCGGAAGACTCTTCCACATCAGCTGGCAACAGAATCACGAGCGAAGAAGTCGACGTATGGGAGCATGCCGCCCTGCTTTACCACAGCTATGACTGGATTAATGCTGCGGAGGCGTTCAGACAGCTTTCGATCCAAATCAACGATGTTGAGGCTGCAACCCTTTGTGCTTTAAACGCAGCCTTGATACAGGCGAACCTTGGCGAATTCGAGCTAGCAGCCGCGATGGTCGAACAAGCAGCGCGAATGGATCAAGACCTCATATTCACACCATACATCATGGGCGTGATCGACTGGGAACTAGCGCATTTCATCAAGGCAGAGGCCTGTCTCGACGTCTGTTTGCGCGCCCTGCGTGGCGGTGATATCAGCTTCCGCGACCTGGGGCTTGACTTTGTGCTCTGCTCGCGAACCGTACGTCGTCAGCTCAGCGCCCTGAAAGTGGATGCAAGCGGCAGATTCGGCCCACGGACAACCATAGGGGCGATCATTCCAGCAGAGTGTATCTTTGAGCCGCCTTCGAGGTCCAGGCAAAGGGCATGGTACAAGACGTCTCCATGCGTGAGCATGAATATAAAACACGACATGCTCAAGCAAGATGACAGTACTGACGTTGATCGAGATACTCTAAACTTGAGAGATTCTGTGCGACTGGCGGAAGGCAGATATTCGACTGACAGCCGGCCTTCACCGCCACAAAGGTCGGTAGCGGTACGATCTGTACGTAGGCCCAGTCCTCTGAGAATAATCAAGCAGCGCTTGGGGTCATCTGCAGAAGAGACACCTCGAAGCAGCGAAACCACATTACAAACGGGCCGTACATTTCCAAGCATACGTCCGAGACAATCAGGCGAGACATGGGCTCGCACGACACGGAAACTGTTCAGCCAACCCGAGTGAAAGCGCCATGGACCGCTCGCGATGCTCACGGTGAATACGAGTCTGTGCGTGAGCTTGCTAGCTTCATCCGCAAAGCACACGATGGCAAGACTGCTGCAATTGCTGCTCTGCAGCCCCGAGATGCTACGACTCATGCGGCCTCCACGAAAGAGCTTGCGAAGTTCTTGAAGCATGCCGGCAAGTCACGGCCTCTGATACCACAGGCAGATCTAGACTTATTTCATGATGACGAGGAGGATGAGGAGGAGGGTGGCGTAACTACTGCGACATCACCGGTCGTCACCATTGCTGCCACCGAACGTGGTTCGGGCTCCATACGCCGAGGACTGCTGGCCAAAGTCAAGGACGGCATCGAAGCTGCCCTGCGACCCAGCTCGCCATCTACGCTGGCATCGGCTTCACTCAAGCAAGGCTCCAGCCAGGCAAATACACCATCGCAATACATTTCGCGATCTCTGTCCTCCAAGAGCTCCTCTAGGAATCATCCCGGCAAACCACAAACGCAACTAACCAACGGCGACTACTTCAGCCCACTCCCCTCAACAACCTACCAGCCCCTCCTCAAAACCAAAGGCAAAATGCCTCAACCAGTCGCGCCATCACCAATCACGTCACCTCTCATTCCAGCACCACGAGTCCCACTTCGCCCACCGCAAGAGCCGAGAGTACTGTGTCCACCAGCCTCACCTTATCCTACTCAACGACGGTATCCACCACCCTGGAATATCCATACCGCCGCCTCTTCGACCAGCAGCTTGTATGCTGAGTCAATGATGACGGTCGAGAGGCAAGAGGTAGCACGAGATGCTGCGTTGCGGATGCTGGAGGGACGGGAGAGGCCGGTGAAGCAGAAAGTAGGATTAGGGAGGAAGGCTGCGAAAGCTGCAAGCTTGAGCGGTAAGTTGAAGAACCATGGAAGGGTAAACATTGCTGGTACGGTGGAGAAGCACGTTGACCGTATCGCTGGGAGGTTGAACGTACCAGCAGAAGCGACGAAAATGGATTCATTTGCTATTCTCGGGCTTGGCGCGGCCGAGAGCGCTCCTGTTGGAGGCATGCGAGATCAATTCGGCAGGGTCGATAGTAACGAGGCAGAGCGAGAGAAGGCAACGGTAAAGCCCAAGAAGAAATGGGACTGGCATAGAGGATAGTCACTTCACTCAATCGTCAAATTCACCAGAGTGCATCACGCTTCCCCCACCACTCAAGATAAACACACCCGCTACATTGCGCTGCACATGTCTATACCGATCACACTCCCAAAACACCTCCCGCCATGCCAGATTAGACCTACAAATACCCCACATATCCTCCCCCTCCACTCCCCTCCACTCACCTAAATCCATAAGCCGGCCACCCGCTCACGGCCCCCTGCAGCCTCAAATGCTGATACGGCGTACTCGCCGGATCGAAATACAGCCCTTCGACCGCTCCATCACTCCTTCTTAGCGAAACATAATAGAACCCCGAGATCGTCAACCCATGCCCGCGATCCTGATCCCCGTGCCTCTCTTGCGGGGAGCTGACGCACCGATCATTGCGCGTGTGAACGAAGCAGCGTTCTTTCCAGCGCATGAAGATGTATTCCTGAAACAGCTCCGCTGTGCGTGCTTGCGAGAGGAGGAGGCGTGCGCACTCATCTGAGAGTGATTGCGAGGACCCGGATGTTAGGGTGTTGAAAGGTGGTAGTTTCAGCCAATTCTGCGCGTCGGTTTGCGGGATGGCGGAGGGGAAGACGAGGTCGCCTCCGGATCGCGATTGGGAGCGGTCGCCTTTGCGGTTGATTGGTGGAGGTGGCGTGAGGAAGGAGTGGGTTTTGAGGTCGATGATGTGGCCTTCGAGGTAGGTGGTGATTGGTGCGTCTCGACGGCCTGCTTTAGGCCTTTCGGCAGTGGGGTTGAGGAGGCTGAGATTGGCGGGGTGTTGCGGGACGTCGTAGGCTTCCATTGTGCCCTGCACGGTCATTGTGTCGGTGTCGATATTGTGGAGGATGACGCGTACGGGCCAGTGGTCGTGTTGAGAATCTAAGAGGTGCTTGTTGACGGAGGTGTATGAGGCGGAAGGGTAGGTTTGCGGTGGTGTGAATTGGTGGCTTAGCCAAGGCCTTGAGGGGTCAAACGGCGGCGGTGGACCGACTCTTGTGGAGCCAGGCGGATGGTCGAAGCCACCACCTGCTGTTGATGCCCAGCTGGGTCGCGCGTAGTTGGGGTTGATCTGTTCAACAACATGCGTGATGTTGCCTTCCCGTTCATGCGCTCGGGTAGCACCGCTTCTTGTGAAAGCGGAACATGAGGTATTAGTCGCATGTTGGTGTCCATCGAACACAGTGCCTGGCTGCATCCAAGAGGAGTCAGCTAAGGAGTCCAGCGCGTCCAAATCCATGATGAAGTCGTCATGCTTGTCCGCGAAGAATTCCTTGGTCGCCAAGCCATGGTCGATGGCATTTGACAGCGCCTCTTCGTACTGCAGACATCCTCGCAGATCCGAAAGGTACTTTAGCGCGTTCTCCAAGAACGCCGTAGATGATGTTGAAGTGGTCATTGGTGCAGCAACGGATGGCGGTACGGTAGGAGTACTGATCCTCGGTAATCGTGGTGGCACATTCTCTGCCAGATAGCCTCTCCTGAATGCCTCAACCCGTTCCTGCCGTTCCCTCTCCACCCTCTCCTGCCTCTCCCTCATCTCAGCACCAGCAAGTCCATTACCGCTCGAAGCCGGCGGCGGTAGCATCCACCCATCTCTCGTATCCCTTCCATTCGCGACCATGTCAGACATGGAGCGATCGACAGCAGGCTCCTGCGCGGACCGTGGCGTCGGACGAAACCATCCAGCGCCTCTCGCCCTCTCCTCCTCTTCGCTCATACCGCTTCTCTCACGCTCCATGACATACCGCAACATCCTCTCCGTGCTGACACTGCTTGGACTAGCAGGGATAGGCTCACCACCAGGCCCACCGCCACTCGCACTGCCACCTCTGCTCCTCTGAATGGCAGCCCTCGTCCTCAGGCTCACCCACTCTGTCTCCCTCCTCCTCCGCTCCCTCTCCCGCACTCGATCCCGTCGCTCCGCCGCCAAGGCATTTTCGTCGCCCGCCCCACCACTGCCGGGTGCCGGCGTCCCATTCCCCTGCCTCTGATGTCGCCGGGCCGAATCCTCCTGCCTCTGCTCCCGCAACTCTCTCAGTATCGCATCCAACTCCCCATCCCGCCGATCCCTGTCACTCTCATGATACGCAGCCCCGCCAGGCGCCCAGTCGTAGATATTCTGCCTCTCGTCCGGCGGCGGCGTCCGATTGCTGTACGCACCGCTCAAGCTCATCCCAGGCGCGGGCGGCGGATCATGCAACCGATTCAGCCTTGCCAGCACGCGCTGCAGCCTCTCCCTCCGGCTCAGATCCTCCGGCGTATCGCCGCTCCCACTGCCTTGTAATTGCTGCGATTGCGCTCTCGGGTCTCTCGAAGAATCCACGTGCGTTCCCCTCATCGTACTCGCGCTTGTTGCGCCCGTCGCTCCAACCTCCTCCAAAGAACTCAATGACTCGCGCAGAAACCTCACATTCGCCTCATCCGCTTCCTGCGCCGCACTCGTACTCAGCGTCGCAGCCAGATCCGGTACTGGCGAGGAGAGGTAAGCAAGCGGCGGAGGGGTCGACTCTCGCAGAGTGGCTGAGGCGGGGTGTGCGGGCGCTCGGGGGATCGTGGGCGATGACGGCGAGAGCGGTGGACTTCTCTGCTGTAGCTGTGGCATTAGGTCACATTTACGATAGGCAAGGTGTACTTTGCGCCATTTCCTACCATGTTCGGGGAAGCCACCAAGGGCGTGTTTACTGGCGGCATGGCGTTGCGTCTGCTCTCGCTATCGCATTGTATCTTTCATGTCCTGGATCTTGTTATACACTACTTGGTCACGCCTCTTTGGGCAAGGCGCGATATGGCCAGGAGCGCTATTTGGTGGTTACAATCTGCTGGAACCAGAGTGGACGTTACCCAAGAAACACAAAGGAACACAGCCCGCACCCACGCCCGCTGCTTTCGTCATTCCCTGCAGCACGCGCTACAGATCACTGACGCCTCAAAAGTCAAATAAGCGAATGTATACGCGAACCCTTTCTTCGTCGGACGTATGTCCACAAGACTCAAAGACGTTCAAAGTACTGTAAAATGCAAGATTCGAGTATGCTTTTGCAGCCAAGCCCGTTTGTTCACTCAGCTACATCTAGTCCAGCCGACAAGCTGTCAAACAGCAGCCAGCCTGCACAGCTCACATCGTATACTGTACAGAGACAGTCCGTGCCGCCCTTGAACATGACGACGCGGAATGAATAGATCGCACCGCGTCGTCCCTCGGACTGCAAGAAATGCCGCACTGCGCTCACGCAGATCGAAGCCTAATCGCCATAACATGCCATTTTGAAGTATCCCCGTAATGCTCGAAAAGAAGCGTCGCAGAAGGTGACAGGTCGAGGTTGACTTGTAATGGTGGAGACGTCTATTGCTCGGTCTGGAAGTAGTTGAGGAGGACGGAGCGCTCCTGGGACTCCTCACCCCAGTCCTTGACGACGACGCAGCTGCAGTTGACGACCTTGCGCGCATTGCCCTCACGGTCGATCTGGCCTGCAAGGAAAATCAAGTCAGTATGCCGTCACTTACTTCACCTCGGCAAGTCGCCGAATCGAACTCGGAAAGTAGACTCACAAAGACCAGCCCACTCGCCCAATTGCTTGCCATCCGGCACCTTGATCAACGGGATCTTGTGCTCTCCGCACAGCGCAACCACCAACTTCTTGTACGCCTCCTCCTCGCATGCCTCGTTCAGCACGCACATGTGTGCCTGGCGACGGTCAAGGGCCTTGCTGGCCTCGCGCAGACCCCTGGCAAGTCCGTCGTGGATGAGCGCAATCTTGAGGACACCTTTGAGGGCGTCAAGGACGGACATGCTGCCGCTCTTGCCGGCCGCATCGTCGGCGGCGACTTCGACCTCGTCCGCGGCCTGGACCTCTTCGACGTTGGTGGGCTCTTCTCCGTCCGACTACATTGCCTCTTGTTAGTAGGAGTCGCTATGTGCGTAAAACACTGAGGTCGTCGAAGGCGCATGTGCGTGATTAGAGTTGGTCTCGTGCAACCCCCCGAATCTATCCTCCAATGCCTCCTTCTCCATCTCGACACTGCTGGGTTTTGGGGTGTACTCACCATCTTGATCGCTGGGTGTTGGCTTTCGAAGTTTGTCGGATTTTCCTCAAAGAACCGTTCGGTGTATGTGGGCGATTGAGGGAATGTGGTGATCGCTGATATGCGAAGATACAATTCGCTTGAAAAACTGAGCTTCGAGATGCCATCCGTGGCCAAGGCGCTAGTGGCTCGGTCCGACCGTAGTGATATCGCCGACATGCTTCCTTCGCGACTTCCTCCTTCCAGCCATTTCGCATACATGGAAATCGCCCTCGCTCATGATACCATGCATTAGAGCATTGACGCGATCAGCAAGTACACAGAGCCAATCCACCTGCATCCCCCAAGCAATACAGCTCCTCCTTCCTGCCTGACTAGGCAGTGCATCGGCATGTGACATCCTGAGCATGTACAGTTTCAACAACCTGTCCGTTCAAGCCTGTTTGCCATATACCAACAAACACTGTCTCTCATCCGCACCGGATAGCTTGTGTCGCAATTTGGTCATATAAACGAATGCTAATTTGCAGGACCGTCGCAGCACTGCGCCAGTAAAGCCCATCATGGGCAACTTGCTCAAGCTCCCGGTGGAGTTGCGCACCATGATCGCGCAAGAGGTGAGTACGCGACATCCATTCCTTGTTGCAGCTCTATGATGGCCGCGAACACGCTTCAGGAACTACGTTCTACGGTGCGCAGCATTCGCTAATTCCTGGTTCTAGATGAACTGTCGCAGCGATCTATACAGCATGTGTTTGGCCAACAAGGATCTCAACGCTGTGGCAACTCCAGTGCTGTACCATTCCATGGAGCTGACACTCAAATATCTGGAGCACAACGTCAGCAAAGTCTTCGATCCTGCGAACGAGGGCATCAAGCATATTCGTAATCTGCAGATTGAGCCAGACGGATGTGTGCCGTGGCAGCCAAAATATGCGCCAGTATTTGTCAAGCTGCTCACCACGATCCCTAAGGATCGCTTGCATCGCTTCATCATACCCAACGCGCCGGAAGTTGTTCACGAGGTCAACTTACTGCTACAACTACGCCAGCGACAATTGAAACATTATCAGCTTTCCGACTACGATCCCGAGTACGAATCGATTGCGGACATTCTTCCCACCAAGGACCAGCTTGTCAACATCACGTCTGTTTCGCTCTATGTGATATGCTCAGAATCTGCAGAGCGCGCCAGTCGGATCCTTAGAGCTTGTTCTCCCAATTTAACACGGCTGTACTGCGAGCTAGACGGCGCTTTTACTAATTTCCACTTCCTAAAGGAAATCTTCGTTGCAGATGGCAGTTGGCTGGATGGCATCGAATCGAAGCGGAATCTAAGGCACGTTGGCTTCGGTCACGTTGTTTGGGAGTACGCTCTCGAGATCTTGGGTCAAATGCTGGCATGGAATGCTGTCGAAAGCCTGGCATTCTATCAATGTCTTGACTCCGCTTACGTGCTGGGATACCTGAGTACTATCGGCATCAAACTCGCATCACTAACATTGGTGAACGACGGCATGTCTGCAAGCGACGAGGATAGTCTTGACAAGCTGCTTTTGTCGTTCTCTGCGCTGAAGCATCTGCGGGTATCGATTCGCCCAGACGAGAAAGACCTCGAGTGTAACGGCATTGCCATTATGATGCATGCAGATTCGCTGCGTACTATATATCTCAACGATCCAGACGGAGTCTGTGACATCGGCCAAGACAATAAAGCATTCCGAGATCTGTGCTTGGACTGTGGCGAGCTCGAGCAGCTCGCTTTCACCATGGATTATCCTTATGGCGGTGGCAGCACGACGAGTATGTTCGCGGACATGTTGGTAAGCAGTGTTCTACCTCAACGGCCTGGATCTGAACACTAATCACGCTTGCAGAAGAGCATACAGAACCTGACAAGACTACGTATACTGCGCCTGTTCACAGAGCGTGGACCTCTCGGCAATGGCAAGACGCTTCTCCGACGAGCGCAGAAGCTTGCCAACACAATGTTCAGCACACTGCATGGGTATTGTCCAAGCCTCAAGGCCGTAGTCATTGACGTCAGAGCCACAGACCGCGGAGTCGATGACCACTGTGCAGCCATCTACCAGGACACCTTCTGCTACCTTCGAGAGATACGCACCGACATCTTTGGCAAGACATCAGCTGCCGGATGCGCTGTGACTATGAAGGTGCTGAAAAGGTATATCTCGCCATGCGAGATTCTGTACGACGAACATGAGCCGAGGGTAAGGGAGCTGATGTGAGGTGCTGCTGATGGGAAGTCTGGCTTGGCGAATCCGCTGCTGGAGATTGCTGCTCGAGGTGATACCAATGGCGGCATGACGGGAGTACTCACGTTGTTGCAAAAGTATAGCAATCACAACTTCCACGCACACTTTGAGCATAGCTTTCGAGACTGGAATTGTGGCTCTTCGCGTTGAGCCTTGGACCCTACTGAAGACTTATTGCGGTTCCGAAGTGACTGACTGAGCCGCACAACAGGGAACATGATGGGGCAGACTCGCTTTCAATGAACATATTTCAACAAAGGTTCGACTCTAAGGACGCTTCCAACACATGCAAGACGCGGAAGTGATTTGATTTGCAAACGTGGACATGGTCGATTGAATGCACCTGTATCTTGATCTTCCTCCTCGACACAGGCTCTCAAATCTTCCGCTATTCCATAAGATCACAAAGGAGCAAGCATTTAGCAACCTTCAAAGGATAGAAGGCCATAAGATAATCCTTCTGCAGCTTTCGGCAAAGAGTGCAACTGCACGCCCGTTCAATTTCGGCAGCTGCTGCTCGAGCTACTGAACCCAGGTTGGTACCAGGTACTTACCGACGCAGGCGAACAAGGTACTGACGACAATTCAGGGTGTCGGCTTTGCTCGAGATCCCGGTCGAGTTGCGTGTGCTGATCGTCGAAGAGGTACGTCCAGCAGGGTCGACCGCACTGGGAGTGTGGCGTCGAGCCCAGCATACACTGTTTCGGCATTTGCGAGTTCCTATGCTGACTTCCGTATCATAGCTCACTTCACCCAATGATCTCCTCAACACATGTCTTGCATGCAAGGGCCTTTACGCGGTCGCGCTGCCACGATTGTACCACACAGTCGAAATCTTGGGAGAACGGCCGAATCATCAGCAGAGTGATGCTTGGCGTCGTGCTCTTCATCGATCCAACCCTTGTCTCACACATACTCGAGTCCTCCGACTACATCGCTTCAGTGGCTCTGCTGAAGTCCTCACGATCCTGCGGGCGCTGCCCCGAGATGTACTTCGCAAGCTCCATCTCAAGACTTGGGGCAAGACCTCGCCCGAAATAGAATTGCTTCTTGGCAGGCAGCAGCGTCAGCTCGAGACATTTCAGCATCAAAGTGTACCGGGCGCAGCACTTCTGGACCAGATCGTAAGTTGACATCTATCGCAAAGATCATCAGAACAAGACGCTGACTCCCACTTCAGCTGCATACTAATATGCTCACGAACGTGACATCCAACGAGCTCAACTTACGGAACAGCAGCGATTGCGTTCGCGGCAGCAAGATTCTACAGCTTGCATCAAACGCAACGAGGCTCGCCGTGAGTTGCGATGAACTCGTCTCAATCCAGTACGGAGACTTGATCAGCATTCTATTCGGCTGCGGCGACTCACAAAAGCCCCAGCGCCACAAATCCTTGCGACAACTTTGTCTGGAGAGGGTAAATTGGGGGGAGGAGACTAACTTCATTTTCTGGCATCGTAGACTGCTCGCAGCTGAGCAGTCTGGTTCTACAAGAGTGCGAGGACCTCCCACGTCTTTTTTCACAGATGTGTACCGTTGGGATAAACCTCAAAGAACTGATACTGGGGGACGCACTCAACATGTATGAGATCGACAACGGGCTCCATGGTCTGCTGCAATCATTTTCAGGGCTCGAGAAGCTGCAAGTTGAGTATCAAAACCACCTCGAGCGGGCACATCTCCCAGGGTGCCATTGGTCAAGTGTTCGACAGCATAGCGCGACCCTCAAATCGCTGTTCTTCAACGACGACAGGGGGCCAACATTTAGCGCCTTTGCTTCGGACAAATACGACCGTCGCATGCAATCCTTCGCTGAGGTATGCGCAGAGAGTACACAGCTCACCCAAGTAGCCCTTCAGGTGGGAACCTGAATGCACAGGAGCCTCACGCAACGCCCAAGCTGGCAGAGGTGATAGTATGTCGAAGCTGTCACTGTATCGCTTTGAATTCCAGGCTAACTCTTCAATATAGGACTGTTTGAAACTCCTGCCGTACTTGGTCACGGTAAAGCTCTTCATGCATGCTCGAGACGAACCCTGGGACGGACCAGAGCCGACTGAACCTCATGCTCGGAAGATTGCCGACTTCCTATTTTCAACTCTACTCTCAAGTTGCCCACGCTTGAAAGCGATCATCGTCGATTTCACCTTCTCCGAGCTGGATGACGACTACTGCTATGATCATGACTTTGGCTTCCTGCGAGTGTTGCACACCAACATCTACGGACACACCAAAGCTGTTTCTGAAGCCATTGAGCCAGATCAGGTCAAGCATCACGTCCGTCCTTGCGACATTCTGGAGGATGACAAGATGAGGATGGGATGGGATTGAGCGCTGCGGGACCATTGAGGTGGCGTAATGATGACTGGGTGAGATAAGTAGCGAAAGAATTCGGGAGCCAAATGGCAGCGCGCTCCAACGTGGGTGAATGTGCACACCGTTTGTAGTTCTCCAACAGAATGCAGAACAGTGTGTTTTTGGTAGATGTTAGCTGCATGAATCCAAGAAAAGAAGAGAAGAGATACAGTAGAAGTCTCCAGCGCGCAAGGTCATCCACGAGCCATCGTCTACGTCATTGGCCGGCTTCACTCCTCGCTCCGTGCAGTACACTCTCTCAATGCATTGCAGGTGTCGCCGCAATACGCTTTTACAACATCATCCACGTAGACTTGCATAAATCCTCCGTACTTTGATGTTTCATCAATGCTGACAACGATTCGACCATTATTCCGGCCTTTGCCACTTCTTGGCCTGTCCACTGGCGGCGTCCTTCTTGCAGCAACTTTATCGTCAACCACACGATCCAACATGAGCACAGCAACGAGTGGTAACTGGCCCGTAACACAGTACAAGCCTCGCCACTCATCGTGGCCTTACAATCCATCAGACTTCACACGACAAGACAACTCAGTCGACACTCGCTTCTACAGCCAGCCTCGTTTTGTTACACATATCGATGATGCAGCGATCGCGTCTTTACGAGAATACTATGATACAGCATTGCCAAAGAAAGGCAGAATACTCGATTTCTGCTCAAGTTGGGTATCGCACTATCCACCTTCTCTCGAACAAGCCGCAGAGAGTGGCGAGCTCAAAGTGACAGGCCTAGGCATGAGCGAGCCAGAGCTAGAAGCCAACGATGTCCTCAACAACGGACGCATCTTGAAGGACTTGAACGAGGCTCCCGACATAGCTGCAGCTCTCCAGACCGCCAAAGCTGTCGGCTCAACCGACGAAGAGAAATTTGACGCTTCGACCAACGTAGTCAGCACCGATTATCTCACCAAGCCTGTCGAAGTGCTCAAAAGCCTCTTGACAGTCACCAAGCCAGGCGGCACCGTTCACTTGACTATAAGCAATCGCTGCTTTCCAACCAAAGCCATCAGCCGGTGGTTAAGAGTTGAGGAAGAAGAGCGACTGCTGATGGTCGGCGACTTCTTGCACTTCGCCGGGTGGCGAGATATCGAGATCGTCGAGCTGAGCAATGGTAAGGTTGAGGGAGGACAGCAGGAGGCAGCCGGTGCCCAGGGCGGATTGCAAGGCTTGATGAGGATGATGGGAATGGATCGAAGAGATCCACTATGGGTTGTGAGAGCTAGAAAGGGCTGAGCAGACACGTCTAGAGCATCAGAGTAGATATTCAATTAGCATTCGATATACTCCAGCACTTGGAGCACATCATTGCAGCAACGCCCTCTTAGATGTACAAACATGGCTCAGCCATGAGCCGCGCTCTCTCTCGCGCAATTTACGCCGTCGCTAATGCTATACCAGAAGATGCTCACCCAGAACGCCTGATGATGCTCACTCCTCTTATGCTTTCATAGTCTTCAAGAACCCATCCAGATTGAACTCCTCTTCATATTGTTTGTCGTCCCAGAGCTCACTGAGCTCGTCTAGAATACCCTTCTTGCCCTTCTCTTTCACATTACCCTCAGCGTCAACGGCATTTGATTCGTCGATGCCATTGGATTCAGGCTTGTCAAGATTTGGATCCGTTTCGCCAAGATTGAACAGATCTAGAATTTGGTCCGTCTCCATAGTGCCCAAGCCAGCATTTTGCTGGTTGACGACAGTAGACGCGACGTCAATCTTGAACCGCTGCAGGTTCAAAATCTTCTCTTCTAGCGTGCCTCGGGTGATCAGACGGTATACATTAACGACCTTCTTCTGCCCGATACGGTGAGCGCGGTCCATGGCCTGCAAATCCTTCTGTGGATTCCAGTCATGCTCGACGAAGATGACTGTGTCGGCGCCTGTCAAGTTCAGACCCAGACCGCCAACGCTAGTAGTCAAGAGCAGACAATCAATCGAAGGATCCGAGTTGAAACGATTGACAATGTCTTGTCGCTTCGATGCTTCGACTGAGCCGTCCAGGCGCGAGAAAGTGGCCGACGGCAGCATCTTCTTGAGTACGGTGGATTCAACCATGTCAAGCATCTCTTTCATCTGACAAAAGATGAGAGCACGGTGCTGCGACACGGCTTGGTCGGCGGACGGTATTCCGCCTTGGTCGGTAGGCTCGACACCAATGCCACAGTCGACCAGCAAATCGCGAAGGGCTGACAACTTGGGTGCATGCTTTATGTCTCTCAAGCTTGATCCATCCTTGGCTAGCACAGCTTGCGTCGCGGCATATTGCTTGTGACCCTCTTTCATGACGAGCGCCGGCGAGTTGCACAGCTTGCGCATGTATTGCAGCGCCTGGAAGATATGCGTCTTGGCCTCCTTGTCTCCGCTACCAGCCATCTCCTGCAGAGACTTACCTTCTTTGCGCGTAAAGTCTTCGAAAAGCTTTCTTTGGAGGTCACTGAGGTCGCAATAATAGTTCTGCAAGATCTTGGGTGGCAAATCATTGAGCACTTCTTCTTTCAAACGACGTAGCAAGAAAGGAAGCACCTGCTTGTGCAGAGACTCGATTGCAAGTGCTCCGGCTTCTTGCTCCTTCGATGATGCCTTGGCGAATCTGCTCGCGGCGATGGGCTTCGCAAATCGATCCTGGAACACCTTCTCTGTCCCCAGGAACCCAGGCATGAGGAAGTCGAAGAGCGACCAGAGCTCCAGCACGTTGTTCTGAATTGGTGTGCCAGACAAGATCAGGCGGTGATTGCTAGCCAGGCGCTTCACCGCGATTGTGACTTTAGCCTTTGGGTTCTTGATGAGGTGACCCTCATCCAGCACGCAATAATTCCAGTTGATAGGCGCAAGAATCTCAACGTCGTTCCTTGCAATATCGTAGGATGTGATTACCACATCTGCGATTGCAAGTTGAGACCGAACTTTGCCACGCTCTCCAGGTGGGCCAGCATAGGTGACAGCGGTCAGGAATGGAGCATATGTGCGGATCTCCTGCTTCCAATGACCAGTCAAGGTCGGTGGGCAAATAATTATTGAAGGTAGACGTCGAACGTCTGGCGCTTGCGTCTTGGCAAATTCTTCGGCACGCATATGGTGATCGCTGGCGACAATGCAGAGCGTCTGTAGTGTCTTACCAAGACCCATGTCATCGCACAGCACGCCATGAAGATGATACCGGTTTAAGAAAGCAAGCCAATTGACGCCGTCCTGCTGATACGACCGGAGCTCTGCCTTGATAGCAACAGGTATCGTGAAAGGCTCGACCTTCTTTGGATCCAACATTTGGGCAATGAACTTGCGCTCCCGGTCACGACCTTCAAGCAGCGATTGTGGCAGGCCTGGTGGATCTGGAATGCCAGCTTCCAGAGGTACCAGCTTGACTAGAGTGGCGAATGCCGTGGTCGCGATGAGACGGACGCCACTGTCAGAGTCGCTCATCCGGCCCAGCACTGGAACCAGAAGGAAAATGACATAGGGCAGAATGCCATCACCCATGACCTGGATGAGGTGGTAGATGCACTCGATTGCACCTTGGCGCTGCACCGTATCATGTGCGTTGTTGATCGGAGGCAATACCTTTTCGACGAGCATTGTGAAGCCCTGGACCGTGATCACACTGCAGACACTTGCAAAGCACTTGGCTGCTGTATACCTCAACACAGCAAGCTTGCTTTGTAGCGCGCGCGACACAGAAGGCAGAAGGTTAAGGACCCAATCGTACAGTGCCGGGTCGAGTGTGGCGATCAATGCACGCAGAGTGGACATTGCATCCACAACTTCTTGACCGAAAGTGTTATCAGGGTTTGTGATGTCCGCCGGGAGCTCGCCTGCGAAGCATTGGCGGATAGGCTCTTCGATGACAGCCCTCAGCTTGGGCACTCTGTTGAAAATGTTGGCGCCAAACGTGGTGCATAGTTGCTCGAGCGCGTCCTTCGCACCACGCCTAGTGATGCGTGCGGCCCTGACTTCGCGCTCATACTTCGCAGCATCAGGACGATCCTGGATGTCTTCGTCCTTTTGCAAGGACAGAATACCAACTTCTTTGCTGGCATTGGGGTGGAACTCTGGTGTCTCGCCGGTCTCCATACAGCAGAACTTGACGAGATTGCCCACGACCTTTTCAACGACCTTGTGGCGCTCCGTTGCCACAAGCTGCGACACAAGCCCAGCTACAGCAGAGGCTGAGCGGCGTTGTAGATCGAGATTCTCTTCTTCCTTGACACTGTCCATGAGACCTTTGATGGTCATCTGAGGCTTCTTCGGTAGGTCTTGGAAGGCCACGAGAGCGGCGGCCGCCGTTGATCGGATGCGTAGATCGGCGATGTCTTTTGCGTGAGAAGCTTCAGCAATGGCTGCTTCGGTGTCCAGCTTCGCAGTATTCAATGGCTCGGCAGCAGCCATTCTCTGCACAGCGGACAAGCCCTTTCTCAGTCTCTCATAGTGATGAGTCACGATCTTCTCTGCGTCTGCAATGGAGAACGCATTGTCACCCGCTTCCGGCTCGCCTTGGCATACTACCGCCATCACAGGCAGCTTCGTACCCGAGACGTGAGCCTGGTCTTGGAAAACATTGAGGAGCTGCTGGCATTGAGCTCGCGCGATCCGAAGATAATTCGTCAGGTCGCTGTAAAACGCGGGGCGTTCGCCTTCCACCAGCGACCGCAGCTCAGCACAGACTGTGGGACGTAGCTCATCTGTATCAGAAGATGCCAAAGCATAAGCTTCGAACGCCATACCGCCAAAGACTTGTGTCGAAGCGAATGGCGATCTCAACGCGGGTATAAGCTTGGGTCCAAAGAAGGCAAGGCGGTGCTCAGCTGGCCAAAGTGAGATAGCCTTGCCGAGCGCACGCGTCGCAAAGATGCGAGTCTTGATCATAGTATCTGTGCCGACGAGGTCTACGTCGCCCTGCATGATTGGAGCGTCAATGTTGTGCGCGAGGTTTGTGGTGGGCACCGCTGGCTCGACTTTCTTCTCGGACCTGCGGCGTTTCTTTGAAGGCTCGGAGCCATTGACGGGCGATGCACGATGTGCGGTGGCCAGGGGTGCGTAGCTCACACCAGACGGCTTGATGAAGAGCGTCGCGTCCATTGGTATCGGGTGGCGGCTGATGCCCATAGGATGAGTGGTCAAAGCGATCAATGGACCAGCGTGCTGCTCGAACTCAGATTGGAATGCTTGTGGGCCCTTGGCTGCCAAAGTATTTGCAAGTGCATTCCAGACGTCCAGTGAGAGCTTGAGAACACCTTCATTGCGTTCGACGAGCAAGTTTTGGTAGACGAGGCGCAAAGCCTTGCCAGTGACCCAGCCCTTCGTGTCGCTCCCAGTAATGTCCAAAAACGTGAGTAGGGCTCGGAGAACGGATGAACGGACATTTGAAAGGGTATGGCGCAGGAAAGGATACAAGCGTGGCACCAGCTCGTCGAATGACTGCTCCGGATCGTTTGCCGCATTGCGCTTCATGGCATCGAGGACCTCTGGGAAGCTGCAAAGCTTGGCGAGGAGATCCATGACCGCGCCAGTGCTTGCGGAGAGGTCATCGCTGAGACTGGACAAGCATTCCCACACCACACTGATAAGATTTTCAAGCTCATGCGACCGGACATTGACGAACTCTTTGGCGACTGGAATAAGGGTCGCCGCGCTGACAGAGCGGACATCGTCGTCAGCGTCTCCCAGTCCTTTAATCACGCATTCAAGTACGCCGTCCATTAACGATCGATCCTGGAAAAGCAAATCAGTCCGCACTGCAACGAGATAGCGCATCCCAATCATGCCGCCGTGACAAGCGTGCCAAATTCGCCTGGATACTTTGAGGTCCTTCTGCATGACGAGACGATATAAGATGCGGTTGATTTGGTGCACAGAGCGGGCTGGCAAGAACTGCAGCACCGAGCCGAGCACTTGACCTGCTGTTTCCCTGATGGGCGCGACAGCAGTGTCAGAGACGTAATCGGCGAATCGATCCAGCATGAACACGCAACAGATGCGACAGGACAGGTCATCTAGCCATGCGCAGTTTAACGCGTCGTTCTGTGATCGCGTCTTGCCGGCCTGACGACCAGCGCCGGCGCCGTGGACACGGACAATCTCGCGAAGGCCCATGGCCGCGCCGTGTCGAATCTCCCACTGCGGATCGAAAAGGTCCACGGTAAGGAACTCGCAGAGCCTCTCGAATGGCCATTCGTTACCTTCTTCCTCGGCGTCGGTCACCAGTGTTGACTTCTCTTGCTGAGGTAGACCCTTGAACTCAGACACAACCTTGCTGTCGTCGTCGGCGCCCTTGCGATCGAGAGAAAAGTAATCAGCGTTTCCATTCTCGCTTTCCTCCTTTATCTCCTGCTTGATCTCCGGATCAACAGGCGTGGAGGTGACGCTCGTGCTTCCTCGCCTCACCGCAAAGTCATACTTGAATTTCTTGTTATCACGTTTCAGTTCTTCCTTGCGACGACGCTTGAGCATGTTCAGCTGGCGCTTGCTCATTTCGCCGGCTCCAGGCGTTTGTGGCGGCATCTCATCTGGCGACTTCATGACTGCGTCATTATCGCTCATCTTGGACGCATTGGTCTCCAGCTTCGGCAAAGGTGGCTGAGAGAATGAGCTCCTGACTGCGATATCTGTTTCTGTCACTAGGTCCTCTTCGATGTACTCGCCGCCAAGACCGAGCCGCTGGCTGAGAGTCTTCTTTTGATGCGCCAGCCTCTCAGCGGCACTAAGACCAGCCAACTTGAAGTCATACTGCTTGCCGGCACTGCCTAGGAGTTCTTTGCCATTGGTCAAGATGGCTTCGACGTCCAAAGTGGCCAGCTGGAGTTGATCGGGAGACGGCTTGGTCTGCTCGCCATTCTCCTGCTTGACGTCCACGACATCATGACCATTCGATTCGTTCTTCACATCGTCCAGTGTTGCATTAGGATCGTACTTCTCGGCATGCTCGACAATGCCACCGATTGCCTTGGCGGCGGCTGTCCTTGTGTCCCATGATGGAGATCTCAAGTACGGCACAACTCGAGTGAGCAAATTGAAAAGCTCGTCAGGGTGGTTCTTTTGCACGTCAGCGAGTTGTTGTGCAGCAGTGTTTCGAATTAGCGCGGAGCTTCCGGTCTCGAGTAAAGTGACCAGGCGGTCTAATCTAAGTCACGCACGTGATGTCAGCATAAGCCTCACCGAATTTTAAAACATGCGCCTGTAATACAGACATACCTTGATGCTGCCATTGCAGCACACTCTGAGTCGCTCCAACGGCGATTGTCAAGAGAGTGGGAGTCGCGATCGACACGTGGTACCCATTAGATCGATCGACAATCAGATATTGCTCATGTTTGCCGATGTTGTGATCAAAAGTGTGTCGCGTCGGAGTGAGTTGCGCAGCCAATCAGCGTTCGGCTTGAAGTACGGGCTTCGAGGGTCGGCGAAAGCGCTTCGCAGCGGCGAGCTGAATTCTTTTATCTCCATCGCGTCCAAACCGGACGGCGTCCGTGCACGCCTCCCGCAGCGCTAGCGTGCTTCCCGCGCCGGAAGGCAGGGATAGCCTTTCAGCAACCACAGTTGTTCTTGACGAAATTTATCCTGCTTCACCGACGACGTGCGAAACTTGCGCAGAGATTCGGCTGCATTGTCTACATGTATGGCAGGCGCAATCATGCGGAGTCTGCTGTGGATGATTGGGAGTGAAGGCGCGATGGACGGTACGCGTTTGCATGAGCGAAATGATGGCGAAGCCTTATCCCTTGAAACGCCAATCAGCATCTCGAGGCTGTTCATCATCTCACAATCCTTCTCCTGGTTAACGGAAGGTCGCAAGATCGACTTGACTTTACTACGTCGTGCCACGGAAACTCGTTCAGGCAATATTTTCAGCGCCTTCCGATGAAATAGGCGCATGTGAATTGTCATCGCTCGCCGCAAGGCAACATGTGATGGTATGTCACCAGCCGCAAGGCCATCAAACGTTGCAAGAACTTGTATCATGCCGTAACCTGTGATGTCTCTCCATAGTCGTGTCCAGGCCTGGCATGGCAGATATCTGCATGTTGGTGCAGATAGATAATCGTGGGCTACCGCTCGCCGTAGATCCACACCATGAAGCATACTGTAGAATATTGACTAAGCCTGCCGGCCCAAACCCCAACCCATCTCCTCAAGGCACTATGCAATGATGGTAAGGCATCTCACGAGGCTTCTTGAGCATGCAAGCATCCCACGAGGCTTCTTGAACATGTATTGATGCCAGACTATATACACCTTCTTGACCATTGATTCAAGTGTTGCTCCTATCTGCTCCTCTCGCCCAGTCTCTCAGAATATTCTTTCTCAGCTTGCCCGTACTCGTCTTCGGCAGCTCATCTAACACCTCGACCTCCTTCGGCACCATAAATCTCGAAATACCGCTCTTATTCTTCGCCCAATCAATGATGTCCTTCCCACTGACCTGACCCTTCTTCCCTTCCTTCAGCGTCACAAATGCCTTCGGTGCCTCTCCCCACTTCTCATCCTTTACACCCACGCACGCAGCCTCCAAAATGTCAGGATGGGTCACCAACATCGACTCCAGAGCAAGCGAGCTGATGTTCTCGCCACCGGAAATGATGATGTCCTTCGCTCGGTCTAGAATCTGTATCGAGCCGTCCGGATGCCAGACGGCCAGATCGCCGGAGTGCTGCCAGCCTCCCGCGAACAGTTTCCTGGTTGCCTCTGGGTCCTTAAAGTAGCCTTTTGCGCTCAGGTTACCAAGGAAGATAATTTCACCAATCTCTTTGCCGTCTTTGGCCACATCGATCAGCTCATCTGTGAACTCCCATTTGCCAGATTCGTCTTGCTTCGTCTTGATCACTCGGGCGGGCAGAGAGGTAATGTGGCCGTGACCTTGTCGCGCCATCTTGGCGTACTTCTCCTTTACTGGCAATTGCTCCCACTCGGGCATGTGATAGCCCTTTGTGATAGGGCCATACGTCTCTGTGAGTCCATAGACATGGACGGGGTGCAGATTGAGGCTCGTCATGGTCTCGAAAAGGTGTGCTGTGGGTGGACTGGCAGCTACAGTCACCCTTACCGGATGCTCCAGCTTCTCAGCATTCGGGTCGGCACAGAGCAAAGTGTTGACAGTTGGCGCGGCGTTGTAATGACTGATCTTTTCTGTCTTGAGCAATCTCCAGATTTCTGGGTAATCGATCTTCCTCAAGGTGTAATGTGTGCCTCTAACAGCAGTCACCGCCCACGGGAATGTCCAGCCCATTGCGTGGAACATTGGAAGCGTCCAAAGGTAATGGCATCGATGTGCTCCAGGTACCGGTACATTCAGGTTGCTTTCAATCACGTTTGCGACAGCTGCAAGATACGCGGATCGATGAGTATACTCCACACCCTTGGGTCTGGCGGTAGTGCCGCTGGTATAGGCGAGAGCAAGCAGGTTCTCCTCATTGGGCACTTCTGTCTCCAAGCCTTCCCAGCCGCGAGAGCCATGCTGTTGATCCCATTGCCAGCCTTCCTTGACGGCAGCCTCATAATCACCTTCACCTTTATCGGTATCCGGATCGACCAGGATGGCTGTGTTCGGGTGATCCTTTCTATAGGCATCCAGCAGATGGACGTATTCAGCGTCCACCAGGATCGCATCCGCCTCCGCATGATCAAAGATGTACGCGATATCCTCTTGCTTGAGTCGATAGTTAATGGCGACATTTGTGATGCCAGCTCCACCAATTGCGAATATGCTCTCTAAGAAAGCCGGCGTATTGGTCATGAGGATTCCAACCCTCTTGAATCCTTTCTTCTTCACATAGTATGCAAAGCCCGCAGCTCTATGGCTGGTCTCTACATAAGTTCTTTTGACAATCACACCATCCGCCGTCTTATGGTATACTGCCAATGCATCGGGCTCAATGGCCGCGGCTCTCGGAAGCCAATAAGTTGGTGACAATTGGTGGATGTGATAGCGATGTACGAATTCGCCAGAAGTAGGTCCATCGGCGACAGTAGGCGAGGACGACGCGGGGACGAAGTGCGATGCAAGGCTTCGCAGGCGATTGATTGCTGAAGACATTTTACTACATGTATGTTGCTGCTCTTCTCGCCCACGCCCCTCAGTCCACTTCTTATTGCCTCCCCTCTCCAGCAGCCGCCGGTAAGTGACAATGCGAGATTGGTTGGAACGATACCATGGATAGACTGAAAGGAATGCAATGGAAGGATACCAGGTCAAAGTTACAAGGAAGTAAGCTCCGGCATTCCGAGAGGGCCTGATTCACAATAAGATGCTGCAGGCGCTGCAGGCACTCGTTGGCCTGGTGGAGATGGGACAGCACCAGGTCCATGGGTGATGGGCAGAAGGAGGAATACTGCGGGGAACGTTATGACACGACTCGTGTAGGGTATAGCCGAGGTCACACTCAGGAAGGTTTCCGATCTACAGCTATTGGGCAGGTCCAAGACGCAGCTAACAAACGTATGTTCTTGGCGGACGTTGGTGGTGTCGAGCAAATGGCTCTTGCAATGCACGAAGGTGGAGTTTTCGTAGAAATCCACGTGAAGCCAATGCCTGTTATTGTCTAGGAAGGAACGCCTCGCCATTATGTGAGTCGCTGATTGGTGCCTAGAGTCGAGTCACTAATGAACGTAGATTTTCTCTTAAGATGTGTTATAACCTTTGCTGCAGTGACTGCATGAAGAGTGATCTGCTACGAAGTGACGGGTCAGGACGCGGTAGCTTGTGGCAAGCGAAAGCTGCGGATTGTAAGGAAGATCGCTGTGGTAATAGGTGCTCGGGAGGGCACCGGTCGATTGTGCACAACAATGCCAAGTACTGGCCCTGGAGTTGACATTTCAACAGTGCGTGCCTGAGACCTCCAGCACATGCTGCAACGCAGTTGATGATATGGTCATGATTTCGAACGACAATCCATAGGTCATCGCTATTTGACCCTAAGCCGTATACGCCAGCTTCAATGCGTCGCAGTCAAGCAACCCGTACCGTGAATCTCATTGCCCAGCCGGCGACCGCATCCAGCTCATCATCAACTAAGCCCTAGCACAACCCCTAGTAACCGTACTGCTCGAGCTGCTGCTTGGTCTTGTCGTCGATGTTGGCACTCGACTGAGCGTCGGCCAAAAGCTTCCTCGCAGCCTTCTTCTTCTCATAGTATGCCTGGCCCTTGACCTTTCTCCTCTCCTCGAGCCTAGCCAGAATGTTAGTATGCCATATTTGCTTTCTCCGACAGTCTGTATGTTTGTCCTGACGCACCTCTCAACAACGTCCTTGTACTTCCAGCCGAACTCGTGACCAAGACGGCCAACCGTGCAGTACTTGCGGCCCGGCTTCAACCTGAGGACACGCAGAGCCTGCGGCACGACCAGCCTCTTTTTGCGGTCGTATGGTGGCGGGACACCCTCGAAGACCTTCAGGCGCTCAAGGGCCTTGGCGCCGCGCTCAGTCTTGTGTGGGATCATGCCGCGGACGGTGCGCCAGAAGATCTTGGACGGGGCGCGGAAGTGCCATGGACCACCGCGGCTGGCATTGTAACGAGTCTGCTTGCGGAGGAAGGCGGAGTACTTCACTGTATGCAGCAAGTGGTTAGTATTGGGTGGTCGTGCGCCGCTTCGGTTTGTTGTCTCGGTATTGACGTACGCTTGGCCCTGAAGAACTCGCCAGAGATGTTGAGGGCCTCGCAGCGAACGACGACAATCTTCTGGCCGTTCAAAAGCTGCTTGGCGACGGTGGAGGCGAGACGACCGAGAAGGTGGCCCTGTATGTGTGTTAACCAAGGTCCACCACCGAAAATTGTGATGCCTCCAAATTTGCGCTCTTGCCAGAACCACAACAATGGTGCGGGTGATGGTATACCTTCCCGTCGATGACAATGACCGGCTCGAATGTCGACATGTTACCGGTGGTGTCGTTGTCCTGGTGGGTTAGTATGACCTCGTCGTTCTCAAAAGTCAGGAAGTCCTGATGAATTCGCGAACCCACGGCTGCTGCTTGGCATCGGAGGTCGGAGCACGGGATCATCCACTAGCGCAACATCGAGGTCAACTTCGATTTCTACATGCTTCCTGTGATCGCCCATCTTCCTTCTTCCATTCCATGCGCTTCACTGTGCTCCTACTTGATTCTTGATTCTGCCAGCTTAGCGAGACAACACAGCCGCTTTGCGTCTCTCAAGGTTGCTCAAATCCTTGGTCTTTGCGGTGCTTGAATCGCAGGATCAGTCATCAGTGTTTGCGATCACTTTGCCTTGGCTACTGGCCTGATGACCGATTAAGCAACGCATGCTTCCGCAATTTGTACATGATATCCCAGTCCAGGCTCGAGCGGTGTGGTAAACAAGTATCTCACCACCAACTTGCATGCCTACTCACAGCCAATGTGGTCTTCTACGACGAACCCAGTCTCCAGACTAAATCAGAAGTTGAAAGACGATGGCTGTTCTCTTGACACGGAAGACTCAACTTCGTGCGGCTGTGGACGTAGTTCAGGCCCTCGAAATCTCGTTGCAAACGTGACCTATCAGATAGATTTCGCGGGTTACATTCATGGAACATTACCGTGATTCCTCGTGAGCATGCTGACTGAGTTGTGCTATAGGTACACCCACTGTCCTCGAAGTGGACAGATCCCTGAATTATATGCCTTATCTATCTCAACTGTTGCGTGCTTTGCATCCAGTAACTTCTAGCGATTTTTGAAGCTGTCCATATCGCGTTTGCTTGCTGCTTACCTTATCATCGCGGCTATCGGTGTCTTCGCGGCTGGGTCGCCTAAAGCCGCGACATCATCTTGCGCATCTGGCATTAGTCCTTGAGCTGCAAAGCTATTCCTGGGCCGCACACATGACACTGACAGTTCGTGACTGCGCATAGCATCACCGCAACCGTGGCGTCCTCTAATTTCTTCGATACACTTGGATCCCTGACCAGCGCAAACTTCAGCGCAATCATCAGTCAGGTCCAACAGATTCTTTCACGTCGACCCACTTCCAGATCACCCCCAAATACCTGGCAAGATACCTTCAACGCATACACTACAGAATTCACCAGCTTTCTGGCCGGCAGGACCGCGCTCGAGAATACGTCACTTCTCCTCGCTCTCGTCACATTCCTAGTACTGGGCATGTCGTGGACGAGCCGCTTTGGCAAAAGCCTTGGGCAATTTTCGCCCTTCACGCGCAGTCCACCTTCTGGATCAAGCAAAGTCAGCGATGCGGACTTCTCATACATCACAGCCGACGACTTGCGAGACCACCATGCTGAGCAAGGAAGCAGTCGGCAACAGCGTCCTGACTCTCCAGTGGACCATGGTCCACCAAGAGACACGGATGTGCTAGTACTTCGGAACAAGCGCAAAGACTACCATGTGCACTTTCCGGCGTACAGCATTAGCCGCGGCGAGCTACTCGTGGGACAAGTGCGAGATCAGGCAGCAAAGAAGATTGGCACAGTCGACTCTCGGCGAGTAAAGCTGCTGTACCGCGGCAAGAATCTCAAGGACGACAATCGGACATGTAGACAAGAAGGTCTGCGAGACGGTGCAGAGCTCTTGCTCACGATTGCCGACCCTACGTCGACAGATGCCAGCGAGGACGACGAAGATGATGAGCTTGATGAGCAAACAGGAAACGGCGAGCCAAGGAAGAGGAGGAACAGAGGCAAGAAGAGCAAGAAGAGGAACAAGCGCGAAGAGCAGCAAACGAGGCAACAACAAGAGTCAGGCACATCTACACCAAACCTGCAGCCACCGCCCTCACAGCAATCGAGGGCACCGTCACCAAAGCCGACAACGCCCATGGGAAAGCTCAATGAGTTGAGAGAGAAGTTACAAGAGTTCTTGCCCCAGGTAGAGGCATACAAAAACAATCCACCAGCAGACAAGGCGAAGCGGGAGTTCGAGCACAAGAGATTGTCGGAAACGATCTTGACGCAAGTGCTGCTGAAGCTGGATGGCGTGGAGACTGAGGGTGATCCTGATGCCAGAGCAAAAAGAAAAGAGTTGGTCAAGGAGACGCAGGCAGTGCTGGCGGACGTGGACGCTGTCGCGAAGCTATAGAGGAGCGTACGAGTGCGAAGTGCAGATGTCGATAGACCGGCTGCCGGCGTCGCGGCGTCTCTTCAGTCGCGCAAGCTCATGGCAGAGGATTGATCTTACTTCAGTGGGAGAGCTTATCTGTACTCTGAATTGGTTGGTCCAGCTACTTGTGATTTGATGTCATGCATGGCGTTCTGGAGCGAGGCGTGATAGTCATTGCTACAAGCGATACAGCATGGGAAATCAGGCAGCATTTATATTCGGTAGAATGCTCAAGAATATCATCGTTACAGTGCTTGTGGTACTCATCTTAGAGCCTTGTCAACCCACCGAGTCGTGAACCTATCAACGCCCCGCCGGCCCATCATGTCCGTATGCCTCATCGCCTGATCCCAAATGCCCATCGTTAAGCGGTGTCCAATGCAGCCGTAACGCCGTGCCCAAACCCCTGATACATGTAGAGCGCCATCAAGCTCCAGCCTTTCAGGCATCGCCTGCTCTAGTTGACCTGACAAAGCAACTCTTGCTCCAGTATAAACTTCCCCTCCTTATACTTCTCCGTACTCTCATACGCGCGATCATACTTCCAACCTACCACCTCCTTGCATTGCCGACAGCAGATATCCCTCACCACGTGCCGTCCAGTCGTCATGTTACGCTCCGTCGCTTCGCCTGAGAGGATGTTGACGACGCTGTTGAACAGGTAGGCTTTGCCATGTTGACCGCGGAAGTTCTGTGCGTTCTCACAATTAGGACACGGCATACTCTGCAGCCTGGCAATGAGGAGCGGAGGCTCACCCTACTTATGATCTCGTCGTGGTCGGCGAGATGGGTCTTGCAAGTCTTGCAGCCGTAAATACGCTTCGCATTCAGGTAGACATTATAGGCGAGGCCCATCTTGCTCTGTGCGATCTGGGAAGATGGGCCTGCGGCCTATGTGATTCACGCGCTCAAGTGTCCGGCCTGCTTGCTTGACTGTCGTCCGCTTGCCTTCACTGCTGCTTGTTCGCTGTCTTTTTGGCAGATCTGTGGTGTACTTCGCAGGAAAGCGAGAGACGATGACTGAGGAACACGGAGAACGAGATATACGTCTTTCAGAGGACTGCAAGGTACGGGATCACTCTTGTAGCAGGTCGACAGACGTCGCTGATGTGCATGAGCAGCATGTGAGCTGTGGAGTCTTAGTGGGGTCGACGATCGGCTTCACGTCACTCTAGCTTCCCGATATCCCTCCTAAACCTTCAGGTGAACCCAAAGTGGGTGAGCAAAATGTCCGTGAGGAGGGATTTTCTCAAGCATAACCACCTGCTCCCGAGCGAGTGGTATAGCCAGGGGACATAAACGTGCAAAATATTATCTTATCACCACAGCCAGGCAGAAAGCCAGTGACGGGGGAAGAGATCAAGGGCCAACGTAACAAAACTTGGAAGCCATTGAGGAATTTCAAGGCTTGCAGCAGACGAGACCAAAATATGGCCAGCAAAGAGAGCTTACTCACACCCGGCCGAGTTGCCATTCTGCTGGCCAACCTGTTCTACTCCGTCGGCGCCTTCGCAGCCGACTTCAACTACACGCACGTCTACAACCCTCGCTGGCCACCTCATGCCAAATTCCACAATGGCCAGACGATGACGCTGGGTATAATGCTAGCCTCCTTCTCACTGTACCAGGCATTCGCTCCATACTTCCAGCACAAGACCATACGGCCGGAGCAGGCCAGGGAACGAGTGCTTTACTCTGCGATCGTTGGGAGCATGTACTGTGCCGCAGGCTGCTCGGCCATTATGTATCCTGGCATCGCGTGGAAGGATCCGGAGATTACGGTCGGAGGTGGCCAGAAGTGGATGTTCAGTGGGCAGGTTGTGCTGATGTGGGTTGGATATTGGTTGGAGTGCAGGAGACTGAAGGTCAAGGCGGCTTAAGGCATCGAAGCCTGCAACCGGGTGCGGAAGGAATGGCAGGACAGAGTGCTAGCTTTCGCGTGGCATTGAGCGCGTTCCAAACTAGAGCACTGGAAGCAACCGATGATCGACATATGACCCTCAATGCACCATTCTGCCGGAAAAGGGTATGTTCGATAGCAAGTCCGAGGCCTTTGTACCCAGCAAGTGCATTGCCTTGGATAGCTATAGCATCACCTATAACTTCCAACTCATGAACGCTTTCGCATCATCCTCTGACGCGCCACCCTCACTTTCCGGACCACTGAGTAGACCGAGCCGATTGCTCCTGACTCGGTGCCACAGCTCTTTACGATCTCCGCCCAGCTCTTCCTTCAGCAACTTCTCTTTCAGCTCTTTGGCGAAGGGATTATACAGACCGGGCATCTCGAGATCCATAGCCTCGTCCCTGATGATACCAACGGCCTCGACAACACGTTGATATGCGCTGTCGCCGACTGAGTTCTTGATCCAGTCAAAGATGATCGCCTTGAATTGCTTGACGGCGTCGCGCAGTGCTGCTTCTTCTTGATCGAGACCCTGGTCGCTGGCAGACAAGATTAATTGTTTGAACTCTGGAATGGCGTTCTTCGGGTCTATGCGTTTGGATCTGCGTTTTGGGTCCTGCGCTAGTAGTGCATTCACATCAAGATCCGAGAGTGGCTTTGGTGCGTCCTTGCGCTTGCCGAAGCGACCGCGTGCTTTGGGAGGCACTTTTTTGATTTGCGCTGCCTCTTTGACTCTTTGAAGGGCTGGCTGGGCTTTCTCGACAAGCTCGTCTGGTGGTCTGGAGTATCTTGTCAAGAGCTCGTACGGTTCCGGCGGTTCCGCGTCAGGATTGACCGCTCGATGCTTGATGACTTGATTGATGCGATGAATAATCGGATTATATGTCTCATCCATCGGCGCATACTCTGTTGAGTTGCCATCGTCATCCTTTGCAAAATCCGAAAGGTCCATACTGTCGACGTAGTCGCTCATCGCTTTCTGAAGATCATCATTCGGGAGATTACGGTGTACCTTGAGCACTTTACCACTGACCGTGACGACGCGATCCAATGGCGGGAATTTGTACTGCCTCAGATCTTCTTGGAATGGCAGCTCGACGTCGTACAAGCACTCAAAGTCAGGCTCGACATTCGGCGCAAGTAATAGCATTCGTGGCTCGTTATTCTCTTTCTTGACAATTCTGGCGACGGCGTAAGAGTCGAGCTCCCACAAAGCATTGATGAGGGAGGACAGGCCCATAGAAGCCTGATCATTGTTCTTCATTGAGACGATCATGCTTGCCCGTGACATGTCGAAGTACCGTTCATACTTTTCCCTTTCGACGAAGCCAACGATATCGAGACCTGGCAGGGTCTCGTATGTGGTCACGTTCTGGTCGCTTTCACTGATGTGTACTGCTGTGGAGCCGTACGCGTAGCCCTTAGAAAGCTCATCGCGTTCAACGTCACGCTTGCCGCCGGGCGCATTTTCATCCTGCACCTGATAGGATCGAGCATTCTTGACTGCAGCCAACCCGTCTGCGGATCCTGTCGATGCGTCCTCGCCATCGATCATCTGCGTTGTTGCCTGCGTCGCAGCCATGTCTGATCGTACAACAAATTGACTTGAAGAAGGTGCAGATGCTTTCATGGTCTTTGGATATCTCTCGACATCAATGGAGATCGCATCGTCGTACTGCTCCGGATTGCCAAGGGTCAAAAGTCCTTTGTACACAGGCGTTGGTCTCACACTTTTGGTGCGAGGAGTTTGAAGCTCATCCACAGCCTGTGCGACTGTGCCAAATACACCGCCACAGTCCTCGCAAAGTTGCCTCAAGAGTTCTTCATTCTCCGCCTTGGTGGCGTCTTTGCCTTCTTCTTTGAATCCGTATTCTGCGTCGTCAAAATCGACGCCAAGCACAACGAGATCGATGTTGTCCTCCCTGAGCTTCTTGACGATCTGCGGCAGGTCGTCCACGTCCAGTGTGCCACGGCCATCCGTCAACAGCACAATCTTGCGATCGTATTTAAGCTTCTTGCACGTCTCAGCAATCATCTGGATTGCAATGACTAGGGCGGAGAGCGCATCGCCAGCTTCGGTTGATGACACGACGAGATCATTCCGGAGTTTGCGGAGCTGTGGCATCAATATTTGACCCAGATCCTGAAAGACGGAAATGTGATGGTACCCGTCTTCCTCAGCGAGCGAATTATGGGAGCCATTGGTCCTCAGGCCAACGACGCCGGACAATATCGTTTTGCGTCCCGTAGCGATGGTTGCACAGATCTTGTCCCATATATATTCCAAAGCCCAGTCCAGGTTGGTTTGCTCGCGGCCATGGCTTTTCTCGCCCATCGTTGAGCCGCAATCTACAATGTAGACCGTCGCTTCCTTGTTAGCCATTGTGAATCAAGAGTCTGCTCAAGTCGCAGAGCAATCTCAGATTGTAATCACATCTTGATGTTGATGTCAAAAAGAAGGTGTTAGGTTGTCAAGCTGGTTCCAGGCACCCTCAGCCAAGCTGAACACCCGACGCGCTTTGACGCGTTTGAGGTCGGAACATCGGTTGATCCATGGACCCTGACCGAGGTCGCGGCGTTTGATGGCCTAACAACTATCATGACATAAACACTAGAAACGCCTTCTCAATGGCAGCCCAAGCACCTTTCTCCCTTCAGCTACTTTGCAGTTAGATTATCTCACAGCCAGCAAGATGCCTTCTCTATCGACGCTTTCCGACCCAAAGGCGTACCACATCCTCACGTATGGCACCCTTCTGGGAAGCAACCTTTTCCAGACCTTCCTAGCAGGGCCACTGGCTTTCAAGGCGCTTCCTCGACCACAATTCTCGACACTACAGCAAGCAATATTCCCACCATACTTCTCGCTTCAGACAGCGCTCCCAGTCGTGCTGGCGCTGACATGGGTCGGCGATCGAGCTGCGTCCGTCGGAGCCGCTGATATCCGGATCAATGCTGGATGGAGAGGCCTGCTGGAAAGCGACAACTTGTGGACAGCATTTCTTCCAATCGCATTGGCTTTCGGTACCAGCTTGCTCAACTTGGCTCTGCTGGGCCCAATGACCACGAAAGTGATGAAGGAGAGAAAGCATCAAGGTATGTCCCGGCTTGGTCCTGTCATTACATAGGTAAGGCTGCTAACGGGAGATCAGAAACGAGAGATGGCAAGAAGTACTATGATCCAGGTCCAAAGTCTGCTGAGATGCAGCGCCTAAACTCGTCGTTTGGCATGCTACACGGCGCAGCATCGCTGGCCAATATCATTGGGCTGGGTGCGTTGGTCTACTATGGTGTTGTGCTTGCTGAGAAGCTTTAGATGCCCGTGTAGACACAACACTATAAGTGTGCAAAACCTCACGTCGTGTTGACCTTTCTACAAAATTGCTTGTAAAACCAGTTGAAATGCGAGAAGTAATCCTCCAAAGCAGCTAGTGGAAAGCTCATAAATAAGCTCGGCCTTCTGCGCAACTCCTCCCGCCCATACGTCAATTCATCTTGCTAGCTGGAAGAGACAGTCCACGTGTATATGGCTAACAGGTGTGAATATGTGCAAGTCGAACAACCGCCTCTTCTGCATCGCTAAACCAAGAAAGCCTCCTTCAGTATCCGCGCAACGATCTGACCAGAGCAGCGACCCCGTCAAGCTGTAGGCATGGCCGGAGCAAGCATAATGTCCGGCATCACGCCTTCAGCAGGCTATGATTTCACGGCTACTCTTCACCACAAAGCCGAAGGCCCAACGGATCCTGCTAGAAACAAACATGATGGCCCGTTCGTGGTCTGCGTGACCGGAGCTGGAAAGGGTCTGGGATATCACATCGCCTTGTCGTATGCCCGTGCAGGTGCAACAGGTCTGGTGATATCTTCGCGAACACAAGCTGACCTGGAGAAGCTGTCTACTGAGTTGAAAGGCATCAACATGAATTTGGACATCCTAGCTCAAACAACCAATACGCAGAACGACAAGGATGTCAAGGATCTTGCTGCAGCTACGAGAGACAAGTTCGACGGTCGTCTTGATGTTGTAGTGGCCAATCCAGGCGTCATTTCAAAGTACTTTGACGATGGCCACCTTCCCAAAGGCATTCTGGAAGACAATGACTTTGAACGGGTGATTGATATCAACTTTCTAGGGACAATGCGTGTGGCGAGGCACTTCGTCCCTCTCCTCATCGCCTCGCATGCAGCAGGTGGTGTGAATACGCTCATCGCAATCACAAGTCTGGCCGCACACATGTCCAGCAGCTCGGCCCTCCCCGCTGCATATAACACCTCCAAGATTGCAGTCTGCAGACTCGTAGAACACATGGACAATGATCATCGGCAGAAAGACAGCCTGCTCTCATATGCAGTCCATCCAGGTGCCGTTCTGACGCCTCAGACCAAGGACCACCACAAAAGCGACAAAGATTGGACCCACGTGCTGTCCGATGATATTGGATTAGCTGGTGGATGGCTGACTTGGCTGACCAAGCAGCGGAGAGATTGGCTGAGCGGACGGTATCTATCCGTGAACTGGGATGTAGCGGAGCTGGAACGCATGAAGGAATTCATACTCAAAGACGACATGCTCAAGTTTAGGATGAGTGTCAGGGCAGAGGTGAGCTTGGATCAGACAGGCAAGCTGAAGACAGGGCCAAGAGGGTCTTGAAGTGCTTGTTTGCTCGCATTCTGTCAACGCCAACAAATTTCAGCTGAGGGACTGGCACGGTCTGAAGGGGATGTGGTTACATGGTGGGCTTGCTTGGAGATCTGAGTACGTACGCCGAAGCTTGGAAATCGAAACTTCTTCTTTCAACCTTGGGCAAAGATAATTCCAAACCTGCTCCCGGCTTTAGAACAGTCCATATATCTTTCCTGCCTCTCACCAATTGCCCAGTAAACCAAGAAGCATACGCTGATCACTCACCCAGCAAGTCCATCCATCATCAAACAAGACTTGAGATCGATATTCTGGTTCAGCTTAGACGAGTCACGAACCAATTCTTGCTCGACCTTACCGCCCCTATGAACCAGGAGTTCAAAACATGAACATGTGCTCATTCACCTCGCGTATCAAGGTCAACCAACATAGGTACCGCGCAATTTGAAAGGCAGTTTGTGAAACCGCGCAATTGTTCGCAAATGCCTGAGTGTGACTCATCACCGGTCTGCATCGCTCGATGACCAATCGGTGTGTCCTGCTATGCTCAAGCAACGTCCTGTGCTATATATGCCATCCCACGGATCCCATCACATCATCTACTACACGTAGCATAAACAGAACCATCATATCAGCTTGACTGCCCTCCTGTACGTTCATTGACCTCAGGCCAAATCAAGCCTTCATTGTCAGAAAATCATAATGTACGTAACGATGCTGCCCTCCCAAATTCAATCCCACCGGCACTGCTGCTATCGTGCCAAACCATAAGCCTCACTTCCGCCTATTCTGCCCGCTGAAATCGTCAGTACTCCGTGCCAAAGCGGCATCTCCCGCAACTCGACATCCAAAACTTACCTCTTCCAGTCCCAACCTCCTACAAAAACGGAGTCGTGTTGATCCAGGCCTCCGGATGGGAGTCCCCCCTCTTAGCCCCTTGCAAGTACTTATTCCAACAATACTGCTGGAAGCCGCCAAACCTCTTGCACGCATCATCCCAGTCACAGTTGTTCATGCCCTTGGCCGACCAGCACTTCACACATCAAGACATCAGCCCGCTTTCCCTCCAGCAGAAAAGAAACATAGACGCCACAAACGCAGACTCACCTGATGGTGATCACCTTCATTTGTCCCACCCCTATAATACGTTTTTGCTCCGAACTCATAGATCGCGCATGCATATTCCGTGGCATTCCAATTGGCCACGCCAGCGGCATCAGCGCACTTGCAGTCCGTGTAAATTGCGCAGGCGTTCGCTGCGCTGATGAAAAGGGATCCGAAGCATAGCAGCAGCCGTAGCAGGAAGGCCGGGAACCTGGAAGAAGTGGATTCTAGATACATCTTCGTAGGTATATTGCTAGGGCCAAGGTATGTTGTCTGTATGCGAGAGTAAGATGTCCGGAATCAGGTTTAGGTAATGTGACGACTTGCGGAGTACCTGACCTACCTATTTGTATCCTTTGGACATGGCGAAGGATCGACGGTCACGGGACGAAAGCGATCCAAATGATAAGAGCTTCATTAGAGGCAACATCTATGATATCCAGATTGGAGATTGCCGCTGTCTAGAATGTCTTGAATGCGATCCCATGATAAGCAGATAGCACGCCAGTGGTCTTGTTCTAAAAGGATTGTTCTAGCAGCCGCTATCCACGCGACTCGTGAGGTAGTCACCATACGACTCGAATCCTGCTGTGACGGTGTTGGCACCCGGCTGTCTTGCGTTAGGCGCCCACACGGGAGCCGTGAGCGCCGAGCTCTTGCCGTACTTGGACTCGATCCGTCGGCCTGCCGGACACGTCTATCAAAAGACATCTCAATCCTACTGGTGATAGCCCGTTCGTTCGGAGTCGAGCTGCTACGCCGCTGTGGGTGTCATCTTACACAATGTATCCCGTGACACCACACTTTGCGCCCAACGCGGGTCCGGTCCGGTATTTCTTGTAGGGAGTTAGGCGTGTATGCGGATGGCCTCCCGTTGTGATTAAGGGAGCGCTCGTCGTCTCGTTCGGGGTAGTCATAGTTGCTCTCATCCTGCGGGAAGACAATGCCATGATTTACCGACTTGGGCATCGTGCCTGCTTGGTCTCGCCTCTGGAGCATCCTTCTTTTTTCTCCACCAAAAGTGCTAGCACTGATCTGTGTGATGCTGACATGTTTGTGGGAAAGAGGATATGGAGGAAAGATGGATTTACGAAGACAATGGAACCGCTTGTGTAAGAGATGGGGCGGATTGGCCGATGTCCGAGTGATGCCCGTCCGCTGTCTCTTCGGCCGCACCTCAAGCGACTTCCGCTGCCGTCCTGATAGGCCCATGCCTTGGCCGCGCTTAGTAACCCTCTGTGACGAGTGCATGAACGAAACATAAAATATACTGTAGAAGGGCTTTAATGTGGAATCTTGCTAGCACTCTTTCGCGAAGTTTTCTATTCAAAATATCTCCATAGAACGCGACATGGCCGAGACTATCAAGCAATGGACCACGGCCCAAGATGGTCTCGACAATCTCAAATTCACGACAGCACCTAAGCCGACGCCTAAAGATGGAGAAGTCCTGGTCAAGATTGATGTTGTCTCACTCAACTACCGCGATACAGAAGTAGTAATGGGTCTATACGGCCACCACAAAACCGTTGGTGAAGAGTCGCCAGATCTAGTCCCTTGTTCAGATATCTGCGGCACAATTGTCTCGTCCAACGGCTCGCACTGGAAAGAAGGCCAAAGAGTAATGGCAATTTTCAATCAGAGCCACATCAAGGGCCAGGTCAAGGCCAAGGACATGGCCTCCGGATTGGGTAAACCACTTCCTGGATGTCTGACCGAGTACCGTGCCTTCCCAGCAGAGAGCTTGGTCGCAGTCCCAGACTACATGACCGATGAAGAGGCAAGCACGCTGCCAATCGCCAGTGTGACCGCGTGGATGGCGATCAATGGATTCAGGCCTCTTGGCCAACCTGCTGAGGGTGCCGAAGGCAAGGAAACGGTCTTGTTGCAGGGCACAGGCGGTGTGGCGATCGCAGGCTTGCAAATTGCTCATGCAGCGGGCATGAAGACGATCATCACCAGCTCATCGGACGGCAAGCTGCAGAAGGCTAAGAAGCTTGGTGCGGATTTTGGAGTAAACTACAAGTCGACACCAGAGTGGCAGGACGAGGTGATGAAGGCGACAAAGGACGAAGGCGCTGATATCATCTTCGAGAACGGCGGTGCTTTGACACTAAGGAAGTCGTTTGACAGCATCGCATTTGGTGGGTTGATCAACTGTATCGGGTACCTATCCGGGAAAGAAGATGCTCCTGGAGACCGATTGAACACAAATGTGTTGGCGCTACGACGGAATGTCACACTCAAGGGTATCTTGAATGGACCGAGGGAGCGATTCGAGGAGATGGCGCAGTTTTATGCTAAGCATGAGATCCATCCAGTCATTGATCGGGTGTTCAAGTTTGAGGAGGCCAAGGACGCGCTGAAGTATCTGTTTTCTGGCAGCCATTTTGGTAAAGTCATCGTGAAGCTGACGTAGCAGCTGGGTACGTAGGAAATCTTTGGCAATTGGAAGTCGTAAAGTCGTGGGTTGCAGCAATGTTGCAAACCCTGCCAGATGCGCAACAAACCCTCACAACTCCACAAACCCCTCAGGTATCTTCTCCCTGGCGAACCAAGCCTTCGCCGCTCTGGCAAATAGCTCCGGATCCTGTCTGCTCCAAGCGTGCCTCATCAGCGGATGTGTATACGCCACGGTCTCTGCGTTCCTTTCGCGTGCGATATCTCTCAACTTGGCTGCAGTCTTGGGTTGGTCAGCAGTCGACAAAATCCCAGATTTGCCAGCGGACATTATGAGTGTACGAGCGGCCCATGGCTTAGGCCATCTTTCGTCGTCAGTCATGATCAATACTCCTGTGATGTCCTTACACTTGGCGAAGCTAGTCACAGTGTTGTCATGAGAGGGCTCCGTGCCGCCAGTCAACCAGCGCACTAGCCGGTCTGGTACCATCTTCTGCGAGTTTGCATCTAGCCAAAGAGCTCTTGGTACAATGTAGTTTGTAAGTAGTCCGCCCGGGAATATATTGATGCCTGAGATGAATGCATCGTTGATGACACCTGGATACTTCGACATGAGCTCAATGGCAGTATGAGCCCCCAGGCTCAGGCCTATGATGTGAGCCTTTCCGTTCCTGCCATGCTTGCGAATCATGTCGGCTAGCAATTTCGCAGACTTGGCTTTCGTAAAGGGTTCAATGTTCTGAGCCTGACCATGGGCTGGTAAATCTGGCAGCAGGAGATGAAACCCCGACAAGTGGGGAGTGACTAGGTCCCATTCCTTGCAAGAAGGCTATCCTCCATGTATGAACAGTATTGTGCTAGTCTGCCCAGTGTTCAGCTCTTCAAATGGAAGTGTTTGTTCCGGACCATCACTCTCTTGGACGCTGTTGCTGTCTGCCATCAGATGCTGCAATATCTAATGCTCCAACATCTCGGGCGATCAGGAGCTTAAGCAGACTTTTATAACAACCTATGCTTGACGAGATAAGAGGGCACAGCTGAGGCACAGCCGTGAAGGATGCCTCCACTTTCTGCTAAACGATAGCAATTTGGGGCCTGACATTGCGTTCCATCAAATATTGCTTGAGCTCAACTGCGTCGATGCCAACTTTCCATCTTTCCTGTACCAACTTCTGCGTTGCTGCGTCACCTAGACCACTACAACATTCAGAGAAAACCAAAGTGGGAAGCCTGAAAGAAGACAGCTACAAGATGCGGCGTCGTGGCTGAGCCACACTTCCCGTTCTGCGAACCTGAACACACGGGTCTGATCTGCACATGGGTCCTGTGGTTGGTGGATCAGCGACGCACAGCACGCGTACTGTGACGTAGAGACAGCAGGGATCTGACAACCTTTGTCGCTCACAGAGGCCTCACCAGCAAGGCTAGACCACATTATGATCTCAAGTCGCGCTGCCCTCTCCTAGCAGGTAGGTACTACATCACCCAAGTGTTCACGTTCCTCTTCCCACTTCCAGCTCATTGCAACTTGACATTCTCATACTTCTAATCAACATCTATCTCGAGCCAAAACCAGAAAATGGCGGACAAGCTACAGCAGACTGCACAGGGCGCCACGTCCCAAGCCCAGAACACTGCGAGCGAAGGCTCAAAGAAGTGGGACGCCATGAGTGAGGAGCAGAAGAAGAAGACCTTTGACAGCCTGCCAGAGGACCAGAAGAAGAACAAGACTTACACCGAGTGGATCAAGGAAGGCTACCACCACCAGTACGAGAACTGGATGCCCTGGATCGAGGACATGTACCTCAAATGGTTCACCAAGGACAACAAGGCCAGCTATGCTACCAAAGGTGAGCTCATTTGATTACTCGTGCAATGTCGGAAGCCAGAAATCTCGCTAACACATGATCCTTAGACACCCTCGACAAGTCCAAAGTGACCGGCATCGACCAGGTTGACAAGCTCCAAGACGGCGTCAACAACCTCGCCGCAGGCCAAGTCGGTCAGGGTGGTCTGCTTCAGCCAATCGGCGACTCCTTCTCCAAGGAGGGTATCAACCGTGCTGAGCGCGGCGGCAAGGACGACTCTGGCTCTTATGGTGGTGCTGCCGCCGACAGCGTGGCTGGCGGAGCCAAGTCTGCTGGTCAGACTGCGCAGAATGCGGGGAGCAGTCTGTACAGTAGCGCATCGAGCGCTGCGGGGAGCGTGACGGGTATGTTCGGCGGGAGCAAGGAGAGCGAGACGAAGAAGTAGATGATAGAGCGACTCGACTGGGTGGGTCAGGATGACGATGTGGATAACGACTTGATGACTTTGCGTTGCTGTGTTGATACCTTCTCGTCTGTTTCTAGTGGTTGCGCTTGTTCTGTTTGATAGATTTGGTACCCTTATATGCATGTTTCATCATCTATCAAATCTCATCGCACGGATATGATACTTTGGACTGCAAGCTACCTTGGTAAGGCAATAAGGCGGCTATCATTCAGCAATGAGACGGTCATCAACGCATTCATGCGACCTTGATCTATTAAGGCAAGCACCAACGCGTTCATGCTACCACCCATCCGCTGAGGCCCTATGAACCTGCTCAGTATCAAGAATTCAAGGTTCGTGGCTCTCAAAGGCGAAATGTGCCATCTGGAAAATGGGGATATGATGGATAGTGAAGCCCTTGTATGCAGCAGATATAATTGTAGTATGGATTACAACAGCGTCGACGACCTCGTCTGCTTTCTTTGCTTAACATTTACGTGACCATGAAAAGTAAAAGAACAACAGTGTTGGCCGCTTTCCTACAGAAAATACCCCTGCTTATCGATAGGCTTTTTTCGAGGCTCCAGACGCGAAGCGGCATACCTCACGCGAGGTGTTACCATTCTGGATCACGTCCTGTCGTACTCGAACCCCCTCGTCTTCATCTACACGCGATTCTCGCGTCATATAAAGCCACCTAAGCGCTGAAGATGGCGGACTTCGTGGGCAAAACGGTGCAGGTCACCCTGAAGCAGCCCCCTAACACCATCTTGCTTGGCCGCATCCAGGATGTCGTTGCTGGACAGACCCTGGCATTGAAGGATGGTAAGACATGCAGGATGGTTCCCTCAAAGCGCGATACTGATGTCCTACAGTCGTCTTCCCAGATGGCTCCCATGTGGGCCACTGGAACGTACAGGCCCACGCGATCGCCGACCTTCAAGTCATCGATGCCAATGCAATACCTACACAAGGGTCACCGCAGCCTCCTATGCCTGCAAGGTCCATACCACCTCAAGCACCGATGCCAGCACCTCAGCCGTCACTGCCAATGCATCGAGATCCTCCCCAGCACTTTCAGCAGCAAAACGAACCACCAACTGCTCCTCCTCCAATCATGGATCCAGCCATATTGAGCTATACCAAGAAGCCGTCACAGCCTACACCTACGCCTCCGATACAAGAGCGCCTGCGACGCCAGTCAAGTCAATGCTTGCCAAGGCTGTTGAGAGTCTGCCCACCAACACTTCGCCTTTTGTCGCCGAGCCCACCAGCATTCCTAATGGGAGCCGAAAAGCTAGTCGCATACAAGAGCTGGCAGCACATTCGCCGTCGCAGCCACGATCTCAAAAGCCGTCTCTCCCGACAATTACAGGGCTCGGAGCAGAAGAGGCTCAGGAACCGGGCGAGGCCGGGGCAAGAAGAAGCTGCGAAGAGGGCAGAAGAAGAAGGGTCCAGCAGCACCGCCTACAAGCTCTGATCCTCCCCCAGTCATGAACGTGGAAGTTTCGAGAAACGGCAATGACATGAATGGCTCCATCAAGAGAGGAAAAGGATGGCGACAGACACCGCTACTTCAGCCCTCGCCCCAGAATGTGAGTATGGCAGAACTGCCACCAGCAGCCAAAAGGCCGAGCCGGAGACAACGCGAGCAGGAGAAGGAGGCGCAGAATGGCTGGGCTACTGAGGACGCGACAGACGTTCAGGATCTCGGCGATTTTGATTTCGAGGCTAGCAACCTCAAGTTTGACAAGAAAGGCGTCTTTGATGAGCTGAAGCGGGACGACACAACAGCAGATGAGGATCGACTGGCTGGACATAATCGCGTAGCTCGTCCCGGCACGTATGGTGGAAAGAATCTACATCCTACAGAAAACGTTATCAGTCCCAATCTTGGGCCGAAGCACCTGAGCAATGAAGACAGCACCAGCGATGCAGACACCGAGCTCAACTTTGCAAACGGCCGATCGTCTTCAAAGCATTCAGCCACTCGGACAGTTCTCGGGAAGAAGCAGCCCAGCCGCCAGAATAGTGCTCAGGTGGATGGTAAGCTGCATCATCCCTTGACTGCATCCATGTCTTCAGATCGAGGCGGCATGTCACGATCAGCAGTCTCACTAGCAGCGCGAGGTGGCAAGCCAGCGCCATCGATTGCTACATCATCACCAAGACCAGACCGAGGACGATCACCGCAATCCGCAGCATCAGCAGTCAGGACAGCAGTCCCCATTTCAGACGAACCAGAAGAACCACACTTCATCCTCTCCCAGACCCTAGCCACCTGTCCCGTCCTCCACCCCACCGCGCTCGAAACGCTCGAGCTTGAAACAACAACCCGCTACGGCCTCTCCCCCGATTCCATCACCGAAAGCGCCGCGCGCTGCATCGCCGAAATCGCCATGACCATGTTCGACCCTTTCGCCGGCAGCCGCCGCGGCTCCCGCGCCAACACGATCCGCGGCAGCATGACCTCCAGCATGCTATTGCAAGACCGCAGCCAACCTCCCGTAATCGTCATCCTAGCCGGCAACCACGCCGTCGGCGCCAGAGCAGTAGCAGCAGCCCGGCACTTCGTAACAAGAAAATGCAACATCATTGTCGCAGAAGCCCTCTACGAAAGCGCAGAAAGCAGGGACCCGCAAGCGAAAGCACAAACATCAATGCTCAAGCGAATGCAGCGTGGTGGCGCGAACATCAAACGCGGAGCATGGAAAAAAGCATCGGGTTACATCAAGAACCTCGCCGGCCCCCCGCCATCATCATCGACGCCCTCCTAGCAGGCAACACCTACGACTCCCTCCTCGACGACCCCAACGCCCACCACGCCGCTGAAACGCAAAAAGAAACTCGAGAAATGATCGACTGGGCGAACCGGAGTCGCGCGCCTGTCCTCTCCGTTGGTTGTCCAAGCGGTGTCTCGGGTCTAGATGGGACTGCGACAATCGTAGATGGAGAGCCGTTGGCTGTACGGCCGGATAAGGTCATAGCGTTGGGAGCGCCGATGCAAGGGGTTTTGGAGGCGATGAAGGGGGGGAGAGGTGGGATGTTAGGTTGGGGGATGTGGGGGTTAATATTGCGTTGAGGAGTGAGGAGGCGGTGGCGTTTGGGGCGCTGTGGGTGACGGGGTTGAGGTTTGTGGGGGATGATGGGGAAGGAGGGGGGTCGCTTGAGTGAGGTGTGAGTGAGATGATGTAAGGATATGTGAGGATTAGATACCCCCGATGTCATGTAAGAGAGCGAACAGAGCTCTAATATCTGTCTCAGGCTGAGCGACCAAACCAACCAATTCACATGACATAACATATCATACACTACATCTACACTACTACTCCTCCTCCTTCAACCTCCCCTCCCCCTTTCCCTCTCCCTCTCCCTCTCCCCACCACCCGCATTACCATTCCCATCCACTGCACTCGGCACAACCCCCCCATCCTGCACATAAAAGTCCGCCTCATCCACCAAATCCCACACAATATCCTCCGCAATCTGCTCCTTATACCGCTCCCCCACCGCCCTAGCCCTACGACCGGGGTTCCACCCTTTCTTCTCCCCACTCCCATCTACCCCCGCCATCTCCACATCCCCCCCACAATCTTTAGTAGACACAATATGAGCGGGAGGACACCAAAACCCCTCTCTCGTATCCCCAAAATTCACTTCCGCGACGCCGCCGAAGAAACACGCTACAGCGGGGAAGTACCCTACGAGACCGTCGTCGAAACCTTCTCTCGCGCCCATAGTTTTTGATGGTGCGGACGCGGGCGGGAGGAAGGCCAACAGGTTCTCGAATGCAGTACCGATTACTGTCCCATTTTTATAGATGCGCATAGCGCTGTGCGGGAGGGTGCGGAGGGAAGGGTGTTCGTGGTTGGGGTTTGGAGGGGTTTTCACGACGTCTTTGTTTGCGGCATTTTGACCCATTTGGTTGTTGAGGTTGTTGAGGTTGGTCTGGCGATCGGTGTAGACTTCCATTGGTTTGCTCGCGACGTGGTCCAGGACTTCGAAGTACGTGTTACCTTTGTAAGGCACGGGGATGCGGTCGCGGATGATGTCCGTGGTTTCGGCGCCGGGTTCGAGGTAAGGGTGGGGTTGGTCGAAGCCGTCGCCGACGTCGACGGCGGGGTTGTAGACGCCTGAGACGACTTTTTGGTGCAGGCTTAGGGAGGGGAGTTGGAGTTCGACGCCGATGACGTCGCCTTCTTTGATGTCTTGGTCTTCGGGGGCGAGTTTGACGGGTTCGGGGGCGAGGGCGGCGGCTTTGGCGGACTTGCTTTTGCCGGCTTTTTTGGAGTGGAAGAATTTGCCGGGACGGCTGCGGTGCATGGTTTCGAAGCGGATGTCGGTGATGCCGTAGCTGTAGCCGTCGAAGCCGACGGGGGCGTCTAAGGGAGCTTCTCGCCTCGCCCAGCCGAAGCGGACGTGTGGTTGTGGAGCGGTGGAGACTGCTTCGGCTGGTCCATCTCTTGGTACGCCGCGATGTATTTTGATTTCATAGTAGAGCGTGCCTTCCCTCGCACAGACATTGGACCGCACCATACGCCAGCCCTTCTCGTTGGTAGTGATCAAGGCATTTGTCGCAAAGTGCATCGACCGGTCCGCATCTTCGAAGCTCAGGCGACTGTAATGCGGCGGTGGAGATGTCGTGCGGTAGTATTGCTTGTGTGGAAAGGTCGGGTCTGCTATGGCTCTCTGATAGCGGTAGCCTCTCTTGTTCTCAGCCAGATCGTGGGGCTTGTACAGCTCGCGCTCGCTGTTAGGCATCTTCAGCTCGTTCGGCTCATGCGACACCATAATGTCCTCCTTGGGTAACTTGAAGTCCTCGGCGCGTGGTGGAGGGATGTTGAAGCGCTGCGGTGACGGATAAGAATGTGTCGCATTGGCCTTGCGTTTGCCCAGCGTACTGGAGGTGGGCGCTGGTGAGGCATTGCCGGCGTTGCTTTCACGTTTCTTGAGCGACTCCTTCTTTTCACGCTGTTCTCGCTGGATCGGAGGTGGAATCGGCGTCTTGGACTGTGTTCGGGGTGGAGCGGTGGGATTGAGCGGAGATGGCACGGCGGGCGTGTGTTCATGCTCGCTTTGCTGAGGCGCCAGCGATGGCGGAGGCTGATCGTCGGCCATTGTTGCTACAGATTGTATGAAGGTGTTTCTGTAGAAAGCTAGACGCGTGAAGCATTAAGTTCGCGACTTCGGCTCAGGCCGATATCGATAACACTTTGATGCAGGCGGATTTTCTTCGAAGAGCAGCAACCTTCATGCGACAAGTCATACACGCTTCGATACAACAAAATGCCCAAAGCGACGAGTACATCCGCCCGGCAGGAGCGCCGCCACAATCCGCTCAGCGAAGAATACTCGCCCTCCGAGCCACTCAAGCAGAAGACCGGCAAGAAGCGAAAGTCGACTCACGAAGACAACCAGGATGCATATGTCGACAGCAAGGCGTCGCGGAGGATTTTGGACTTGGGACAGGACTTGGCGGATGAGGACGAGGCAGAACGGAAAGCGCGACAGCCAGCTGCACCTAGCACCGCCTTCACATTCGAGAGCCGATTCCCGCGAGATGTGGTGAGCGACGATGAGGAGGAGGGCGGGGCACAGGTGGGAGAATACGACGATGAAGAGGCGTGGGGGAGCGAAGAGGAGGTGGAAGAGGTAGAGGTCGATCCAGCAGACTTGGAAGCCTTCAACAAATTCAACCCCTCCTTCGACCCAGCAACACTCCTCCAACCACAACCCGACGACGACAAAGAAGAAGCACAAGGACCCGGCACAAACCTCGCAGACCTCATCCTCGAAAAAATCGCCGCCCACGAAGCCCAAGGCGGCTCCACAACCGGCAGCGCATCCGCACCCCTCCACATCCAAGGCGGCGGCGACCCCTCCGATGCCATCGAACTCCCCGCCAAAGTCGTCGAAGTCTACACCCAAGTCGGCATCCTCCTCTCCCGCTACAAATCCGGCAAACTGCCCAAACCCTTCAAAATTATCCCCACCCTCCCCCAATGGGACACCCTCCTCTCTATCACCCGCCCCGACTCCTGGACCCCCAACGCCGTCTACGAAGCCACCAAACTCTTCACCTCCTCCCGCCCCGCCCTGGCCCAAGCCTTCTGCTCCGACATCCTCCTCCCGCGCGTCCGCGAAGACATCCTCGAGACCAAAAAACTCAACGTGCACCTCTACAAAGCCCTCAAAAAGTCCCTCTACAAACCCGCCGCCTTCTTCCGCGGCCTCCTCTTCCCCCTCGTCGCATCCGGCCAATGCACTTTACGGGAAGCCGCGATCGTCAGCTCCGTCATCTCCCGCGTCTCGATCCCCGTCCTCCATTCCGCCACAGCGCTCTACCGCCTCTGCGAAATCGCCGCCGAGCAAATGCAACAAGACGTCGAGTCGGCCGGCGCGTGCAACATTTTCATCCGCACGCTGCTAGAAAAGAAATACGCCCTCCCCTACCGCGTCGTGGACGCTCTAGTCTTCCACTTCCTACGCTTCCGAGCTACTGCGCAGCAAGATGTCGATATGGAGGGCCAGCAGCAAGGGAGTAGGAAAGGCATGTTGCATGAAAGGCTACCCGTGCTATGGCATCAGTGTCTCCTGGCGTTTGCGCAGCGGTACAAGAATGAAATTACGGAGGATCAGAGGGAGGCGTTGTTGGATTTGCTGCTGGTGAGGGGGCATAAGCTGATTGGGCCGGAGGTGAGGCGGGAGTTGTTGGAGGGGAGGGGGAGGGGTGTGTTGGCGGAGCCAGCGGGGGCGGGGGAGGTGGATGGGGGGGATGATACTATGGTTGATGCTTGATTGAGGACGCGAATGTGGATCATGGCGTTAACGTGATGCCCGGTGTTGATGGGAGCTAGTGGCTGAAGAGAATCATGACTATGGAGAGTCAACGTTGCTAGAAGCTAGTGGTGGCTGAAGAAGAAGAAGAAGAAGAATCATGATGTAGGGCAATAGCAACGCCCTTTTTTTCCTCAACCCTATCATCTCCTTTTTGCGCGGAGTCGCCCTCGTCAACGAGGAAGGCAAGGAAGATGAGTGCCTATCTCGTCCCAGCGGAGGATTAGCATGGCGTGTAGCTTCCTATCCATACTCCCTACGACGGATGTGCTCAGGGGCTGCTCACTTCATGCTGTCGAAAAGTCTGCAGAGCTGATGTTTATTCATCGCTTCATTTTGGCATGACACGGGAGTGCATGCCCATGCGTGCTGGCTTCGTCGTTGTGGGCAATGGTCTTCGTGCTCCGTCGTCTATATTCTCTGACATTGAGGTCGAGGCACGCAAATGTGGAGGAGATTTTGACTTGGTTGGGATGATGGTGGTGAGTATGGGGCTACTACTGCTTGAGGTGAGGCGTGTGAGGGCCATTTAGTGAGATTGTTCAAGGTAAAGTTTGATGAGAGAAGGTGAGGCTGAGGTATTAGAGGGATCTGTGCCGGGGCGTCGATGACGACGTTGGTCTGGCGGGGTTTATGGGGGGAGGTGGAGTTGGTTTTGGGAGGTGGAGGGAGGTTTTCTTGTGGAGGTACATATAGGAGGTGTGGGTATGTAGTGTGTTGCTAGCATGAAGGAGTACTGTACACGAAGACAAGGTCACGAGTGGTAGCTTTATAGGTAGAATTGGTGAGTTGTTAGCATCACGCTCTGTGCATCCGTGACATTGAATTGGTACGCTTTGCTCCTCCGCTCACGAGCTGTCTTGAGATGCTCTATACCGAGAGCTGAAGGGCTGACCATATCTCCCCAACATGCGAACTCCGCATCATCTCCAACGTCGTAGACAGCAGAGACTGTCATCCCAGCGCCGGTGAGGTGGCAGCAGGCCCAAGTGTTTCACGTGTGTGTAGGAACGTGAGGTCTCTTGCTAATCTGATAGGACTGCTAAACCCTTCAACAGACCTTCTATCCGGTCCTGGGACAGAAAGACTGACGGGTCTGCGTGTTCTCACTATCGCGTCCAGTGCAACTTCGACGGGGCAGCTTGTGAGCCTTATGCGTATGATCATGAAATGAACGGAGGCTCGTCGGAGAAGTGCGGTGAGGGTACTGGACTGTGACTTCACTACCCATAGCTTTTTGTTGGTGGCTGTCCGGATAGTACTCAGCGCATAATACACATAGGCGCGAAGGCACAGTCATTGCGATCTGCTCGACTCGGTGAACTCGTTCTTCACGCTCATAGAGGTCAATTGAGCAACAGCTTGCAGATCGAATTGCACGATCATCTTGATACCATGCAATCCTCTACTTCTCAGTCTGCTGGTAGACTACAACTCTTGTCTGCTTGCCCTCAAGCTCAAGTTTGGGCAGCTGATCACGCTGGCAGTAGCGGTGCTTCCGTCCTTCGCATGGAGTGTCCTGGCAATACTCTAAGGCTCGATCGTCAGTCATGTGTAAAACATAAGTCGAGAAGCCAACAGAAATCGCCAGCCAAAGCCCTATCCGGTGCACTAATATCACGCCCAGCTCCTTGCTACCCCCGCCCACCAACTCCTCAAACACCACCCGCTCCCTCCCCCATAACCTCCCTGACAGCCCTCTTCGCCATCCTCCTCCTCTGCGCCTCCGGCAACTCCGCACTCTGCTCCTTCACCGCCAAAAGCCTGCCCATCAACCTCTCCAAATCATCCACCTGCTCCGCCTGCCCATCCCTCCCTTCCACAACCTCCTCCCCGTCCCCTTCATTCTCCCGACTAGCGAGCGCCGCCTTCACGCCAAAAAACTCACTCGTCCACTCTGCTTCTTCTCTACCGGACACGCCAAAGTCGTCGATGTCTTCAAAGTCGTCAAGATCCTCAAAACCCATGTCATCGGGGTCATCGACGTCTGCAGTCCATTCGTTCGCTTCTAAAGCTTCTTTCAATCGCTCAAAACCCAGCTTCTCTCCGTACTCGTTCTTGCCTTCCGCGCTATAGTTTACGAACTCGAAGCCGTGGTCCAAGCATACGTCTTCCCACGCGTCTGCCTTCACTTTGACGCCCTTCCGCGGCATGCAGACCGCAAGTCTTGCGCCGTCTCCGCCAAGCCCACCATGTTCTTCCACGATCTCCTTGACGCCTCGCATGATGTTCTCGACTTCCTCGCTGACACCGCCATCCTCTCGAGCTTCAAAGCAGTATATCCATGCGCCGACCGCTTGTACCACTTCTTTCGCTTCGGGTCTCAGGAACTCTTGCTTCCATGCTTCGATATCCGTGATCTCGTCGATCCAGATTGGAATAGAAGCAGTATAGTATGCGGTCCTGGCTTCCCACGTGTGTATCAAACCGGCGGTAGTGCCTTCGGCGTTGAGAGCTGGAGACGTGCCGGTGAGGTCTATGACGACTTCGAGGATGCGACTCCCGGGTGCGCCTATTGCGAGTATGCGCAGAGGCTGTTTGATTTCATTGTCCATCTTGTGATGGAAGGGCACAGAATGATCACATGTTGGATGTTGTGGAAAGAGAGAAGTCACACTTGCATGTTTCAAGATGAGGGCACAAATTACATCTCGAACTGGTAGTTTTGGTATACACTTGCCCTTAGGCGCAGGGCGAATATCTGAGACGGCCAGTACTTCTTCTATGGGTTCGTAATGCCCGTGAGAGCCATAGCACCGCTTCTGGCTCTCGATCGTAGCCTTTCCAGCCTTCGCCTTGTAGCAACGCCTGACGCCGCGCTTTTGCTTCTCAACATGCCGCCTATTCTCGTTCATCACAGCATAGGCTCCACCGTCTGGCTTCCAACTCTACTTCAACCCCGTCCTCTTGGCCCACCGCCTCTAGCCCTGTTTACCGTGGCCCTACCTCTAGCCAGACCCACACCTCGTCCTCTCGTCCCCCTCGCCCTGAACATTGGCGCATTTCTCAACATATCCGGCACGATGAATAGTCTGACATGGCTGCCTCTAATGTACACGCGATCTAAATGCGTGACGCGACCATCGCGCTGTGTAACGTTGATGTTCTCGAGCTGGCAATTCATGTTGTCTTCGGCCTCGATAAGCTTGCCGCGGTACGTCTGGCCGGAATCGATCTCAACTGTGACTTGGTGGCCCTACACGGAATCAGTCGGGGTTCTGAGGGATGTAAGCGCAGGTCCTTTGCGCATTCGAGAATATAGAGCACTTACAGTTGCTTCATTGAGAAGTTTGATCGGGATGCCGATTGTGGAAGTCATGGTGGAAGTGCAGTGAGCTCGGTGTCAATGATTGAGCCTTCAAGTGGTCTGCGTGGCTCTTGTGGCAGGCAAGGCGCAGAAGCGTCGCTATACATGCGCGTAAAGATTCAAAGGTGCTCGAATGCTTCAATTCAATGTCGAGTCATGAAGTCGCGGGATGTCCCGGATGCGTGTCAGTCGATATCTCTACATACAGATCTACCTTTCTGTCTGGACACTACAAGCATATCCTCTTTCGTCAAGCTCCTCGATGAACGTCTCGGCCACTGTAAATGTCTTCCGCCTTCTGGTGAATCCATCACTCTGTCTGCCGCATCACACTGTCAGCACATTCGACAAACTCCCAGTCCCGCTTTCCTCAGCTTTTGCCAGCAGAAATGGAGAAAAGAAACCAGATATTAGAGCCGTAGTACTCGACAAAGACAACTGCTTCGCCATCCCGAAACAAAATCAGATCTATCCTGCATACCAGCAAAAGTTCGAAGAGCTTCGCTCTGCGTATCCCGGCTCCAAGCTCCTTATTGTCTCCAACTCTTCAGGCACTGGATCCGACCCTGGGTATGTCGAAGCAGAGGTGCTCGAACAGAATACGGGCGTTCATGTCTTGAGGCACGGCACAAAGAAACCTGGATGCCATGGAGATATTATGAAGTACTTCCAAGGCAAACCAGACACTGGGGTCACAGAGCCGAACCAGGTGGCCATCATTGGTGATCGACTGTTCACTGACGTCTTGATGGCGAACATGATGGGTGCAAGGGCTGTGTGGATCAAGGACGGCGTGGTCGAGGATCACGGTCTGGTGAGCCACCCTGGATGTAGACGGTTCAGACAGCTTAGCTAACATGAGGCTGCAGCTATCGCGCGTGGAGAAGGGCTTCGCGAGCCTCCTTCTGCGAAGAGGATACAAAGCGCCAGAGCCGAAGAGCGACTTCGAGTGAGGTTCGCCCCTGGTTCATTGGAATCTCTAATATGACCACGGCTATAAGCAGAACGAGCAGCTCAAAGCTGACGAGAGCCGAATGGACACCCACAGCGACGTAGGCAGGGTGGATTCGTTCTATGCCGGTATGAAAAGGCTGAAGTTGCTTCTCGATGCAAGACCGAAAAAAAAAAGAAACCAACGGCCTTGGAAAGGGAGCAATGCATCCCGATGCGGTCCGTCCAGCCCTGCAGTCAGCTCGTTATGGAGAGCAAGTCTCGAAGCACAGCTTTGGCACCAGCGGAAATCACATCCAACGATGCGGACGCATGTTGCTCCAACGATATTGCGGACCGCGCCATTGCAGACAATCGTCTGATCATGCGGCTGGCCCAAGCGATATCCTCGTTACAGATCATGTAACTTTCGGAACCTGTCTGAACATGTCGATAAGCGCACTTTCCGAGAAGAATCCCAAGCGACGTCAGTGGAGCTTGTTATAATAGGCAGGAGGTCCTGCAGCATCGCTACGCCTGCAGTCATCAGCTGTGCTGTCTTCTATACCTAGTAACTGTTGAGACGACGGCGTGGACGAGCCGACGTTGCAATTTTCTTCTTGCAATTCTTGTTTGCGACGACTTCATATTGTTAAATGTCGGCAGCCCATGTTCTGCGGCATAAGCCGAGATCTGCTGCACCAGTGACATCGTCCTGCCATCACACGGTACACTCGTCCAAAGGTACCAGAAGTCATCGAATGACTACTACGGGCGCCCTGATAAGCAAGTCTGGGCGCACCCAGCGATTGCGTTTGAGATCCAATGCCTGGCCGAAACAGCCAAGGCGGCCAAGTCACGAGTTGGACATTTATTCTCACGTGTGTATCGGTGCGGTGAGAGGACCCACTTCTCTCCGGACAGAGCCAAATGAAGGCATAGGTAAATAGCTCACGAATAATGGTACTCGCTCAGATCGAAAGATATGCTTGCAGTAGACGTACTAGTATCATGTGGTTGAAATACATGCACGCGAGCTTATCTTGGACCTCTCTGCTTCGCTACCAGCAGTTCGCATCATTACCTGCATCACCTGCCTAACTCAGAAACAAGCACTCAGGATGAGCGGCTGGCTTGCGGACCACGCGCGGGGTACATATTCTGGAAGAGCGCTGAGTGGACCACCTCCATGCACGATTACCGAAATAGAGAGGTGCATAACGCAAGTGTGGGCATTTCGCCCGTTTCGTGATGATGACTCCTTCGCTCTGTGGTCAGCGCTGGGTCAACTACGTTGAGAGGAACCGTGCTGGCCTTTCGGTCAGCAGAAATGTCAAGTGTGCGGCGCCACGGCCAAGAGACTCGGCCAAGCTGTCCAGGCAGATTTTGGGTTGGTCTACTTTAGCAGATGTCCTAGCAAGGCCGTCGGCGAGTCGTCTGTACAGCCAATCATGGTCCCCTGGGCGCGCATCCCGGTGATCGGTCCGTCCGTGGCAGAGGATGTCAGATCTGGCAGTGGCCAGTGAGACGAACAAGGCAAAGAAAACCAGCGTGCAAGACTGGGATCACAGGTGGGACAAAGCAGACATGCAGGACGTTAGGCAGGCACGCTTTGTACACGATATGAAACGCTCACATGAGCGAGCCCTCGGAGCGATTCGTCCAGTTAGAGTTCCGTTCGCTATCTATACATGTACCTCCCGCATCCCACGTCTGCCTCATCGGCTGCAGTGGCCACTGCGCATCCACACTCGTGCACTGCCTCCTCACCTGCCCAAGTGCGCTGACTGTAGAACACTTCATTGTGCCCGTCTACATCCTTCGACGACCATTTTCAACCTCACCTAGGAAATCACGCATCTGACCGAGTTACCGGACCCCCAAACACGCCAATTACGTTATACCTCGAGCGTCATAGGTCAGCGCAGCCAGCGTCCCTGCCAGCCTTGCCAGGAACCGCACGCGCAACCTCCGAACGAGGAACGAACGAGTGAAGTTCCAGACGATCTTGTTACGCACTGTCGCGTGGAGACTGGACGCACTGTCGCATTGACGGACCCTTCACTGACACACGAGAACCGCTTTTCCCTTCACCATAAGCATAAGGGAGCCGTCTGCACCTTCCGTCGATGCGGCTCGTGACACTTTGCGACCATGTTGGTGCCCAGGAGTTATCGATATTCTTCCTCGCCGCCGACCCAGAACTACGATGAGAAGAGTGGGCGGCGAAGTGGTAGTGGCAAGAAGAGTGCACCGGCGCCCCCGAGGACGCAACAGAAGCAGGCAGTCAGGCATCAGTCACCACCACATCGAACACAAGCAGAGCCCAGCAGAACCGTGACACAGCCAGTTGCAGTACCAACAACTGAGCGAAACAGGCACGTGGGGTCGGCACAGGCAATGCCATCTCGCAACTCAAGAGGGACGACACGAGGTGCTCGAAGATCGCCTGCAAGTCATGACCCAAATTCAGTGCCTCCAGCGGTCGCAGCGCTGTTGGCAATGACCGCCATTCCACCTCCAAAAGCTAGTCAGTTTCGGAGGAAGTCACGCGACCATCGTCGCATCTCGATTGATGAGCTGGTGAATGAGTGGAAGAGCGATGACTCGCTTCATCCAAGCCTCAGCAGTAGCCCAGCACTCAGCGTCTTGCTCGAGGATGGGGACATGTGTGGAGATCAGTACACACCGTCGAGCGAAAGTCACAAGATGCTGTCTGTCAGATCATCCTCCAGCGAGAGTATGCCGTCCCTGGAGGCCGATGATCGGTCAGTATTATCAGTTGGCAGTCCATCAACACCCGGGTCGCTGCGGAGTCGCAAGTCGAGCAGCAATCTGCGCCGCGAAAAGACGCGGTCGTCGCTCCCGTCTGAAGATACAACGACGAATCATCCGCTGGTCGACTCAGAGCCGATAGACGAGGAGGACGAGCTCGTCATCACACCGAGGCCCAGTGTCTCCAAACCGAAGGCATCCTTCACGTCCAACCTCACGACCTCTCTGAAAGCGCTGAAGAAGCGCACCATCACATCTATCCAATCCTTCACCCTAACCAACGCCACTGCCCCATCACAACGACAGTCACCTACCCCATTCTCAGATGACATGCTGTGGTCACATCCATTTTTGTTTCCGCGGCTGAGCACTGAGATCAGGCCAACAATCGAAGGCACCCCAACCCAGGCTCAACGACGGTATCTTAACCCGGTACCACTCACATTTGAAGAGCAAGAGGCACCATTCCAGCAAGCCCTGCACGCTCCATACTTGGCCGAGTCGGTTCAGCATGCACCGCAAATCCAGATGCAAACATACAGCCGTGGTCGCAGGCGATCAAAAGCCAGCCGCGCGGCCAGCCCGGATCCGAACTCAGAAGCCGGCAGGGCACTCTCTGGCGTTCGTCAACGCGAGCCTCGCGAGAACAGCGACTTTCTTCGCGTGGTCGTCCTGGAAATGAACATGCGCCGCGAAGGCAAACTGGAGTCTGGACGCGCGAGGATCTGGCTGCCACCGCGGCAGGTGGTGCATAACGTGACCAGTGCAGGCAAAGTACCGCAGCGCTGGGCGGGCGTGAGCGCATATTGATACATAGCGATGAATGAATGAAGAAGAAGCAAGTTTATGAATACGACAGGAATGATCTCTTGATAATGATGGCCCTTTTTGGCGGGAGATGGCGAAGCGTTCGAGCGAGCAGCGGTACAGGAAAACAGCGCGAGCACATTGATGGCAGAGCTGGGGAGGGAATCATATACATATCCCCGTATCCCTATTACACGAACATACATCTACCATGATGATCATCGGTTGCGACCTTGTTGGTCATGTGGTGCGTGATTATGCGTGCTTCTTGCGCGATATTGCGGGAGCTTCACTCAGCTACCATTCGTCTGCATCACGTGCGAGGCTGATCTTAGGTTCGACTATGGGACGACTGAGGACACCGAGGGTCGCACGAAACGTGCCTGTGACCGCTGCGTTACTGGTGACAAGTTATGGCAGGATGCTGAGGTCAGTCGCCGGTAGGATTTGTCTGGGCTTCTTGATTGGATTCTGCCACACCACCAAGTTAGCTGTGCGGTAGTCAGGCACAGCACATTGCCTCTCCTCTCATCGATTTAGTGTGCACAATCCGTCTGCCATCATCGCCAAGCAAGCCCATCGCCAAGCGTCTTCTTCAAAGATCCATGAGAAGGCAGGAGCCGCCGTCCCGAGACTGGCACTGCCGGCGCCACATCTTATGAGTGCAACAATGTGGCACGCCAAGCCGTCTTGACTGTTACGTCTTGTCATATGAGACATTCTTGATAAAACCCTACAAGATCAGGCCGATGGTAGCCGGCCTTAGTTCATGGAGGAAGGGTTCTGGAAGGGAGTCTGGAATCACTCGAGTGGCACCACTTCAGCTCTTGGACTAGAAGTGCATCCTTGAGAGCTTCGACGGCGAAAGGCTGGTCCAGGTCAAGGAAGATTTCGCGTGTGTGGATTTTTTCTGGCGCAGTCAGAATGGCGATCACTGTAATGACTGCAAGTTATCTGGGTCAGCGGTGCAGCTGTCATACTATAAGCGTCGAGGATGGTAGCAAACAATAAGCATCGAACTCCATATCGCCCATTGCTGTATCCGTTGCTTCGCTTGGTCATCCTCTATGTCTGCCATTGGAAAGTCCTTACAGCTAGATCACATCACGTCTTCGCATGACCAACGAATCCGTAGACACATCAATGAGCATTGTCGGCGTCGAGGCATCATCAACAACACTCGGTCAGAGTCCATCGTCATCATCTTCTGTGAGAGTTCAAATGTGGAAGGAAGGGCAGAATAAAGTATGTTACAGAAAAGTGTGATAGTAGCCGCAGCCGAAGAGAGGGAAACAGTACAACCGTGTCGCCACCGCCGCCCAGTCCGTACAAATGTCCGCCACTCTCAATGTTGACATCCGAGGGCACCAAGAAGACCTCTCTCTTCTATCCCGTAAGAAAAATCTGCAGGCATGCGGGCATTTTGATGTGCTGTCGGTCCAGAAAGCAGGCAGCGGTGTAGGTTTACCAGGTAATCATGCTTTTAAGAGACCCAATAACAATCGTTAATCCCACACGCCATTCGCTATGCTCTCTCATTCTCGTTTGCATGTATGCACTCACACAAGCGGGAAGGGCGGCCTGGACAGACTGGAAGACTGCTTCGGACGATGGGAAGCCGAAAATGAGCGATCGCTGCCACGCCGGCGTCCCCCTCTAAAACCACCCAAGCCGCCACGGTGATGCCTGCGCTCATCGCCACGCTTGTCGCCATTCACAGTCACTCCCATCTTCCAATCATTGAAGTCACCAGACGCGACAGGAGCGGTAGACCCGTACGCACTCAACCTCTTACGGTCAGCGTGACTAGCCTCGGCTCGCTCCTAGGAAGCCATAGCCCGTTGACCGCCACGGCGACTGCTCTTAGTCTTCGCACCGACAGTGCTCCAGCCTTCGTCCTCCATGGCCTCAGCAGTCGACTCGGCGCCGGCACCCTCGCCGGCGTTCTTCTCCTGGACGATCTCTTGTGGCTTGGTCTCCTTGTCGCCGATGATCGTTCCATTGGCAGGAGCGTCTGGTGCATCTGCGGCGCCTTCGGCCTCCTCCTCAGCTGCGGCGTCACCGTCGCCATCGCGGCTCAGTACTGTGAACTTGGGACGCTCCTTCTGTGCTGCCTCACCGTTCTCCTTTGGCCCACGGGGGCCGTTCTGCTGCTGACGGGATGGGCGACGTGTTCCATCGCGCGGACCAGTTGGTGGAGCGCGACCCGTCGGTGAGGTGACTTGCTCCTCTTCAGCTTGACCACGGTCTGCACGCTCCGCACGTGCAGCTCTGGACTCTGCATCCTGCTTGGTCTTCTCCTCTTTGGCCTTTGCATCCTCTTCCTGCTTCTGACGTATGGCGAGCTGCCGCTTCTCTTCAACGGCGCGCTCTCGAGCCGCACTATCGACAGGCTTTGCAGCACCGAACGGGGATGCCTTTGAATCGCCTGCGGATGCAGCTGCATCTGTTGGTGCTTCAGAAACAGTCCGCTTGGCAAGGTTCAACCGTGGGCGCTCCTTCGGTGCGTCTCTTGCGGATGGCGACGTAGGTGCTGATGCATCCGGGGTTGGTGCTGGGGATGGGTCAGGGCGCATCTTCGAGCGCCACTGGTTGTCTTGCTCAGCGGCAGTAGGAACACGCTCCGGCGCAGGTCTTGGCGGCCGTGAACCAGCATCCGACCTGCCCTCGCCCCATGACGGACCAGTGCTCCTGTCGCGTGGGCCACCAGCTTCCCTCAATCGGCCACCATCACGTACTGGTGGTCCAGCATTGGGAGCTGGGGACAATGGGCCCTTCCGCTCCCAATTGCCGAAGTCGCGCACCTTGCCGTCGTTCTCAAAGAAGCCTGGCCTCCGGCTACCGCCGCGCTCGCTGCCTGCATCTGAACGAGCATCGTCAAAATTTCTGCTGAAGCCACGATTCGACGGCTGGCGTGTGTTCTGTGGAAGCTCTGGGAGTGGGCCCTTTCGAGACCAGTCTGAGAAGTCGCGGGTAGACTCCGCGCGTTCCTTGGCTGTACATCCGTCAGTACATGTATACAACATCAGATTTGAGCATGCAAGCGTGACTTACGAGGCTCAGCGACAGAAATCTTGATGTTGCGGCCCATGAAGTTGGTCTCGGACTTCGTAAGTGCAGTCTTGAGACCATCGAGTGTGCCAAACTCGACATAGCCGAAGCCTTTGGGCTTGCGGTCAACCTTGTCCTCTACTATCCGAACGCTAGTAACTTGGCAGCCTTCAAGGAAGCCCTCAATGTCTGCCTGCGAGACGTCGTACGCCAGGTTGCCCAGGTGTGCGGTGTATGGTGGCTTGTCTGGGAGTGGAAGCTGTTCGCGCACGGCATACTGCGGACGGTCTGAAGAAGCTGTCAGTCTCTGTCTCCTCCCCACGTCGTTGTGCTCCGCTCTTTGGTGGCCGTACCGTAGCTTGCGCCCCGCCCACCCATGCCGCCTCCGATTCCACTGCCCGAGCGCTCCCATGTCGGCTGAGTGAACGCGCGCTTTTCGCCCATGTCTCTGTCGCCACGATCTCTTGAACTGTATCCCGACGGGGCTGGTGGCAGTGGCTGCGAGTCCATCTCGTCGGCCCATGACCCGAGCGACTGGTCCGTCAGGAACGCGCCCAGGTTCATCTTTTCCTGCTTCTTTTTGGGAGCTGCGCACATCTTGTCAGCGTGTGTCTGGTGAGGACTACATCGTGGCTCCCATGCATGCACATGTGCGCGCGTGGAGTCAGGAAGATGTACGAACCCATGATTGCGATTTTTGGTCGTGCGTGAGCCTCACGAACTGCTCGTGTGGCCCTGACGGTCGCTAGTCCTTGCTTGTTTGAGCGCCTCAGAATGCGCTCTCGATGTCAGTTTCAGATCTTGGTGTTGGTGTCTGTGCGTGATCGTGGTTCGTTCGAGGTATTAATTTGCTCTGGAGTTTGGTGGTGCCCGCCAACGAAAGTTGCCTTCGCGGAATTACGGCCCGAAGTCTCAACACCGAGAGGATCTAGTTTTGTTTCCAGAGTCCCCTCCTTTCACATTGACAATCTGTGCATTCTTGGTCACGCGACCAGATGCGCTGTCGAGACAAATGAGTATGGCGCAACCAGGAAAGTCGTCGAGGAAGGACGATCCAGTGGTTGCTGTCATTGAGTCAGCGCTGAAAGTTGGCCTGGCATGCGGTACGTTAGTTCCTTTCACATGCATCTTGACCCCAGAACCCCAGCGCATGCTTTAATGCTATCATCATCACGGTCATCGAACAGGTGACCGACGTAGATTCGGAGTCAACGAGCCTAACTAAAAGGGGCGTTGATGGTCACTCTCGAAAGCAAGTGAGAGATGAACCTTGTTCTCGCCACAGTGTACCTCCTGAAGCAAAACAGGATTGCTGTCGACTCCAGGAAGTCTGCAACGCGGTACCTGCATAGTAGCATCACGGTTGACATGTCGTTCAGGTACGGCAGGATTCTTGTTCGGTGGCGCGGCAGGCATTGTCAAAGCCACGACGCCCTTCCTCTTCGCCTCAGCATCTGGAATCCAGACTTTCGCACTTGGCACCACTTTCTGGACATTTCGTGGTACTTATCTGCGAATGCAGGATGTAGACGACCTCAAAATTCATGACTATACCATCGCCAGTGCAGCGTCGGGAGCGTTATCCGGAGGCCTCGTGGCTCTAGCGACTCGAGGAAGGCGCAATGTCATACCTGCCACCTTCATGTGGTCATTGATAGCTGGCAGTGGTCAATTAGCATACAACACGATATCGTCTCGACCACAGGGAGAACAGCTGCCGTCCAAGGAAAGTTTCTGGAAGCACATCGCAAGCAAGTCTTGGAGTCCGGTAAAAGTCATGAGCAACCAAGAATACGCAGAGCTTCTCAAGGAGAGGATGCTAAAGGTCGACGTCGAGATTGCTATGCTAGATGACAAGATTGCTGCCTTGAGAAGACAGCAGGCTTCTGAAGCCGAGTCTTCTACTATGAACCACCAGGAGAAGAAAACTACTCCATGAACGACGTCAATCTCTGTCAAGAGCCATATCGCCTGAATCAAAATCTACTCGTCTAGCAGCGATCCGCCTTCACCGGTCCGGAGCAGCTGTGCTTCGTAATGCTGCTGCTTCTTGACGTCTTCGATGGCGAACAGCAAAGCAGGGTAGAAGAGTAGGCTTCATCCACAGTTAGCCATAAGCCACCCACACTGCTGCTCAACTACTCACATCAACAGCACGACTGAAATGATTGCGGCAACCACGCGCTGATCTTGCACGATGCTTTCAGAGTCATAGATTGAGGCAGCAACGATTGCGTCGACCAAGCACCATGCCCATAGAGACGTGCCAAGCAAGCATTTGGCGATCTCACACCGGAGCGTAAACTGCTTGTCCGTTTCCTCGCGAGGAATTTGTCGCTGGACCAGCACCAGATAGATAATCGCGGCTGCCATGATGGTCGCGGAAAGACGAGTCACGAAATCATAAACGGATCCTCCGACAGTGTTGAAGAGATTCAGGACACCCAGAAGTCCTAGACAGACGAAGATTGGGCTTGCGACTATGGCCTGCCAGATCCAAAGAGTACGCAGGAACAGGGACTGCAAGGGCGCATCACGCTTTGTGGGATCCATGATTCTGCAGTCTATCCCGGTCTCTTCTGAAGTGCTCTGTGACCAGGCGATGAATGCACGTCTTATCACAACAGTGGATTTGGAAGAGATCTTCGGCGACACGTAGGCCGGCAAGCCCGGCGCAAATAGACTCAGGCGCTTAAACTGAGGTCTGCGTGGAATTGCTTGGCACCGGCAAATCAAAGGCAGGTCGGTCTGGTCATGTCCCGACTTCATGGTTGGATCCCATGATGCCCAGAATTGCGTCCAAGCAATGGAGGAGCGTTCATTTGGAGACCAGAAGAAGTGCAATGCGACCTGGCGCGATTCTGCAGTACCCTTTGGCATGTTGTCCGACCCCTTGCGAAGTTTCAGATTAGTAGAACAGGCACATGCTACCGCAAGTACAGCACGAATCTCATTCAAGACTCGACTTCAGCTTCGACACCATCGACTGTGAACATCAGCGTATGCAAACGTACAAGCGCTAGCACCCAGACTAAATGACTGGTTACGTCCGATGGAGTCTGAAGAGCATAAGTGCATAACAATGTCCCATGGAGGATTAAGAAGGTATTCCGCATAATCTGCGATGCTGTGAGCAGCATTGTTTTGACGTCGAGAATCATGTCAGATTCCTGGTGTGATTGAGCATTCACGTGAAGCCTCAACAGGAAGCTGCCGTCTAACAGCATTCAGCATTCACAAGCAGTCTCCGGCTTGGTTTCACGCTTCCCAACTGTTAGGATTATTTCAGTCAAGTTGCCTCAAATTCTTTTCAGTGACATAGATTTGCGCAGCGACTTGACACGAATACAACGACTTCAGGACTTCGGGAGGCAACCAGCTCGTCAACAGAAGATCCGCGCCCGCAGACCGATATCAACGTACTATCTTTAGCATACCGAGGTTCAACGACAGCAGGACGACACAGCATTGCCATCGATTTCGATTATGCCTCATTGTTGCGACGGATGTATCTGGGGCAACGGGATCGACGAAGACGGTCTCCCTATCCCGAACGGCTGGCCAAAAGGGACTTGCAAGACATGTGGAGCGACTACCGACAACACTAAAACAACAGCTCACCCGCATCGAGAAGTGCCACGGACGGACTACCCTAAGAGCGTTCAACGGTCTCGCAGGAACTCCACGTCCTCGCGCGCCCCGAGCAGACCAGCTGCGCTGAGTCATGATTTGTCTGGACAGGGCGCGCCAGTTCTGCCAGATCAGAAATCGGCGTCGTCTCAACGAGTGACGCCATCACGACGAGGTTCGATCTCATCTCAGATCTCGACTACACCCCCATCCGAGCTCAACTACTCTGCCTCTGACTACTCGTCGATGGTGGGCTCTCAAGTCTCCTACTTGAGCGGTCATCAATACCCAACTCCAGGAGCACCGGCAAGCTCGGTTGCATCTGATCGTCCGTCGTCTATGCTCTCAATGCTTTCAACTAGGCAGGCACATGTTGGCAGCTACGTTGCGCCATCGGTGGAGAGCAGTATCAGCGGAATGACAGAGGTGGAAGATCGGAGAAACAAACGGGTAGCTGGTAGTGGTAGTCAAGATATGCCGTCTCGCTCATCTTCGAGAAGCCGTCACGAGGCCGTGCAGGAGACGTCTCGTGCTGACGATGTGCCACATGCTGACTCACGAGCTCGCGGCTCCTTGAGCAGCCATCATCAGCGCAGCGCGAGCATGTCAGGCTCATCGGCTACTGTGACCAACGATTGGGACCCGACGCACATTCTTAAGGTTCGGCACATGGCTGGGTCGGCAGGAAAGACGTCGCAGCATGAGCCCAAGTACCACGAACCGATCAGTACTGCAGCCTCAGATTACAGCTCACATCAGGCTCAGCAGAGGGTGCGGAGGTCATCTGTGTCTTCTTCGCACACTTCCAACAACGGCAGGCCATCATTGGCGGCATCCCCCAGCGCGCAGGCTTCAGTCAACGGCGGTCAACACGGACGCAGACCTTCAATTTCTTCAGCGCATACAGGCTCTGAGAGCATGCACTCGGCAGTCTCGTCGACTGTTCACCCACCTTCCACCGAGCCAAAGCGTGAGCGCAGGCGATCCATCAGCTCCATGCATTCAGCGCGCCACAGCATGCAATCGTTTGCATCATCGAGCCGTGCAACCTCAGCCTATTATGGAGCGCAATATCCAGGCGGCAATCCTGCGGATGTTGGTCGCGGTGTGGCACCGAGTCCATATGTGCCGAGCACTCAAGACGCACGCCGATTTTCTTACAATGGCACTGTGCCTGCTCCAGGCAATCCTGCAGAACCACCATTTGTGGAGACAACTCGTCGTGCGCCTACCCCTGGCCAGCAAGACCGCACCGGCTACTCGTTCCCGCAACGCAGTCTGCCCAGCGGCAGTGCAACGTACACGAATCGTCAGCACAACAGTCAGACTGTGAACGGCTCCAGCCACGACTCGAGATCATCTACCCCAGCTCAGGGCTATGGATCCGGCTTGGTCAGAACGCCAAGCCAAGAGCACTACACGCACTTCCCAGCCTATCAGGAGCATGCGCAGCCCGCGCCACCAGCGCAGAGTATCACTGCGGAGAGCGTTCTATCCCACCTTGCCAGTCAGCAGGGTGCTTCGGCAGCGGACGGCAGCGGCAGGCTGGCAGAGGGGATGGCTACCATGAATATCAAGATGGCGAATGGGACGGAGGTCAAGATTGTTGAGGGAACAAAGGGTGGCAAGGGTAGACGGATGAGCTTCGTGATTGAGGGTTGAGGAGATCTGAAGTGTTGATCTGGGCGGGATGATTGATGCGGGAATATGTATATCTAGTGGAGTGTCGCGGCATGTTGTTGCATAAAGAATTCGTTGCCGAGCAGATGGTAGGTAGACTGTGGAAGAGGAAGTGATCCAAGCTCGGCGAACCTCGACTGTTTCATGCATCCCTAAGTCTGCCATGTCGTCGCATATTGAGCTTTTCCATACATATGAATAATCACTGCAGGAACACTGGAAGCCGCCAAGCGAAATGCCCCTGTCACGTTAGCATGACGTGAGTTCGGGAATAGCCGGCCGGTCAGCCTCCGAGCTTCGACGGGAGCTTCAAGCAATCGCTGCAGCAGATGTTTGAACTTTGATGCTGCAGCAGTCACAAACCATTGAAACTCCTCGACATGGCATTTGCACGCGCCAGAGCTCTGCGGAGCATACAAACCGCCTTCAGACAATCGAGCGCACGCGTTACCGCTCCAGCGCGGACACAACTGGCCGTTAGCAGACGCTATGCCAGCGGTGGTGGACATGGCCATGCCGAGCCCTCTTCCGATTTGCCCTGGTAAGTCTGCATACAATCGACGAAGTGATCGGTTCTTTGCATGGTCTAACACCATGAAGGGCGCTTGGCGCTGTTGCGGTAACGATCCCGTCCGTCTGGTTCCTGTGGCCCGACTCCACCAAGGCCGACCACCACGGCGGACACGGCGAGCACCACGAGGAGGCACACGAGGAGGCCCACGAGGCGAAGCAGGAAGAGGAGGCACCTGCCGCTGAGGAGGCAGAGGAGAAGCCAGCAGCGGAGGAGAAGGACACATCCGACGAGCAGGAGCAGGCCAAGGAGAGCGAGCAGGACAGCAAACCTTCCGGCAGCGAGGGCGAGTCGCAGGCCAAGTCGTCAGACGCGAACAAAGCTTCTGAGCCGAAGGAAGTTGAGGGCCACGAGAAGAAGGAGACCCCTGCATCCGGCGGCAACACCGATGATGTCAAATTCAAGGGCCCGGCTAAGGAGGGCTCTGCTGCGACTGACGATGAGCGCAAGGTGGAGCCAGATGACAAGGGCGGCTACAAGAAGCGCATTGACTCCAAGAACGCCGTGAATCTGGGTGAGGAGGCGCACTTGAAGGAGGGCGCATATGCGGAGAAGGAAGCGGTAAGTCACGACGCTAAGAGATTGAGGAAAGGACATGGGACTAATGCGCATCAACAGCCTTCTCCTGGCAAGCAGCCAGACAAGAATGCCAGCCCAGGCAGCATGGAGGCTAAGCAAGCCGGCATGTCCAACACCGCGACGAAGCACTCGCACAAGATCGACGAGGACCCGGAGAAGTCGAAGAAGCCCGAGGGCGGCCCAGACACTGCGAAGACTGTGGGCACCGTTGACCCGAACAGGCCGCAGAAATAGATGTAGGAGCAAGGGAGATCAGCTTAGATGAGTCGTTCGTGCCAGCGTTTTGCCATGTAAAACGAACTGAAAGTTGGTCAGGTAGGCGGCATTGCGGTTGATGTACATATAGGTGTATCAAGAAGCATTGAGAAAGTGAGTGTCAGGCTACAAAGGATGATGCTTAAACCCGAAGGCAGTGAGGCCAAGCTATCGCAGTCGAGGCTCGTTTGTGACATGTCAACAACCAACTTTCAGGAAACTTCAGGGTACCAAGCTGGATCCGGGCGATCTGATGAAGTCGAAAACGCCACGATTGTGACGAAGTCGAAAACGCCACGATTAGGTCCAAGTCTGATCTGGCGTGAAAAAGAAATCTAGGCTGGCAAGATCTGGCCGCAAGCTTTCTCTGGTGCATATCCTGTGAGATCGAAGGAGGGGAAGTCAAGCCAATGTACCTACTTCTTGAGCTTGACTAAGCTGACCCTCATAGTCTCGGAGAGTACTGACACCAGCTCTGCGGATCCTGAGCGCTGACCTTTATTGTACGGCTGGACCTGAAGCCGGATGCAGCTCCCCAATCCAGATGGGCTGTCTGACGCCGTGATGGACTGGCCCCTCGAATAGCATACGCTTGATAAGTAGGGCAGCGATAGACTTTGGAGAGGCGGTCACCAACTTCGACTCCGTTGTGCAGTGTGACTGTACCTCAATACCGCCCATATATCATTGCATCCCCCGAGGTTGAAGTCGCAGTCCAGATGACCATACTAAAGATGAACAGTACTTCGTGCGGGCACGTACGGCGGCGTCGAGCCTGTCTAGAGACAACCTGCCTTTTTTGGTTAGGTCCGCTCAGAAGGATAGTGGCTTGCAGCTGGAGGAGCTAAAATTTATGCTTGATGAACGCCGAGGTCTTTTTCCTGCGCTCTGTATGGTAGATGCCTCATCTGGTGTCAGACATTGCAGCTGGAAATGGACACTTGCTGCTAAAAGAGAGTGCGCAGAAACGCTGGTTGGCGATCATGGCTGATGATCACATCCCCATCCAGGATGTTCGCGCCACGAAGGGATAGAGGATGACCATTCAGCTCCGCGGCAAGAGTAAGCATGAGCAGAGCATAAGAATCATCTGCGGCCTCTACCATGGGTCCAGGCGATTTTGAGGCACGAGCTTCGCTTTCAGTGTCAAGATGAAGGTCGTATTTTCTGCGGCTCTTGCTGCATTGGCAGTATCTGCGCATGCTGTATCTACCCCGTCGAACTACGTGAGCCACGAGAAGAGATCCGCACCGCTCAAGCAGTGGGTTCGCCGAGATGCTGTTCCCAGCGATGCTGTTCTGCCCATGCGTATTGGTCTCAGGCAGCCGAATCTCGAGAATGGCCGTGGTCATGCTTTGATGGAAGAAGTGTACGTTATTTCTGCCATCAATTTAGATCATTCCTGACGATGATGGCAGCTCCCACCCGGAATCACCTCGCTACGGGCAATGGTACTCACCAGAGGAGATCATTGAGATCTTCGCACCACCAACCGAGGCGGTCGACGCAGTCAAGGCCTGGATCGCTGACGCTGGCATTGCTGCCGAGCGCGTCGGCCACTCTGTCAACAAGCAATGGATCCAGATGGACCTCGAAGCTCACGAGGCTGAACGTCTGTTAAAGACCAAGTACCATCGATACGAGCACAGCAAGACCGGCCAGACTCATGTCGCCTGCGATGAGTACTTCTTGCCTGAGCACGTTTCCGAGCACGTCGACTACGTCACTCCTGGCCTCAAGCTCCTGGCTGGTGGCAAGGCTTCCAGTGGCAGAGAACTGAACGCACGCAAGCGATCGATCGAGGAGCGCGGCTTCAGGACTAATGGCAACACCAACTTCTCCACTCCCAGCATCAAGGGTCCAGTGCCCGTGGCCCCATCTGTGCTGAACGCTACTGGATTCGAATTGGCCAACTGCGACCAGTATATCACGCCGCCATGTATCGCCGAGATGTACAACATCTCGCAAGCCACCAAGGCGCACGCAGGGAACCAACTCGGAATCTTCGAGGAGGGCGACTTCTACGCCGCAGAGGATTTGGTCGAATTCTTCGCTACCCTCGCCCCGAATATTCCACTGACCACCAGGCCGAAGCTCGAGGGCATCGACGGTGGCTTCGCTCCTGGCCTTGTTGCTGGCGGCGAAAGCGACCTAGACTTCCAGATTTCCTATCCGATCATCTACCCTCAGAACAGCATCCTATTCCAGACCGACGACATCTTCTACGCCACTGGACTGGAGGGCGGAGGAGGTTTCCTCAACACCTTCTTCGATGCTATCGACGGCTCTTACTGCACTTACAGCGCCTATGGCGAGACTGGCGACGCCTCCATCGACCCCGTCTATCCAGACCCAATCCTGCTTGGATATGAAGGTCAGCTGCAATGCGGTGTCTACAAGCCGACAAACGTGATCTCTATTTCGTATGGTGAGCAGGAGGACGACTTGCCGACAAACTACCAGCAGCGTCAGTGCAGCGAGATGATGAAGCTTGGAATGCAGGGTGTCTCGATCATTCTTGCTTCTGGAGACTCTGGTGTCGCTGCTCGCAGTACTGACGACGGCAACGCTGACGGTGAGTATTCATCCATCCTCAGACCTTATCTTCGAGACACTTACTGACTCCAACAGGCTGCCTGGGTAACGGCGAGGTCTTCAACCCAGACTTCCCAGCATCCTGCCCCTACGTCACCGCCGCCGGTGCGACCTACCTGCCTCCAGGCGCAAGCGCAAAGACCGATTCCGAAGTCGCCGTCACTCGCTTCCCATCCGGCGGTGGCTTCTCCAACATCTACTCTCGTCCATCCTACCAAAACTCAGCCGTCAACACCTACTTGACCCAGCACACCCCAGCGTACAAGACCTACAACACCTCCGGCATGAACAACCCACCCGAGAGCGTCACGAACGGCGGTCTCTACAATATCGGCGGCCGGGGCTACCCAGACGTCAGCGCGGTCGGCGACAACGTCGTCATCTTCCTCGACGGCGCTCCCACGCTTATCGGCGGCACATCCGCCGCTGCCCCAGTCTTCGCCGCGATCCTCAACCGCATCAACGAGGAGCGTCTGGCGGCTGGCAAGTCAACCGTTGGCTTCGTCAACCCGACCCTCTACGCCCACCCAAGCGCTTTCCACGACATCACTGTCGGCAATAACTCTGGCTGCGGTACTCCTGGCTTCTATGCCGCGTCGGGCTGGGACCCCGTGACGGGCCTTGGTACGCCCAACTACCCTGCCCTGCTGGATGTATTCATGAGCTTGCCATAGAGCACGAATCCTTGAACGGCATTCTGGGCGGAGACAGCATCGATTGACGACAGCAATCGATACGACAGCATAGGATGCGACACGAGCGTTCAAGCGCGACCGTACGTAATGCTAGATATGATGCAACGACGTTATGGGGTTAATCAAGTCAGCGCGAGCACATATGCCCAGCCCTCAAGGCTCCGTACGCATGAAGAGAGGAGGAGTACATAGCTCACTCGTCAATGAACAACCAACAACCAACTCTGCTCGCCTCCTTCGCCCTTCCAGTGCCAGAATCTCGATGATACGATTGATCTCATGAGACAGGTCCGAGCCAACGCGCCTCAGCGGGTACAAGCCCAGAGTCGCTGTCTTGCTCTGATGCACGAATGAGTCGAACCGCCATGGCCGAGACCCAAGCTCATTCCACCTACCAACCAAGCCCACTCTCCTCTCCCCTGAACCACCCTTCCCATCCTGCCCCTCCTCAATCCCATGCAATCGCGATTGCAAACCTGCCTTGGCCCGAGGCCCAGCAACAATCACTACTAACAAGTTCTAACCAACGCCGCCACCACGGCCCACACACACAATTATTTCAAAAAAGAACCCGAGAGCTTAGCCCTCGATCTAGGCACCACGCAAACGCAACGCAATGCAATGCGCCCCAAAGTCAAGAACCTGAAACAACCCCAACGTTTCCCGCATCCTAGGGCTTGGGGGGGAAAAACGTCCCACAAACCGGGCACGCCGTACACCAGTACTGTAGTCCGTCCCCTCGGAGGCGGTGGCAAGGATCGACGAATAGGCAGTCTAGCAAGTCTAGTCTGGTAGCTGCAGCGCACAAACGCCACGAAAAGGCGTTGAACATGTTTCAAGCTATTAGTTTCTCCGTCCGAACCATTTGACGCCACCGCCAGAATTACCAAGATTGCATGCAGCGGAGACGGCATTGACTCAACGGCTCGGCATAGCATAGGATACGAATAGGAATAGGAATAGGAATAGTAATAGGAGAAGTATTGTAAATCATGATGCAAGGCCAATTGCTTGCGTGCCAATTCACGTGTGGTCTACAGCTATCTCGGTATGCAATGCACAGCAATGAGTCGCCGGTAAACTTTCGCGCGCGCGCTATGTAGGGGGTATCGTTGTCAAATCTAGCAACAAGAATAGGTAGAGAAGCGGGACAGAAGAGAAAGAAGAGTGCTAAGTTCCATATCGAGATCGCATCTCTCTTTTGCAGCAAGCCTCAGGCAATTCTGCATGGAAAATCGTGCAGGTACCGCGTAGATGTATCTCCCCCATTTGCAGGCAGGGTCCATGACTCACTCCCGTCTAGTTGACCTTTTTGCTCATGCAGCGTGCAGAAAGGCGGTCTGTATCTGCTGCGGCGTTCCTTTCATCAATGATATTTCTATTTCGTCTTCGTCCAAGGTGGCCGGCCATGAGCTTGCATATGCATCCCAGCAGTCTCAAATATATGCATGCGTTGTAAATTCCGCGCGCAAATGTGTTTCATCAATGACTCAAACTATGCCCGGGTACCAGCCCAGCGGTGCCTTTGCAACTTCAGCCTCTTCTTGGTTGCTGCCTCATCTCGATTGTTGACGCCATACTTGGCCGCAGATCTCGCGCTGGTCCAGGTGATCCTGCGTTGACACCGCATTGCCCGGGTGTTGCTGGAAAATTGATGAAAGACTCCCCACTCTTCCGTGCTTGATGAAATTCGGCGGGAGCGGCGCCAAAGATGGTAATGATGCCTGGTTCTTCAGGGCGGGTCTCCTTGTCGAAGCCGATGTTGCCGGGCGCTCAGGCGGATGCTCCGGAATAATGCGTGCGCTTTGACCTCGCACCCAACTCTTGATCGTCCGAAAACGTGGCAGGCTCGATATGGACGAACGTAAGCTGGGGGGATAACGTGGTGTGGGCGGCGCATTCGAATTCGTCCAGCTCCATCTGTCGGGCATAATTTGCTGTGATCCTGGCGATACAGGAGTGCTCCCTGGATCGCCTTCGTTGTGCACCGGATCTGCCGCTGGTTCTCTGACCAAAACACGCATCTCCTTAGGAGGGCCTCTCGATGCATGGCGAGCCGGCAGTGTGGCGGAGCTTCTCGTGCTGTCGTTTGTCCTCGCTCTCTCAAGCTCTTGAAGCTTAGAGTCACTTCTCGGCGGGCTAGCGTCCATTAGAAATGAGGTTTCTGCATCCCGCTCCATCGTTGGGATTGAATGTTGTGAATCGCGCGTTGGCCTCGGGGTTTTCCAAAAAGAATAAACCCAAGGATTTTGCTGGTGGAATCGCTGTGCGATCTCAGGTGGTAATGGTGCCGACGATGAATATAGCTTGCCAAGGTCGGCCTGTGATTTGTGTACTGAGGAATGGACGGAATATCGAGTCTCATGGTATATCGGCAGAGCCGTCAGCCGATCTGCCTGTGGCGCTGGTGTAAGATCAACTGCGCTTGGAGGAGACCGCCGCAGGCTGAGAATCCGGGAGATAGATGCGCCTCGTCGTCGACGCCGGAACAATATCCACAGCATGATAGCTAAGAAGAGAGTGCCAGCTGCATCGCCCGTAAGTATCAATCTAGATCACTAGCGAAGTACACTTACCTATCACCGTCGTGGCAATGATAATCTGCTTATGCCTGTGGCTGAGGCCGTGACTTGATGTGCTCGCTGCAGCAGTCAATGTGGGTGATGATACTGCGGCTGAAAATGTCGCGGAAGTTGATATTCTGCTTGCGGGTGTGTCTGTTGTTGCAGTGGTACCAAACGAGGAAGCCGTGACTGCAGGACCCCATACTATGCTAGTCTCGCTGGAGTTGACTGGGCTTGATGCAGATGTGGAGGCAGTCGGCGATGTAGTCACGACCGAATGGTCGAAGGACGTAGCAACGGTAGTCGAAGGGCTGGCCGCTAAGCCAGAAGATACGCTTGCAGATGCCATGCAGCTAAGCGTGTGCCAAAGCCCAATGCAAGGTGTGTGAGTCGAATGTCTGCCCGGAGAGATCTCAAGATATCGATGGATGGCGTGCGATCAGCAGAGACAGATATTGAAAGTCGTCAGCGGCCAGGATATGGGGTTGTATTAGTGTCGTGGGGTGTGCAGTAGGCCAGCTGCTGTAGATTAAAAGACTGTTAGAAGTTCAATAGAACGCCCTGCGTTGCGTATCTGCAAGAAGGAAAGGTTAAAGAATAGCTGCTGATCTGACAGGGTGGTGGCAAAGGCTATAACTCCTCGTGTGGATAGGGAATATAGACTCGCCCATCAAGCTGCCAGCATGAACCTTATGATGGACGGCCTGGTGGTGCGAATGTCGTTCAAGGCTCCCACGCGGGTGTCACAACATGAGCGAGGACTTAGACCGTCGCAGAAGGGCGGCACGGGCGCTGAAGGAAAGTGATGTAGGCTTTGAGGCGCCTGGTCCAGAATCTGTGCAGGCCCATTCCTGGTCTCTGACGTGTCTAGCACTCCCCAATGAGGTCTGACGGGGAAGATGTAAGAGAGCACATGCCTGCCGCGGCCCAGGACGAGAATACTAGCGGCGACGTTGATGCAACCGGGAGAGAGCGCTGGGTCTGCTGGGTCCGTGAGGCTCCCTTGTCGGCACGGTCCAAGCTGTCGCGTGTCTCTCATATCTGAAACGCGCCGCGACGGCAGGGATGTGGATTTTTGAAATGTTCACGGCAGAGAAATGGAGTGCAGTGTTCGTCAGGGCGTGCCAATGCCAGATCTCCATCAGGACATGAGTCACGAATTTGCTGAATCTATGTTTTCTCGTCCTGCTACTGGCCAGCGCAACGGGCGGTCTGCTGGGAAAATCGTCGCACGTTGACACCGATGCGGACCCTCGATGCACATCCTCCGCGGATTGATAGCTACCATCGCGAAGGCAGCGATCCCGTTGGAGCAGGCGTCAACGTCTCCGCCGGCAGATATAAGACTCATCAATAGCTGTCAAGACCAGTGTGAAGTGGATTGCAAAGAGTGTGATCTTGATGAGAAAAAGCTTCCGCCAGTACGTATGAGATGCCTCCCAGCGTGGCGGTACGATGGCTCTTGCCGACGTCTGGATCCCTACACGGCCCTCAGGCTGCCAACAAATTAGACACATACCGCGATGCGTCACATTTTGCCTTCCCTCGTCACATTTCTGCCGTTGCTATCACAAACTGACAGCTTCGCCGTCGTCGCACTTCCAAAGCCACAGCGACCCACCACCGGTACTAAGCGCCCAGACCCTCGGGAGTCATCTCGCCACGGCTCGGGTTGCGGCCGAGCTTGCTAAACAAAAGAGGCGCAAGGACATTTGGCACCGAGCCAGCTTCACGTGATCGAGGGAAATGTGAAACGCTTCTGCGCGACACAGATGGCACAACAACTGTATGCGATCGGTACTACACGGCTAGGCAGCGCACGCCTATCATCGCTCAAGATGCAAGGGAGTTGGCTCATTCAAAGCGGTGCAAAGACGCCTGCGCCTTCCAGAGACAGCTGAACCAAACGTGAGGTGAGGTGTGCGCATGCGGACGTGCTTGCGGCTGAGCACTTTTCACAGCCTCCAGGAAGGGTCTGAATGACCTCGAGCTACGTATGAGGGGTAAGTGAAGCAGCACCTGACGATCAAATATATATCTTTGTTTCCTCCACCACTCTCATCTACGTAATTCACCAATCAACCCTACAATCACAACACACACACACATCCAGCACTCCCCTCAAATCACACAGAGACATGTCAGGCTACAACTACGGCAACGAAGGCTACGGCCAGCCCCAAGGCGGCTACGGTCAACAAGGCTACGGACAACAAGGCGGCTACGGCCAGCAAGGCGGATACGGTCAACAGCAACCAGGTTACGGCGGCTACCCCGAGCAACAACAAGGCTACGGCGCACCGCCCGCCCCTCAGTACGGCGGCCAAGACTACCAGCAACAATCCGCCTACGGAGCCCCTCAGCACGGCGGCTTCCAGCACGGTCAACAGGGCGGTGGATACCAACAAGATCCATAGTACGCTCCATTCCCCCCTCCCCCCAATACCAATCCCCTACTAACTTGCAAACAGCAACCAATCCCAGTACGGCGCGCCCCAACACCAACAACAATACGACTCCTCCTACAACAACCCGCAATCTCAACCCTGGGGCACCGGCGCCCCACCCTCCGGCGACGCCAGCAACCCCTACGGCTACACGCGCGACCCCGTCGACCCCTCGAACCCACAAGAAGGCGAGCGCGGGTTCATGGGCGCCGTCGCAGGAGGAGTGGGAGGAGCCTTCCTAGGCCATAAAGCCGGTCACGGGATTATTGGCACGCTGGCGGGAGCGTTCTTGGGGAGTAAGGCCGAGGACAAGTTCAAGGAGCATAGGCAGCATGGGCAGCAGGCGCAGTATGGAGGGTATGGGCAGCAGCAGGGTGGGCATCATCATCATCATAAGAGGGAGGGGGAGTGGTGAGGTGGTCTGATATGAGCGGGGTTTGATGCTTATGATTCGGGGTCGGGTGTTTTGCTACTACTGGCGTGCAGTCCAACACTTGCGATGGGTTTCAGGGATACAGATGAACCTTGGGGATGATGATTATGACTTAGCCTGCATCACTGTTTAGCCATAGAACCAGTCTTTCTGTACAGCCTCAACTCTTACTTCCACATTGCCATTGCTTTCACTCCATTTTCATATGCAGCCCAACGCCCTCGAAAATGCTCGAAACCAATCCCTCCGCCATGCCCTCACACCTCATCCATATCATCCAACCCATACAATCCACCACAAGAATCTCACGGCCCAGCCTCCAAATCAAACACCGGCCTCTCAAATCTCCACTCATCCAACATCACACTTCCCGGCATCTCAACCCCATTACTCAGCCTCAATCGCGGAAAATGATCCTGACTCCACACATACTTGTACCCTTCCCTCGGCGAATCGCCATAATTCCTCGGCACATGGATCTGCTCTGTACGCACCGGCATCCCGTCGGCATGACCGGTCGTCGTTCCGCTCTTTCGGCCTTTAGGTAGTGGAGGAGTAGAGTACGGACCCACACCCAGGAACCAGCGGCCGTAGTCGAGAGCTGTGTTGATGGCTCGGGAGAGCAGGGAGCCTGTATTGGCGGGAGACGAAGGTGAAGGCTCATTCTGCTCTTCGTCTTCAGGGACTTCGGCGGGGTCTTCAATCGGTGCAGCTGGGTCGCGGACTTCGCACGCGGCCTTGAGTTTGTAAGCCAGCTCCTCATTGACGAGCATGAGTGCACCAGAATGCCATCCGGCTGCTGTGACACTCAGCGCAAAGTACGCAGTCAGGCCATCGTCCTCTTCGCTGCGGACGCCAAACTTAGTTTCCCAATCTCTCCCCTGCTGCTCTACCCATTCGCTGACTTCACCTTGGCACCTGATATCAGGACTGCCGAGCGCCATTCTGATCCTCTCGGCTGCTTCCTCCGGCTCAGCGCCGCCAGCGGTCAAGAACCTGATCCAGTCACGCTTCTCGCCCTCGAACCATACGCGGCGTCCTTCGGCATATGCATGCGGGACAAGCAGACCATCGCGGTTGACGCTCTGGTATCTGATGCCTCTGAGGCGACCTTCGGGGTCGCCATGACCACCAAGACCTAGCGCGCCGCATGCTTGTGGCTCAGTGCCGTAGCTTGTGATGTAGCCAGAGGAGTGGAGGGCGTGAAAGTGGTAGTCACCAAAAGCTACGCTTATGACGTCTTTGTGCTGCAGGGCTTGAATGCGCTTGAACAGAGGTTGGTCTGACTGAGCGCCTTGCATGATGTCGGTAAGTCTATCTTGATGGCTGGTCAGCACTTCGCCAGCACGGGTGAACACAGCGAACCTGCGGAACGAGCCCTGGACGTCCGTCGCAAAGTTGGCGTCTACGTTGTTGGTTTCATCAGACAACGTGAGCTCTATCGGCTCTGCTACACGTGCATCGCCGTCGTCCCAGAAGATCTGGGCAGCAAAGAGCTTGCCAATGCTCGTGTTGAAGAGCACCACATGCTCAAGGAGAACAAAGTTGAGTACTTCTCCCACAGTCTCTGCCAGCGTTGCGTCGTTCTCACCAACACGTTGAGTCTTGTTACGCGGTTGGCGATAGCTTGTGTTGGGCACCACAGCAGTCTCCATGACCAGCGCAGCATCCTCTATAGCAGCGTCGTCATGCTCTCGTTTCAATGGATCCCAGACCACAACACCAGTGCCATCAACGTACGCAGCACTCTTGTTCCACCCTGCGACGACCTTACGGACTGTGCCTCTGCCAGATTCCTGGTTCTCTCGTGTCTCGTGATGTAGGAATCTGATGTGCAAGGCTGCGAGGTCGGCGTTCTGCCAGCTCCAGATCCGGCCGCTATCTGACAAACCAAGCACATGTGCCCTGCCCGAGGAGAATTGCTTGATGGCGGTGCTTGGATCATAGCGCTCGTGCGGCTGTACATAACCAGGCGGATACAGCAGTGGAGACGGAGCCAACTTTGGAGTCTGGCGTGTGACTGGCGGACGGCGTCCCCATATGTTCTGATCCAGTGTGCCAACGGTATACACGGCTCCCTTGGCGGTGAGCAGGCTGGTGGACCAGCCACCGCACTGCACATCTGACACCACGCCTAGACCTTCCGTATTCTCCATGGGCTCTGGCCAGCTTGCCGCCATCAGACGGCTGCGACGGGGCACTCTCTGCACTCCAAATGGCGTAATTCCTCTGACCATATCATACGAATGCCCTAGGCATCCTTCACTGGAACTGCCCCACGTGTAGATGCGGCTCTGGGTGAGCAGTCGCCGATAGAGCTTCTGCCATCGCTGGCCGTCGTTTTGCACAACTGGTTGGTTGGGGACGCGGAAGGTGTTGCGCACAAGAGCTGACCAGTATTGCGCATCGTGTACAAAGTTGGTCTTGTGCAGCGCTTGACAGGTCGAGGTCAGGCTGAGAAAGTCGTGAGCGTCGAGGTATGGGAAGATAAGCAGGAGGATGTCGACTGGCAGGTCGAGGAAGCTGGTTTCGCTAGCCATGATCGTTCGTTTCTCATTAGTCGTGAATCGTTCGCTGGTAAAATGCTATCTGTCGATGTTTGTGTCCGGTCATTGCACCTTGACGTGGCAGTGACCTTGACGTCGTTGCTCGTGCCTGCCTGCATCCTGCGGCCGCACCCGCGCTTGCCTTTCTTTCACATGCTAAATGCTCGCAGACAGCGCACTCGCACGGCAAGCACACTGCAACACTCGACACTGGCTCCTTCCCCGCGGATCTTCGCGCACCTACTGCGCCGTGGTCGTGTGCCGTCGTCTCAGCTCGCCATGACGGTTGTCGAGCAGCCTCCCCAACCCGCTGCTGAAGTCGTGCAGCCAGCACCAGCAGTAGTCACCACACCATGCGATCCCTGGCCGCGACCCTACTACCTCGAAGATGGCCTCAGAAGAGTCGCGCCATATCACTTTACATACAACACGAACGTGAAAGAAAGATGGCGGGGACGAGCAATGTTGGACATATTCAGAGATGAGTTTCGAGATCGGCCAGAGCAGTACTATGTATGCTACAATGTATATGATGAAACAACAGAAGCCTGACTAATGCACTTAGAAAGACGCCATAGACTCGGGCAACATCCAAGTCAATGGAAAGCCTACCACACCCGACTTCAAAGTCAAGAATGGCGATGTGATATCCCACACTCTGCACAGACATGAACCGCCTGTAACTGGGAAGCCAATTGGCATTGTGCACGAGGATGATGACATGATCGTCATCAGCAAGCCTGCCGGAGTGCCAGTACATCCAGCGGGACGCTACAACTACAACAGTGTTGTGGAGATCATGCGCGCCGAACGAGGGCATCAGTGGAACCCATTGCCGTGCAATCGTCTGGATCGATTGACGAGTGGCGTCATGTTTATTGGCAAGCACAAGAAGGCAGCTGAAGCAATGACCGAGCAACTCGTTGGTCGCACCGTCCGCAAAGAGTACGTGGCGCGAGTCAAAGGCGAGTTTCCTGAAGGCGATGTCATCTGCGAACAGCCTATCCTCCAAATCTCACCAAAGCTTGGCCTCAATCGCGTGCGAGCGAATGGCAAGCACGCCAAAACCGTCTTCAAGAGATTGGCATACTATCCAGCCAAAACCAGCACGAACGGTGAGATGAAAGGCGATGGCTATTCCATCGTCCGCTGCCTGCCACTCACCGGTCGAACTCACCAGCTCCGTGTGCATCTTCAGTTTCTCGGCCATCCCATCACCAATGACCCCATCTATGCCAACCGCCGCGTCTTCGGTGCCAATCTGGGAAAGTCTAGCACTTCCGAGTCAGACGACGAGGACATCATGACGCGGCTGGGTCGCATGGGTAAGTCGGAGTACGCTGAAGCGGTGGCGTATGAAGACGAAATGGTTGAGCAATACAACAAGAAGAAGGCAGAGAAGATGACAGGCGAGCTGTGCGAAGTATGTCAGACGCCACTTTACAGCGATCCAGGCCAGCACGAACTGGGCATCTATCTGCATGCGAAGAAGTATGCAGATGCGGGTGGGAGATGGAGCTACGAAACACCGCTGCCTGACTGGGCATTGCCACCGGCAGGCTTTGATGGCCCGACAGAGGCGACGAGCGAGAGTGACCCGCTGGCTGTAGCGGAGGGATTGGAGAAGTTAGAGGTCAAGGAAATCGATCAGTCTGAGAAGGGCCAAGTCAACGGGACGTCTTGATAGGATCATCAAGCGATCTTCGGTCTGATCCGGTATTCCAATCTGCACTGTTGCGCGTATGTATAGTCTGCACCCAGCAGCAAGACTTTCCTTGGCCTCAATCAAACCCTCCAGATCTCCCGCTCGACCACCGCACACGTTGCCCCTCTAAACCTAATGCCTCCTCTCAATTACCTCCCCAACACCATCACCACCCCTCAACATCGCCTCCCACACCTCGAAATCCGCCAGCGCCCCTTCAGGACTCTCCATCTCATCCAGCCTCCCTTCCACTACAGCCCTCCCCCAAGCCAAAAAAGAGTCATCCTGCGTCACATCCCCCAAACTCATCACCCCTCTCCTCCACTTCCTCCCCCCAATGCAAACGGCTAGTACGACGCCTCGGAAACAAAAAAAAAAATAATTGAAAACACTCCTCTCACACTCCACTTCACTCCGCAGGACCCGTAAACGTCGTCCCGAGAGGGAGTGGTAGGATTTCTATTCTTTTGTGGGAGTCAGAGGAGTAATAGATATACCTGGGTTGATGGCTTGGGTGTTAAGGTTTTGGATGGACATTATAGGGCGCGAGAGTGTATAAGATGGCTTTTGAATTATAGATGAGTTGCTTCGCGGGCGAGGACGGCGGGGAGGTGGGTGTCTCTCCTTTGACGAAGATGCCTGGGCATTGGAATGGTCTTAGCGGTAGTGGGTCAATCGAGGCTGGGACTTAAAAGGATAAGTTCTTGCCACTGACGATTATGGCAACGCCTAGTTTGCTGCTCATGTACTTGTGCATGATGATCGGCTCTTGGGACTCACAAGCACAAGCTCGAAGCTGGGTGCAGTGTTGGCTAACGGTGTGATGTGGAGTCCGTTGGTGCGTGATGATATACACAGATGAAATCCCTGTCAATCAATACCTGCTGCACCTTGACACTGAAGCAACCGCGTGGAGCAGGAAAGCGGTCATCACATAGCCAGGGCCGGCGCTACATCTGGTCAGAGTATGCAAGGAGTCACGAGTGTGTGTGTTTGGAGGATGGGTAATAGTACAAGTATAGAGGCTTTCACTCAGCTCGCCGCAAGGCAAGCGAGCAAAGCCATGTGTGAGTGTAGGTATGTATCGGTACAAAGGCAGCGTTGAGAGGAACACCTCGCAATGAAGTGTCCCGAGGCCGCCAACCACCTCAGTGGCATCATATAGTCTTCCGCACGCTCAGACTCAAAACGCACCAATCTTGACAGTCTTCACCGCCCGAGTGTCAGTGCCATGCATCTCGCGCGGAAAACGACAATTCTCCCCATTCAAGCAGGAGCCACTACCTCTCATGCCGCCCTCGGTCGCAGTAGGAAACGGGCAGCGATGACCGTAGATGCAAGTGGGATCGTCGCAATCCATCTTTTTCTTGCAAGGAGTCTCGCGCGCTACTATGCGCAGGCAATGCAACTCGTGCTTGGTCAACTTTTTATCGTGCCTGTGTGGGCACTTATCCTGTTTTCCAGCATTGAAGTGGCAGCAGCCGTTCGGTCCAATGTAGTGCTGATTGCACAACTTGATCTTCTTGAGGCGCTGCACTTCTTCCTTGTCATACTCCAATGGTGGATCGATGCGCTGGCCCTTGACGTTCCTGAGGATCTCCATCTGCGTGTTGGCTGAATTGGAGGCTGTGCGCGGCTTGATGTCGATAAAAGGCTTGCTAGCAGATGCCTTGGCGATGTTGGACCAAGAGCCGATACCACCGGTCACTGGAGTATCCGGCTCTGACGAATTAAGCGAGGACGAAATTGAAGCGGCCCGCAGATGCGAGTTGCGTTGAATGACAGAGGTCGTGCCGTCGAGCTGGGGCAGAGCGCCGCCTGGGCTATAAATCGGGCTGAATGGAGTGCCAGTCCTAGGCGTGAAGACAGCACTGTCCGCATTGAGCCCGCTGGAGTCGACACGTTGGCGATAGGCAGTTGTTCCAGTCAAGAGATCAGGCATGCCAGTGACGAGCTTGCTATCTCTGAATATGTCGCCAAATTTGACTGTTTGGAACGGAAGCACAGCCAGCTCCTTTTCGAATGGTACACCCTCGAGTAGAGTCACGCGTTGGTTGGCCTCCAGGTCATTGACGTATTGCTCAAGCAGACGAGCATAGCCATTGTCGTGGGAGCAGCCGAGCACAATCTGACGGCAGTGGTAGTCGGTCAAGAAGAGCTTGAAAGTCTCGGAGACTTTACTGTCGGCACGATCCTTACCATAGCCGACGTCCACGAAGTCGAATAAGTTGTTGCCGCGAGTGAAGCCACGAGCAAACTGCTCAAGCGAGTCGGGCGACGATATTATGCCAGAATTAGTGCAAACGGTTGCAAGGCCCTTGATGTTCGCAAAGACTCGGACGACAACCTTGACGTCCAGCGTCTTGCAGTCGACAACGTTCTCAGCGGTCCATTGCTTCACTGCAGAGTTCAGGGCGTTGGCGGCTTGGCGGCCGCCATTTTCTCCATCACGAAGAAAATCGCTGCGAAATATAAGGCCATCGCCGTCGATAAGCAAAAGCACGAAAGGGTCGCGATTCTGTGCGTTTGATTAGCAGGGCCAGTGACGAGACATTAGGCCTCGATAAACACTCACCAAGAGGCTTTGCAGGTGATCTATCATGCCCTTGTAGCGCGCTTCAGTCTCGACAAAGTTTGTCGCAAGTTCACGCTCGCGATGGTGGTCTTTGACATATTGATTGTGCTTGATGAGCAGGTTCTCGTATCGCGTAATAACGTCCTGCTCGTCAGTCAGCGGACGCGATCATCAAAGCATAGAAGTCCTCGCAAATTATACCTCGAGTAGTACGTTCTTGACAAGGTCGTTCAACCTGGCGGATTCATATCGCGACCAGAAGCTGGTAACGTGGTCCTCGCCTTCCATCACCTGCGGGCTAACACCGTTGCCGTTCATCCCCTGAAGTCCATGGATGCCGTTGAAGTGGTTGACCGGCGTGGCGCGACCTAGTCCAGTGTCCGGTGATCCATTCGATGAGGCCGCGAATGCCATCTTTGTGCTCTCCACAAACGGCATCAAGTCTTGTGTGGGTACTTCAGTCGTTTATTAGAGTTGGCAAGAAAACTTTGCCGAGCGTGGGACCGCACTTTCACCGTCGATGCAAGTGAAGAGGTTGATGGCTCTGCGACTTCTGAAGGGGGATGTATGTGATGTCGCTGGTGCAATGAAGCGCAGAGAGTGTTGTCTCTGTTTGAAAGTGCAGGTGACGTTTGGTTGTTCAAGATCTTTGACGCAGGTCAGTGCGCTGCAGAGGAAGCGCGGGACGCCAAGCGACTTCTGGTTCTACCGAAGCGCCGGGCTCTTTCCGTTTGTCGTCCGCCACATACAACCCTGCTTCACATCAGTCAGCTTTGATGAGAAGCTGCAAATGGCGTCAGAATGCAGATCGGACATTCGTATTGTTCTAAGTAGGACAGTTGGTTCGTGGACGAGGAGTCAGTCGCATTGGCGAGATACCTCCCAAGAACCGAAAAGCTCGAAGTGCGCATACGCGGATGTGCGAGACAACCCCGGCCTCGCAGCATTGACAGCTCACAAATCAGACGCCGTGTAACCAGTGCCCCTCGATTGCAGCCAAAAGGGGACAATGTGTCTGAGAGGTGTCTCGGCTGTCCTTAGATGGTCTGAGAGCTTTGCTATATTCAAGCTCTATATTCGAAGCTATCTGTCGTCATCCGGATCATTAGCTGCAATCACAGACAGAAGGGATCTTTCTCGTGAAGGCTTACTGTATCGATCATCGCTTATTGCATGCCAACCAGTCCATACACAAGGCGCCCGCCACAAGCTGCTTCCAATGCCACTGTACGCAGTCGCGCAACCTCCTCTTTTCTGCAATGGCCGCATCTGTCCTCGAAAGCATTTCGGCTCAACGCGCTATTCGTGGTACCAAGACATATGGCGTAGGTATCGTCCGATTTTCCAATTTCATCAAGCAGCCCTTGAGCTTGTTGCAACGATATCTTGGAGTTTTCGGACGGCTGTGTTTCCTGGACATGATTGGCAAGGCAGATGCAATCCTCCCCGCTTTCCACTTTTGCCCTGAGTTACCAGCCATGTCTTCCACGTTGGCAGCTTGCGTTACTCCTTAACCCATGCCTTCAACTCATCATCCAAGTGGTCTTTCAGCTTCACCATCTTGTTCTCAAAGTTCTGCCCGCATCGCCAGCAGATCATGTCCTTCGGAAATTTGCCATAGTGCCTTCGATAATCATCCTCGGCCAGTGGGAATTGGTCCAATCCAACGAAGAAGTCCGTATTGAAGGACAAATAATGATTCGACTTCTTCATGCACTCGCTGACCATATCCTTGCTCATAACATGGATATGCAAATGGGCCATGCTCGGATTGGCGTGGATACCAGACATGACATCCTTCTCCCAATCGCGTCCAGGTGGCAGGTCTAGAGGAGGATCGTCCGACTCCATTGTTTCCATCCGCACTCTATCCTGCTTGCTATGCTTCCCAAACTTTCGTCTGAGCTCACTAGCAACAATCGCACGAACCTTCTTCTCTTCCTGTTTGCATTCCTCCAGGAACGCTGTATCATCGAAAGCATCTTGCGGTGCGAGGACGTTCTTCTTCGGGTCGCGAGGCAGCAACAGAAGGTGGACGGACGCTTTGGGGTAAAGGTCGTTGATAACGGTGAATTTGTCGTTGTAGTATACGACTCGACTGGAAGGAAAGGAGGCCGGATCCTTCGTGTAGGCTGCTAGACCATCGCGGCCAGCAAAAACTGTCCGGGCAGAAGCCTCGTCGGTGCCGTCGCGGGTAGGCTTAGGTTGCTTCGGTTTCTTTCGGGACATCAATTCTGTGACTATTTGGTCAACGAGTCAGACTCTGGTATATAGAGAACGACTGATGAGACACGCTCGACGTACAAGCGTTCGGTTTCTGGCCGGCTGGGAACTCCTTGGTGGACTGCTGTCCTGGTATCGCAGTACTCGAGACATGCTCCACGTCATCTGCTGAGGCTCGTTCGGACGCCATCTTGGGCGAGAGATAGACGTGTCTCCTCTGATGCGTCCTCTTGAGCAACCGTGTTGATAGTCTTCCGCAAACGTGCTCCAACAAAGAACGCATTCATCAACTTATGTATTGTCATGACACAACTTGTCGCGGGGTCTCTCTCGAGGACTTGAAGCCTGCAAGTCACAAGTGACCCCACCATTGAGTCTGAGATGAATAGCGGTGATTGGCTCGTGCCTGCGGCATCGGCATAGATGCTGATTCATGATATCCAGAGCGCTCTTGACGAGTCAACATGCTTTCCGCGTTGCAACCGTTAGAGCCGTTGCATACATGTATTCAGGAGGACTATGGCTGTATGAAAGCTAGTCGAATGTGCTCCAGCTGCTCAGGACGAGATTGCACAAGGCGATATTCACCAGTGTTGCTTCCTGACGATATGTTTGCTGACAGTTGGGATAAATAGTAATGCACAAAGGTACATATAAGTCCTATATATCCCTCATCCTCAAACGTCGCTCGCCGGTCGACTCTCCTCCAATATCCGTCTCAACCATCTCTATGCCACTCAAGCTGGGATACCTCTTGCTAAAATCAGCCTCGACATCAGTATCAATCGGCTCGAAGGACTGCGCGGCTGGGCTGTGCATTGCAGTGTTACCAGCACTTGCCGTCATCGAAGAACCTCGAGGAGGGTAATCTGGCACGCCTTCCAGGTCTTTGGCGAGCAAGGCTGCCAAGCCGGAAGCCTTTGGCTGAGAAGGTCTGTTGCTGTCTGTCTCAGGTTCTTGTGGTGGTGGCCACTGACCCGTGCGCTGTCCAGTTCGCAGAGCTTGGGCCTTGGGTGGCACGCTCGGCCTAGAAATAATGCGAGCTGTATCCGGTGGTTGCGTAGATAGTTGCGGGCTTCTCGGAGGGGACTCAACAGGCTGCTGCCGGAGCTTCGGATACTGATACATCCCTCCGGCTTCCGTCCCAGCAGGCTTCTTTGCGAGGGGCGGCGGCTGTGCCTTTGCAGGCTGAGCTCCAGAGCGCTGGCTAGGCATCTGGACAGCTGCCGACGAACTTTGGACGTCAGTGTATTGCCCGTAACCTTCAGCGGTCCTCTTGACTGGGCTTTGACGTCCCTCATCAAGTAGAGACTGCACGCGCTTTTGTATAGTGCTCGCTCTTGAAGGGGGTGGCATGCTGCCAGTATCCTCTGTAGACATTCGTGCGCGATATTGCGCAGCTGCCTCTGCTACTCGCTTCTCCTCTTGACTGAGCCTTTGCCGCTCAAGTTCTCGCCGAACGTCAGGCGGTAGTTCCTCTGTCTCTCCTATGATGGATTCGTTGTCAGACTGCCTGCTTGGCGTCGCATCAGAGCCAGTGATTGGCGACAACATAGCCGGCTCTTCGTCATCACGCGGCTGAGGAGAAGTGAGGACAGCAGCACCCGGCTCGTTCTTTGCATCTCCACTTTCACGCTCGAAGCGCTTGAAAGCATCGTTGAATTTGCCCGCAAACATGTTCTTAGCGCCTGATATGGATTCGCCAAGGCTTGACCGTTTCCTGTGGCCGCTACCCCAGTCTTTGCGACTGACCTTGCGTTGAACGCCGTCGCCATCCTCGTTGCTGCGCAAGAAGTCCATGTCATCGACGATAGGTGCATCATTGGGCGCGTCACGCTCCCGCGATGCCTGTCTGCTATGCCGCCGCATTTCCATGCTCGGGCGTTTTCGTGCTGATTCTTGATCGCGCAGGAACTCCAGATTAGAGCTGAGGTAAACGCTAGATGGTCGCTGTCGTGCTTGAGCAGACTTGGTCCTGTTCAGCCCAGAGTCGCCATTAGTATCAAGCTCGGATGGCCTTGCGCCTTCTAGCGACGGTCGTAATGAATTAGTCGACCCGGCAGTCGCAGTTGCCGTCTGCGATTTGGAGCGATGGACGTCTAGCAAGGCCGGCCGTTGCGTGGGTGGCAGACTTGGTTGCAGGGACGAAGCAGCTGCCTGCGCAGCTTCAGATGCTCTAGGCTGACTCGACGGGCGCTCAGGCTCGGTAGGCACTCGCCAAATAGGCCTATTGCTGATCTCAGGCAACTTCTGTTGTGGCTTTGGTGGTTTCGCTGGAGGCGGAGATGGGTTCGTGCCAGTCGATATGTAATTGACACCAGCCCGAACAGGTGTCGGCTGTTGCACAGACGTTGTTCCGCGTGTGACTTCTTGTCGCTTTTCTGCAGCTCTCGCAACTTGCGCCCCAACTTGACCACGTTGTTGTAATTGTGTAGTACTCTGCGACTTCGGTACATCCACCTGAGGCATCTTTTGGCTGAAGACTTCGTCCGCAAGGGCGTTGGTCATCCGCTCGTGCAGACCACTGGTTGGTCGCGGACTCGGCGCGGACACTGGCGGTGACTGCACACCGAATTGGAAGTTTCCGCCCTTCTCATGCACGATTGAGAACTCGTCCAAAGACGGAAACTTCTTTGAGAGTTCATCTACGGCTCCTGCGCGTACCTCATAGTTCTTCGAGTCAAGTGCCGCGAAAGGGTCACCTCTGGCGGGTGATGCATTCTGCCTCGGGGGCGCACCAGCCTGTGGCGCTGCCTGAGGTCTGCCGCGCCGCATGGGCGCAATCTCTGGAATACTCTGTGTCTGCACCTGCGGCTCGGCCTTTTGGAGTCCAATGGGCGCTGCAGGCGTATCTTGCGATGGCAGTGACTCATTCCGACGCGCCTCTGAATGTGTGCGATTCGCGTAAATGTCTTTGATCGGGACTTCGGTGCCGCGCATGCTGCACACCTCTTTGATGACCAGGAAGATGTTCGGTCTGTTCTGGGGATTCTCCTTCAACATCCACGCGATCAACTTCTTCAGCCTGTCCGAGAAGGAAGGGTACTGCGGGTACTTGTAGCTAGCGTTCAATATAGCCATCTGTCCAACATCCTCGAAAGGCGTTGTGTAGTAGCAGAGCTTGTACAGCAGCACGCCCAGCGCCCATATATCCGCCTTCTCATCGATGGGCTGCTTCCGCCATACGTCTATCATTTCCGGGCTTCTGTATTGCATCGTGGTATGCTTCTGCACATCCTCTTCAATCTGCCTGCCCTCCTCTGCGGTCGTCGCTGCAGGCCTCGGCGGTGCTGTGGATCCGAAGTCGCACAGCTTGTAGGTTGGCGTACCTGAGCCGGACTTTGATATCAGAACATTTTCAACCTTGAGATCTCGGTGCAATAATGGAGGCTTCAGGTAGTGCATGCAAGCTACACCCTCTGCAACATCTCCGAATATCTTTAGAATCTCGGGTTCCGTCAACCTATGCTGCAACCGCGTATTCATGAAATCGATCAATCCTCCTCCAGCACAAAACTCCATAAGCAGGAACACCTCATATCCGCCTCCTTTCAATTGGCTCGCATGCGAGTCCATGTATGTGACCACCTTGCTATGGCCCTTGAGCTTCTTCATCGTCTCGACCTCCGTGCGCATATTCGCCAGATGGTCCCGGTCTGGGACCGCGACTCGCTTGAGGACGGCGATTTCATGCTTGTTGCTGTCTCGAGGGATTCGAACGACGTAGACATGCGCAAAGCCTCCTTCCGACAAGTACTTCTCGATCACAACCCTATGGTTCCCCACTTGAACTTTTGTTCCCGGCAAAAACGTCCCGGCAGGTTGTGAGGGAGGTGCTGGCGAGCGGCCATATGAAGGACCTCCGCGATGGGGAAGGGCAGATGCGTAGGTCGTGGCCATCGCCGGGCAATGTTGGCTATAGTCCTAGTCCTATTCCTTCACAGCATCGCTTGGTGGTGTCATCAAGACCCAGAAAGTGACACAAGCAACAGTATGGACGCCAAGCGGTGTACAATTGGCGGCAGATCAGAAATGTTCAGGTCGTTATAGGTACCTACATGTCCCCGGTTAGGCCCCCGTCATTGTGGCTGAGATGTTGTCTTGGCCCCCACATGGCTTTGAGTCCAACGTCCTTGGTCCTGCTTCGCACGAGCATCGCTTCTCATAATACAAGCAGCATCGTTTCAATACATGTATGCTCAAAGTCGAATGACCATCTGCTAGTATAGAGGATGGCACGAGTACTTGGAGCGGAGGAATGACAGGTTTTCATGTGCTGTCGTCACATGCCTAAGTCACATGCCACCCAAGGGAGCTTCCCTGGTCAGCTCAAGGCCTACATGTGCATGTAGCGACTTAGCAACGGCTATAGAGTACCGCAGAATTTCTTCGGCCCTTCGAATGGACCTGGATTCGACTCAGGCATGAGCGTTATGCCAGACTTGCTTCTTAATAGCTCTGGCAATGGAGACCTCAGCTCCCATCTCATCTGGATTCTAACGAACGACTGTTTATAGGAACAAATGACTACGAGCGCCAGCGAATACTCGGAGCTAGAAGATTATTGAAGATTGAAGCTGACGGATGGCACCGCATGGACAAATCACGCACAGTAATGCATCTGCCGTTGGTAGAATTTTGCTGTCCTACAATCGCAATGTACGCGCCTTCTCCTGATAAAAAATCATTGATCGTTCAGTCAAACCATCATCTATGCTTCGACGGCGCCAGAACATGCATCGACCACGAACGCCAGCGAACAGGAGGCCAAATGGCACGCAGTCTTGCTTTCTGAGCTACAGGACCAAGCGTCCCATTGAAGAGCAAGCTGGTAACAGCGAGCCAGCCGTCAAATATCATTAGCAGCAGCAGAGACTCTCCACGAGCGTACGTTCACCCCCGTCCCGGCCGTTCGATGGTTGCTGTCAACAATGCCTAAGAGCCCGTCAAGCTGTTCGGCGTGTGGTTCATCTTCAATGCGGTCGAATGTTCGTGCCGAAGCCAGTGCTTGACGGACATTGTAATTCGTAGGCATTGACAGCTGCTAGAGATGCGTTGGGGTAGTCAAGTTGCGCTGTAAGCTTGTCTAGTGCTGAGCTATTTGGGGAGGGAAGTGGTGGAAAAGGCCTTCGATGTGCACCACACTGGACAGTTCGTTCTGTGTTTCTAGCCCACTGGATACTCTCCAGCCTCAGCAACGATCAAACGCCTTGCCTCAAGCAAAGCCTCCCGACGTAGCTGCGCCCTCCGCTCCGCTAGATCGGCCTCGCCCTTGACCAATTTTACCTCGCGCTCGGCACCCTCTCCAGCTTCTCCAACACCTCATTCTTCAGCGTTGCTACTGCCGCCTCCTCCTTGGCCAAGTCCGCTTCGATCTTGGACATGAGACTAATAGAGCGCAGCAGGAACATCCCGATCACCGCTGCATCGACATCCTTCCAGCGCGCCTCGTCGCCCGCCCCACGCATGGCATCAAGCGCGACTATGACCGTCCATGCCGCCACAAGCAATGCTCTATTGGTGCAGCCGGTACGATATTATCAGGTCGAGGCGAGACTGCAGTATTCTTCTGCATCTATTGTCTACCAAAGCGCCTTACCTCTTGAATTAGTGTTGCGTATGAGGTGCCTCCAACTTCACAGTCGGAAAGTGGAGGTCCACAAACAGTACGGCGTAGACGCACGCGACACAGGTACAGTCACAGGTACCGTCAGCTCGAACAGACGCAGTGCGGGGATCAAAGCCATGTCGTGTTTCCAATTGTAGCTGAAAACAAGGATGATCGCTTGTGATCGAAGCAGTAATACAGTCTCGGCTTAAGGAACAACCTTATTGGTCACTGCCTTGAATATGCGACCGTCGCATTGCATCCTGCAACTCTGGCGCATTGAAACGGTACAAGTATGGCTCACCGAATCCTGCGCGGTGGTCGCATGATCTTGAGCGTGACTTCCTTGTAGACAATGTCAAAGCTCCTCGTCGTTACTGCCCAAGCTGACATCCAGCTTTCTCTCACATCAGTCTCCTGGCACGACGAAGACACCAACAAACCGCCACAGACCTTCGACCTTCTCGACCTACTACGATTGCCAAGATGAAGCAATCGGGCAACATCTACCTCATCGCGGCCATCTCCGTGTAAGTCTTCGAACTGACAGTCGCGAGCAAGAAGGTGCTCAATATTGTTCAAGATGTAAGACTGACAAGAACGCAGCATCGGCGGTGGCCTGTTCGGCTTCGACATATCTTCCATGAGCGCCATTATCGCCGGCAAGGGCTACCTCTGCTACTTCAACCAAGGTCCCACGTCATGCTCCGGCCCGACCGCTAATGTCCAGTCAGTATACCGATCTCTGGAACCATTTGTGAGACGCAGAAGGGGTCTAACGATTGTTTAGGGGCGGAATCACAGCTTCGATGGCCGGAGGCTCTTGGCTCGCGTCTCTTTTCTCAGGCTTCCTTTCTGACGCCGTGGGCCGCAAGAAGGCCATCATGGTCGGCTCTGTCATCTGGGTCATTGGTTGCATCATCGTTTGTGCCGCTCAAGACATCCCTATGCTTATCGTTGGCCGCATCATCAATGGAATATGTGTGGGCATTTGCTCGGCCCAAGTGCCAGTGTACATCTCAGAAGTCGCGCCTCCGACCAAGCGTGGACGTCTCGTTGGAATGCAACAATGGGCTATCACCTGGGGCATTTTGATCATGTTCTGTAAGTTTGATTCATGAGATCATTGGCTGGAATATTCACTGCTAATACTTATCCGCACACAGACATCAGCTACGGTTGCTCTTTCATCCACGGCTCAGCCTCATTCAGGATCCCATGGGGTCTGCAGATGATCCCAGCCATAATCCTGTTCTTCGGCATGACAATCCTGCCTGAGTCGCCACGCTGGCTTGCTTCGAAGGACCGCTGGGACGAATGTGAGCGGGTGCTCATCTTGACACACGGCAAAGGAGATCCAGGCAGTCCATGGGTAGCTCGCGAGTTCCAGGAGATCAAAGAGTGGCTCGAGATCGAAAGACAGAGCAAGCAGATCAGCTACCTCACTCTCTTCACTCCGCGCTATATTAACCGCACGCACATCGGCCTGTTCACTCAGATATGGAGCCAGCTCACTGGAATGAATGTTATGATGTACTGTGTACGTTTTTAACGAATAGCAGGGCACTGGAGACATCGGCTGACCATCACTTTGCAGGAGTCAACCCCTGACCGCTTGACATAGACCATTTATTGATGCTTTTCCAGATATAACCTACGTCTTCACCATGGCAGGAATGACGGGCAACAATCTACTGGTGTCCTCCAGCATCCAATACGTAATAAATGTTGTCATGACAGTGTACGTTTTTGTTGGGTAGCAGGGGCACTGGAGACATTGACTGACATCTTACCCATCCTCTTGCAGGCCGGCCCTCATCTGGATCGATCGCATTGGACGACGTCCCACTCTGCTGATCGGCTCCTCTCTCATGGCAATCTGGCTGATCGTCAACGCTGGTGTACTCGGCGGCATGGGCACGTACGTTCCAGATGGTGTAGAGGGCATCAAAGAGGCCAAAATCTTGGTCTCAGGCTCGGCTTCGAAAGCAGTCATCGCATGCTCTTACCTGTTCGTTGCTAGCTATGCTCCCACGGTAAGCCCGAGGACACCTCATCTTGCCACTTCAGACAGCTACTGACTACGACTTCTCCAGTGGGGCCCGGTATCTTGGATTTACCCACCAGAACTGTTTCCCAACCAGCTTCGTGGCAAGGCTGTGGCGTTCACCACGAGCGGCAATTGGATTGTGAGCACTGTGGCCTACCGAATCAGTCCCGTCCATGATACTGACCTTCTCCCAGTTCAACTTTGCGCTCGGCTATTTCGTCCCGCCAGCCTTTGCCAACATCACGTGGAAGACCTACATCCTCTTTGCCGTGTTCTGCGTTGCCATGACCATCCACGTCTACTTCATGTTCCCTGAAACAGCCGGCAAGCCACTCGAAGAAGTCACTGATATGTTCGAGGATCCGAACGGCATCAAGTACATCGGCACGCCGGCCTGGAAGACCAAGAACTACTACAGTACTACGGCCAGGCTGGAGCATGGTGAGGGTCTGGAGAAGAAGCTCGACGATGATCATAGCCCCGTGCGCGTCGAGCTTGTGCAGCCGAAGGAAGCTGGTCATGTTTGACCATGCCGAGCTCGAGTAGAGTGGATGATGAGAGCTCCCTAGCCAACAGGAATGGTGAGGACCGAGTGTCGATCTGATGGACAGATAAGGTAATTGAGCGTCATGACGTGCGCGCGACAGACCGCGCTGCGATCGTTTACGTATACCAGAATGGAATAATCACTTCAAGCTTCCTGAATGCGGCCTGGTGTCCACATCAGCATGTGCGACCAGTATACAACCACTTCACCGGTACGTGGCGCAGTCAGAGGCTCTTTCCAATTCCGTATATCGTGCTTTGCATCAGAGTGATGCTCTTGCCAAAGTACATGAAACGGAAGCAGCAGAAGAGTGCCAGAGCTTCAAGCTTTTTGCCAAAAGCAAATGTTCGATTAGCATAGATATGTTACACACATATACATCCATCCCAGATCTGTTCTGTAAAAATTCCAGATATCAAATACAGATCTTCTCTCATGCACACGGGGTATGTCGTCGTCTCAAAAGTTGCAAAAAAGCAAAAGCAAAAACTCCGCCTCTTGGAAAATGGCAAGAGCGAATCTCTGTACACCCATTCTTTGGATTCATATTAGCCCTTTGCCCATCATTACGCCGGCATCGCGCCCGCCTCAATCATCGTCAGCGCGATCCGGCTCAAAAGCTCCGTCGCAGTAAGAGTAAAAGCACTCCGCTGCCATCTGAAAGACTCAATGGACGACTCTTCACTCTACGAAGATGACCAGGCCTTCCAGTGCGAACGGAGGACATGCAGCACCTGTCCGTGAGTCATCGAGTCCTCGCATGCGGCTTGCAGCGTCGTGCTGCCGTCGAGGAAGTCCAGCATCACGGAGTGCGGCAGCTCCTGCCTGTCTTGGTCGGGAGCGTAGGGAATCTTGAAGTCCGTGAGGTGGTAGCGCTTAGCTACGCCCTTTTGGATGTCGAGGGCCTGAGGGATGGAGAAGGTGAGATTGCCGGAGTCGTCGACTTCGACCATGCGGCGTTTCCATAGCTGTGAGGCTGCTCAGTACTGGCTCGATGTTACTTCAGAAGGGCAGTGGATGGAGACTCACAAGTGTGTCTGGGAACTGGACATTAAGGTTCCCGACGACGACCGCAGGCGGCATGTCTGACTTGCTGCCTTCCGTAGCAATGCTGGACGCCCTCTGTACATGGTTAGGTGTCTCGAGTGCGCTGACCGTCTCTGTCCCGCTCTGCTGCATGCCACTCCGTCTCTTGTTACCAAAATTACTCATGCGTTTGAAGAACCGACTTGTCCTGCTGCCGCTCTCCTTGGCAGGAGGGTCATGCTCGAAGTATGACACGCTTGGTGCAGAAGAAGTGTTAAGGTTAGGCGGCGGCGACGGGAAATCGTCCGGATGTGGTGTTGCAGGTGACATGGTTGCGGACAGATTATGTTTGTGCCTCGAAAATGGTTTTGGATTAGCAGAATGGAGTGCTCGGTACTCAGTGGAGCCACGAGCTTGGTTCGGATCCGTCAATGTGGATGCAGAGTCAGGTCTGGGTCCTGTAGGGAAAGGATTGGTATTCAGAGGCGGAAGTGCCGAGGTGAGCGGAGGAGAGGTTGATTTGCCTGACGCACGCTTGTGGTTGATGGTGAGCTGTGGCTGCTGCATTTGCTCTGCGTCTTGGAAATCCGCATTAGGTCGTACAATCCGAGCAGACACCGAGACAGAGTCGCGGTTCGAGACCGGGTCGTGCTGCACCCTATAGACTGGCTCAAGCGGTTGGAAGCTGGCCGTGGACTGCGCATCTTGTGGGGTCGGACCATTCATCTTGAAGCTCTGTCGATGAAACGAACTGCCTCGAGACCTGAGAGGGCTCCGAACGGAGCTCTTGCGATCTTTCCACGACAGGTTTTCGCGAGTCATTTCTGGTGACACAGCCCGCGGCGTGCTGGCCGGGCTGGTCTCCCGACTAGACCTTTCGTGCAAGGCTTGTATACGCCTTGAGATGCCGGTTGACACGTTTCTCTTAAGACTGGTAGCATCACTAGAGTCGGCAGAAGGTGCCATGAACGATGATCGACTGGCTAGTGGAGGCGACGGCAAAGGGGGTGTGGGATCCCGTGGCGAGGATTGGCGTTCTGGCGAAGCGTCCGATGCAATATCTAGTAGAGTCGCCGATGATTTACGAGCAATGTTGATGGTTCTAGCAGAGTTTCCGGATTTGAAGGACGCCATGGAATGTGCGCTTGGTCGTCTCGTGAACGATGCAGTGACAGGCGACTTTGAGACCGTAATGTGCTTGGCCTCTTGTACAGTCGCCGATTGCAGTTCCTCGAAGAGCTCGTCGTCAGAGGTCAGCTCTGCATCAGGATCGATATGAAGCGGTTCGACTATGCCTCGGCGGCGCTTCGCCAGATCGCTGCCCTTTCGCTTCGGGCTCTTTGGAGCAGCCGTTGGCGTCGCACTGCGCTCTTCGCTGCCCGTGTCCTGGTCATTGACAGGTTCTTCTGATTGCTGCTGCTCCGGCGTCTGAACCTGATCACTGCCTGAAGTGAGAGGTCGAGATCCATCTGCCATTTGAATGATGGGGACTTGGGCGGGTTCGTCGATCGTTGCGCCAAGCGCGGACGCATCCAGAGCCTTCACTGGTAAAGCTTGGGTCGGCTGGCGACTGCCGTCTAATACATCTCCAGAACTTGTCGGCTCAACTATGGCACCTTGATCCACTGAGCGATCTTCCAACCGCGCTTGCGTTTCAGGAATTGCATTTGGTGGCACTGAGTCTTCACTCGGCCGAGTAGTGGGCGCAGCTTCCTCCTTCTTCGCGAAAGCATCATAGTTCATCTCAATGCCCGAATCTGCCTTATTGGGCTGCATTTCATCATGGATTCGTTGGACTGTTCGGACATCACGCTGTCCACTCGGCTGCTCTTCTGTCTTTGCCACCACTGGCATTGCTGGTATTGCCTCGTCCTTTGGCGGCACGAACGTCGATGGAGCCGGATTCGACTTCCGCATTTGTTTCTTCCTCAACTCCAAAGCCTTCATCAATCTGATCTTGTCTGGAGTCATTGCAGTTGACCTGTGTGATGGCAAGGACTTGACGCTGCCTCTTGAAACTGGTCGTGGGTTGTACTCTGGCAGAGCAGGTATTGGTGGCGGTGCTGGGAATGAGGCTGGAGGGGCCGGTGACACGCCTATTGACGATACTTGCGATTTAGGTCGGCTTGGCTCCGGCTTCTTCTGCTGAGCAGGCCGGTAAGTGGCAGGAACGGTTGAGATGCTCGCCACCATTGGCCGCTTCGTTCGCTCCCCAGCTGCGACAGGTCTTGGACCGAGCTTGACCTTCGGTTTGGGCTCAAACTTGCTCCAGTCGATGTCATCGTCGTACTTCCTTACACTCTCAGACATGCTCGTACGCTCGGGCAAACTTGGACGATCTACTGACCGATCTGATGGTTCGTGGCTCGATCGCTCGTCAGTCGCCGCGGTTGCAAGTCTGTCATTGACACGGTCCAGGCTCGGTGCATCTCGAGGCAGCTCGGGCGGTAGCTGCTCCGCGCCAGAGTCGGCTTGTGTCGGTGTTACGCACTCGTCCGTAGACTTCGCAGCCTCGACATCCGTGTAATCGGTCATGGACGCGAACGACTGTCGTGTGCCCAGCGAAGTGACCGATCTTGTGCCTGAGTCATCCCTCACGAGAAACTGTGACATGGTCGTCTTGCGAGGTGACGTGACTGGAGAGGACAAAGTCGACGAAATGCTGTCACTACTGAGCGAGATGGAAGGCGTTGGTCTGTTGAGCGCGAGACGATCCTGGCTCATGAGCTGGTCCACGCGCTTCTCCATCTTGTATCGCTGGGTTCCGAACATGGAGCCAGAGGATGTGCTGGAATGCATTGGCTTCCGCGTCGTCGGTCCAGAATCTTCGCCATCTTCGCTGATTTCGTGCAATCTGCTTGACGAGACAGATGGTGAGGCAGTATGTAACGGGAAGGAAGCCGCAAGCGAGGTGTCATTCAGGCCGTCAGCAGTCGTGATCTCCAATAGAGTCTCGTAAGGCGAGTATCGCTCCAGTATGTCTTGAAAATGTACCGCCGTCCGCGCTGTCAACTGTCAGTACCACGATGTGAGGATGCCACATGGACAACGGTTACCCTGCAGTAGTCGAGAAGTGCCATCGGGAATGTACTTGATCAGAACGCGCCGCCGCCGGTACATAATAAGGCCATAGAGTGGCGAAGCATCGGTATACTTGGCGATGGCATTGCGCGCCTCGTGAACGCCGCTGGTACCTCGCGCCAGCAATTCGACGGAGTCTCGGGAGGTGTATTTGAGGAGAAACCTGCGAACTTTCCTTCAGCATCCAATACCGATTGATTGATGGTGTATCCCTGCGCCGGCACAGGACCTACCATCCTCCCGCCTCCACTATCGCAGTCTTGTACGCATCGTGAATGGCAGGCGCGTCCAAGCCATTTAGCGACATAGTTGAACCGCTCTTTCTTCTTCTGTTCCCACCAATGTCACGCCCGCGCAGCAACACCCATCACCACCTCGTGTGGTCGTCGGAGTTTCGCCCGTGGACGGCCGTCAGGGGCCTGCGTTTGTCGCGTTTGGCGAGATTTGCAGCAAGCGGCAGCGCATGTGCTGCGCTTCGCTCAAGGGTCGACGTATATTCTATGGGGCCTGTCGTTCGTCGAGTCCTGTCTCAGAGCACATGTGCGTTCGCTCCACATGCACAAGAGTTACAGCTGCCGCGAGACATTTCGAGGGGAGACAGCCTGGTCAATGCGAGATGAGCGCAAGGATGCTGCAGTTTAGCCTTCAGCTCGCGCATGCGCTGCCATCCCCACCTCCGAGCCTAGTCCATCAACATTTCACGCACATTGACGCCTACCAAGCGCTACCTGAAACGCAGCACTCCACTTCCGCGGCTTGTGTTTTCGCTGGCACGCTATCAACCTGTCGCCGTTCTGCTTTGGGCATTTGCCCTGGCGTGTTCCGATCTATTTATCGCCATCATGTCTCACAACCTACAACAGCCACTTGCTGCATGCATCCGCGATATACTGGTATACAGCGAGACACCGCATATGCTGTCCACCCACATCGTAAGGCGAAATGAGTCGCCCTTTTGCAGAAAATAGCAGGACCGCCAATGCTCCAGGCAGAAGCTTTAGAAAGCATGAAGGCTCCCCTATCCTTGTTGTGGTCCTGCTAGACCTTCCCTGACTACTATTTCTTCTGATAATCGAGCAAGCATGAAGTCGTCATATTGTCGATTCTTGGCCCCACTTTGAGCATTCATCCGATGCAGCATGCATACAAGGCAAGGTGATTTGCCGTGCCGGCAGTCTCTATGACGGCTAGTTGTGGCGTGCGTATAGCGCAACACTCGCTCCGAGCTGGCTCAGCCTGGCCAGCACGTGTCTGCAGCCTGTTGCGAAACCCGAAACATCCTCACGCGGCATCACACCACGTTCAAGCTCATGAGTTGGCTGAGTTGGATCTTACCCAGATTGCTGGGAGTTCTACTGTAGATTCGCTTTTTCCATGTTGAATCGTGAGACCCACAGCCTCGCACTGCCGGCCAAGTACCCACGATAATCCTGGTCGCATAGCTGTGTTGGAAGCTTTTCCCTGGAAACTCTGTCTTCCAAAGCCAACAACACCACTACGGAAATCTACGGACACACGCACATCTAACTTCACATGCAGCAGGTCTCATCGTTATTCCAATCATTGCGCCAATCGCATCGGCATTAGGAAATTGCGGACCTCATGGCATCCACCACTCAGCTACCACCAGTCGAAAGCATCCCAGGCTTAACAGCAGAGCAACGAGCATCCATTCTCGACCTGCTCTTCGAGCCCAGCACCCAGCTACATACTCTCTCGGTCCCTCTCCTGCACGAGAAAACCTTCTCATCATACCCTGATCTGATCTCAGCCATTGGCCTCCAGCTTACAGAGCTCTCAGAGTCCACCTCAACTTCAGACACGCAATGGCTCGAAGGCATCCTCGGCTCGCACCCAACACTGGGCGCGAAGAAAGTCGAGAGCGCGCAGAGTCAGGCTGAGCAGGCGCAGTTGAAAGGCAGTGCTGAGGAGGCTGAGCAGTTGCAGAGGCTGAATGAGGAGTATGAGGCTAGGTATCCTGGTCTGCGGTATGTTGTCTTTGTGAATGGGCGGAATAGACCAGTCATCATGGATGATATGCGCGCTCGCATTGCGAAGGGCGATATTCAGGGCGAGCGCGCTGCGGCGATCAGGGTGAGTTACTACGATAAGGTCGCGTGTCGCAAATGCTTACGCTTGTGTAGGCGATGTGCGAGATAGCTGCGGATCGTGCCAGTAAGCTGTCATCTTCATAGGATAATCAGTGCTCGCCTCGTACGACGTCCTTACAGCGCTAAGATGTCGATTGGACCAGAGGTACAATCGAAAATTACCATTGCGATTTGATGCTACTCTCACAACTCTCCCAGTGAATGCTACGTACAGCCAAGGAGCCCTTAATCCACCAACGAACGAAGGACATCCGGATTCCATGTTCACTTCCTCTCCTCTCCTTCGTCTCCAATCAAATCCTCGCCCCACCAAATCAGACCCAACCCGGCCCATCTTTCCACCTGCCCACCACACTCTCTTGTCCTTCTCAAAATCTTCGCCTTGGCTGCCCCTGCTGTCTAGAATTCTCAACTTTCGGCGCCTGGAGCGGCTACGGTACTGCCGGTACGCATGGGAGCGAGAGCATAGGATGGCACACGGAGAAGCGTGGAGATTCATGTTGCCAACGCCGTATGGCGACTTCATCGCTGATGGCGGCGACATTGAAGCAGGAAGCGACCCAGTGATGGCAAGGGCTCACAGGCTATAGAACACCATCTACATGAGAATATCTTGCGGTTCTCAGTCGATATATTTTGAGGCCTGATCTAGAGTACCCATATCTAGAATCAGATCATATATCCTTTACTGAAGTGAAAGCGCTACTGGAAAAGGCCTGAAAGCCTATCAGTAGACAGTACCTGAGTCTTTAACACTAAACCTTCTTCTCCTTCCGCAAGTCGTTCACAACCATATACCGACTAATCCCAATCCACCCCCACCTAAACCACCTCATTTGGCTCTTATGAGCCGCAGTCATAGCCTTCTGCGCCTTGCTCACACCCTGCGGCCCACTAACCACCAGCAACGGCGTCGGGAACTGACCCTTCTCCTTCGTCGTCCACACCGCGCTCGCGATCGTCAAGACCGAGTCCAGGACACTGCTGTACTTCCGCAAAATATTATGCGAAGTCAGCGTGTACAGCTTGATTGGGCACTCCCACCCTGTATGCCTCTGCATGAGCTGTCGTAAGAAGTATGCAGCACCGTGATACAGCGAAATGTGATTCGGATGCCCACTCACGCCTCCCTGATCGAACGTGATAAGCACATCGATATTAGCAGGTGGCGGCGAAGTCGAAGACGTATTCCCTAGCGCCGGCGCAAAGTACCGCATCAAGATACTCGAAATGAGTTTCGGATCCCAAGTCGCGGTCATAGAATCCGGGAGCTTCTCATCCTCAATCACAACCACATGCTCCGACGACGTGACTCCAAGCATGAGCGCGCTTTTCCTCAATTCTTCTTTCCGGATGTGACCCAAGCCGTCAGCATCGCCACTACTAAGGCAGAGAATCAGGATCTGATTTTGCAAGACTGGTCGCGCGAGCCAGAGTAAGGTGGGCGCGAAGAACATTGCTTCGTCGTCTGGGTGCGCGATGAGGAGACATATTCGCTTTCCGGCTAGAGCTGGGAAGGCGTGGCTCATGTAGGCTGTGAAGAGCCATATCACCAGGATGAAGATGGGGACCTGCCAGAATAGCCAGTTCATCGCTGCAGCTTTCGTTCTCGGACACCGGTGCAGGCTTCAGGGTTCATCATGCACGACTCAAATCGTCGCTGCATCAATGATATTTCGATTCTTTGAATATTTTCAAGTGTGTTTGGTGGATGAGGAGAAAAAGATGTCTAGAATGGGAGGTTATTGGCTTGCACTCGGGCCGATGGAACGGCATGCCGGGAATAAGTGAAGCAAAGTATGATCGAGCGATACAAGCAGGAACATACTCAAAGTGAACAGAGTAGAGCTTTGTAATCTCGCGGTGGATACATTACGCTATAGTATAGCTGTCGATCTACATACGCTGATAAGAATGGAACCATCCCAAAGTGCTGTCGCTAAATGCAATTCATCAAATTCAGTCATACTGGCAGAAAGGCCTGCCATGTCAATTTAGAGGCCATCAGTAGCCGTATAGAGAGCCACGTGCGTGCTGTGGCGTGTGGAACATCGTGCTGGAGGCGTAGTCGGTGTCCATGTATAAATTACTCCTCCTGTCCTCCTCGGGAAGTAGCTCCTTGACTTCCCAGTTGTTTTGTTTCTGACCGACGGAGAATTCCAGGTCTTCCTGGGTAATGGCATCCCAGAACTGTAGCTTTGGATCAGCATCAAACATAACGAAGGGATGAATGGTCCTGTTTACCTTGTACACCATCATGACGGCCAGCAAGTTCAGGAGAGTCGTAAAGAACAAGCCGTCCAGATAGTGCTCAACACCATTGCAGATAGTGTCGCTGAAGACATAAAGCAAGACCTGCCCAATAACCAGCGCCGATACACCGAAAGTGATATGCCAGAGTGGCCACCTCTCTTGCAGCGTACCAACAGTCAACAAGATCTGCATGACCACGTAGACAGCTATAAATATCGCGCTGAAGACGTAGACCACCACGAACAAGCCAATCGCGTTGCCAGGTCCCAGTCCAGCCCAGCCCTTGAACGTCAAGAGCGAGACGGCGAAGCTGATGAGGAACATGGTCGTGCTGCATACTCTCAACAACCAGACGGACAGAGTGGTGCCATCCTCATAAAGCTGAAATCCCACGAATCCGTTAATCATCAGGCATATGCAGGTCGATGACACAAGCCCCAACTGAACAGCGACGAAGTACGGGTATGGTCCTGACCCTGGCGGCGCAACACCACAGTCCACTACCAACGAGCAGACTGTGAGGAGGGCGTATGAGTAGAAGAATGTCAAGATCTCCTTTCGTCCTGTATCCCACCGTCAGCATCTCCTTCAGGTCATATCCAATCCAACACTTCTCGCGCGTCTCTTCCAGGACCACATACCGACAGCCGTAAACTTGCTCCGCACATGTATAATCATAATAACCGTCATGATCAACGCCCCAATATGCGCGAACCCATTTGCCGCCTCGAAGATAATGGTGTTGGCCACCTCAATCGCGCGCGCATAGCATTGTGTCTGCGTATAGTGCGTCTCTGTTATGGGACTCACGGTGCCGACGAGTGGACATAGCGGGAGAGGCGTCTTGTCGCATATGAAAGAGAAGTCGGCGAAGGAGCCCATGGCGACAGGGTTGCTGCGCCAAGGGGCGGCGCAAGGTTGATTTGAGTGTCGCAGTCGAGGTGGAAGTGCTAGGGGAGGTTCGAGATATGTATGCGACTGGTGCGCTATAGTCGCTCTGCAAAATGGGCGTGAGATGTGGATATGAGGCGAGAAAGGTAGTATTTCGTTGTATCGATAGAGATCCCAGGAGGAGGCTCGAGCAAAGTGGACGCGGCTTTCGGCAGGGCAACCGCATTGCCCAAAATAGCAGGCTTCCACTTACCCTTCTAGAACTCTATTCGTATTTCACGAATCCATCAAATCGAGCTCGGGAAGGCATCACAACTCACATAATAGCTCTGCTTCAGACAAATTGCTACAGAGCACCGAGGAGCGTCGTCAAGGAAGCTATCGCGCTCTCACTTGCATCGCACCATGGCCAACCAAGAAGACGCCCCCCGCAACCGCAAAGAACGACGAGCGGAATCTCGAAAAACAGGCAAACCCATAGCCGCTCCAACCTCAATGCCCAAAATCACAATGGCGCACCCAGACTACTCCGCCCCAAAAACCAAAACCCTCCTCGACCTCTACGAAGAAAAGAAATCCCTCCTAAATCAAGGCCAACCCTTCAACCCCCCGGCGCAACAGGAGAATCTGGTAATGGACCAAAGCGGCAACATCCTCGACGCAGGGATGATGGGAGATGACCCCGTAGGACCAGTCGGGCAAGCAGTATTCTGGGCTGTATGCCTCACCATGGTGCATTTCACTCTGGACGTACTGGTCTTCAATCAATACCGGCAAGCGGTTGTTTGGCCCGAGATCTGGAAGAGGACGCTCGTCGTTTTGCCCATATTGTTTGTATTGGTCTGGATGCTGAGAACGGAGACGGTGAAGAAGGCAGCGGTGGTGAGGCAAGCGTTTTTCTTTGCGACGGCGGTAGTGGCGGGGTGCTATTGCATTTATGTTGGGAACACGTATGACTATTATGCAGTGATGAAGCAGGCGCCGCCAGTTGGGACGTTGTGGATCTGGAGCGTGATAGAGTCGAACGTGTGGTGTGCTGCAGGGAGTGCTGCGATTAATCTGGCGTATTTGTGGTGGAAAGGATATTCCGCGTTTTAAGTCTATGCATCAAAGTCGTCTATCATCACACTTTTGCCCATCCATCCTTATGCTCGTAAACCCACTCCTCATGCCCACGCAATCGCTATGCATCAATCATTCTGTCAACCAAAATCCCATACTGCCGAAAGGTAAGCATCATCATCTATCATTGCAACGTCCCATATCCTTCTCCCCTGCCCTGACCACCTCTCATCAGTCTCTCGCTTTCTTCGCCACTGCTGCCCTCACTGACACCAGGCATCCATCCTCTCATCCATCCACTAACCTTCCTCCAATGCCTCCGATGCCATCTATCCTCTTCCAAAACCACAACGCCCTCAGTGCCCTCTCCATACATCGCAAATTGCACTCCCACACTAGCATCCAATCCCAGCACTCCGGCCGCTCCAAGGAAGAAAGGTAACGCTGCAGCAACCCAATGCCCACGATCACTGCCCTCTGCGCCTACCCATCCACCCCCGCCATAAGGCCCGAAGTCTTGCCAGGCGCATGGATTCGTAAGGAGAGCGGAGGAGTAGAAAAGATTCCCTAGAAAAGCGGCAAGGAAGAGGTGTGGTGACAGGCCTGCTGTCGACTTTCTCTTCCAATTCTTTAGCAGCTGAGGCAGACGCGAGCCAAGGTATAGAAAGGTGGAAGTCCAGGAGAGGAGGGTACCGGCGAATTCGAGTGGCGTTGGGGAGTGTGAAGTCGAGTGGCTGTGGTTGGCGGATAATGGAGGAGATGTGAGAGGCATCGGTGACGCTTGGGCTATGGCTATTAGGCAGGCGATAAATAGCACTGTGCGTGGTGACGGTGATGCCATGGGTGAAGATGAGGTCCCGACGCGATGGATCGTGGTTCCTCCAGGTGTTGCTGAAGGACTCGGTGTCGCTTTCTCCTCGTCGGCCTTCCTCCTCTCAAATGTGGGTGATCGAAAGATGATCTGTGGCCTAGACTGCTTTCCCTTTGCACTTGAGTCCTCCTCCCTTTCACTTGATGGAGTCTGGCTTACTGGCATGCCCTCGATGTAAACTCCATCTGCGCCCCTGTCCGGTCCTGATCCATCTCGTGGCTCACCAAAGACTCTCCTAACCATATTCCCGTGCCTGAGCTTCTCATACCATATCCACTGTGCGACCAAGCACAAGTCTACGAAGACATAGTAGCCACCTATTGCGACCTGCCATGATGCCTGATGCGTGAACAGTGCGCCGAGCAGATTACTTATATCTCCCAAGCACCACTCCACGAGGAAGAAGATAGACAGCCCACTCGTGCTGGAGTATCTATAGTTCTTGTATATCTGCGGCAGCTGTGCACATAGCCATGCGAGGATACTGATCGTTCCGAGCAGGTTCGAGGTGAAGGCGAGGGGTGTCGGGATGCAAGTATGGAAGGTACTGCTGAATCGTAGGAGGAAGTCGGTCGTTGGCTCACAATGGTCAGGCAGGGTTGGTTCGAAGACTGATAGGTTCAGCCATGTCATGTCCATTTCAGTACGTTTCGTTTCGTCTTGCTTGCTAATAATCCTGACTCCAGACCAGGTTCAGTCAACCGGCCTCCCGGATAACCAAAGCTGCTTATTCAGGGTTGATCTGATGTGCGCGCGTGCCTGCTGCAGCTGTCTCGTGCTCAGCCACGTGCTAGGCCTGATACAACAGCTGATGTTGTCCCACGCCGAACGATCCGCAGCCAATCTGTCGTTTCGTTCTCAAGAGCGAGAGACGGTCTTCAGCGTGGTTGTCTAGGTGGGGTTAAAGCAACGACGTCGGAGATAGGGACAGTATGGTAGCACAGTCAGACAACCAAAGAGATGACGTTGTTCCGATAAGAAGAAGCAAAAGAATCCCGGGTCGGCCAGGATGGTGAGCAGAGATGAAGTGGAATTGGTCTTACTAGTATAAGAGCCAGCAACTGTACTCACATGTCTATGTCTCCCGCTTCAAGACTCGCATTACAGGAAGTCATCCGTCATAACCCGTACTCGACGCCTCACGCGCGCGATGCGCCCTGCGCCGGCCGGAGAGCCGCCTCGAGGACATAGACCCTTCGGTCCGCATCGTGCAGTAGGTCGTATGGGGAAGTCATGCGGAACTGCTTGATTCTCGTTTTCGAGGTGCGATAATGCGAGGCGGATGACTGGCCAGAGATAGGCGCGGTCTGGAGGATGGCGTGGCAGCTTGTTGTGAGAGACGGCACGTGTGGGGATGCGGAGGAGCAAAGATAAGCTTCGCGAAATCGGTGCGACTCGATGGCCATGGAAGTACTATGATCCGATCTCGGGCTTTCACGTGTGAGACATGCAGATGTGAGCATGTGAAGGTACACGGTGTCGTGGTTCTGGGGAGACAATTGATTATGCAGCTAGGGTATCTCAGGTGGTAAGCAGCATCTCAGTTTTATCATGCATTTGCTTCATCCTCAGCAACATCTTCTGTGTCCTCCTCCATCGGCGACGTAGGCTCTTCGTCTCCGCTCGAGCTTTCGTACCAGCTCTGCTCCACCCAGTCGGCGATCTGGTCTCTTGCGCGGGTTGCCATAGAGTGGTAGTCTGCGTTCCTCTTGGGTTCAAACATGGACGTGTGCGCTTCCAGCTCGTTCGACACTCGATCATTGACGCACTTCACCCATCGACCCTTACTCTTAGATCGATCTTCGACAAACTGGTGCACTTGTTGGCCTTGCTCCATCTCTGCCTCCATCTCGGCTTCTTCTCTACTTCGCCTCTTCTTTGGCGCCTCTTGATCCGGCGCCGGTGCGTTGCGCTTAGTGCCCAGAGGACTGCTTGATTGGCCTGCCTCCTTGGGCACCACGCAAAATGTCCGGTCTTGACCAAGGACTGATCCAGCATACTGCGTCTTCGAGGAAACCTTTTCGCTCAGGCAGCCATAGAAGTTGGCAAATCCAACATCATGCGTATTTGTGAGCTCCACCACATTCTCGACGCGCTTCTGAAGCTCAGCGCCCCTTGCCAGAGTGCCTACGAATTCAAGGTGACTGCCAGCCCAGGTCATACCTTGGGAAATCTGGTCGCGATTGAGGTATGCAGCTCCTGCCGCTCCCGCAATAGCTGCTACAGCGCCACCATACATGGCATACTTGCCGAGTGTAGACCATTTGCTTCCTCCAGTTGAGCCGTCTGCAGCTGGCAGCCCTTTGCTTGATGCATTTGCGATCGGTTCAGGTGTCTTACTCTTGCCCCAGCCAAAGAAGTCGCCTGCTGCATTGAACGCCTTGTACGCGGTGGTAGCCTCATTGTAATGCTCTTCTGCGCCGTGTGCCAACACGCCCGGGCTGATTCCAAGGTACGGCGTGTCAAATGCCAGTACTGCCTGAATGTAAGGAAAGAACAGTCTGGTCGGCTCTTGGGGCGGTGGAGCTGAAGACGAACGCCCTTCCTTCTCAGGCGGAGCGAGGTTGGTTGACCTGCTTTCCCGAGGCTGGTAACCGGCGGTAGAGTTGGTTGTGTCATTCGCATACCCTGCTGGCACAGGCTCATCCTTTGCTATGCTCAACAGCGTTTCTGCAGCCACGATGCCTCCCATCGAATGACCGCATAAGACTACATGAACTGATGGGTCGACTGTAGGTGACGGCGTGTCGTTCGCGACCTCCAGGTCTATCACTTTGTTCTGCAGCCATTCCTTGAACTTTGCGACACATTCTCGGAGGTCGCCTCTGGTTTCGTACTGTGGGTATACCACGCTCAGAACGTCGATCCTAGGTAGCGCGTTCGCCAGGAGCGCCGAGAGATCCTTCGGAAATCTGTGGAAAGTGTTATCGCTGCCTTTGAAGCCGTGTATGAAGACGAGCAGCAGTGTCTTCTTCATGTTGCTGTCTACTCAGATGGCGTGGTCCAGCATCCGAGGATGCGCTATGTGTGCTTCGGAGCCTGAGTGATAATGTTTGTGAGCGCGCGCAAGGCGCATGTGAGTTGTGAACTACATTGCGGGATTGCAATGGAGCATGCTGCCAGGAAGAAAGTATGTAATCTGGACACAGGAGACGCGCAGCTGGAGCTCTGACGTAGCGTGCACTGGCTTGTTCCCAGCTCGAGTCTAGCCCTCAAGACCATTCGTCAAGTTATCGATTGCCGAGTGCCTTTAGTATGGTTCAACAAGGTGCTATATATCAAGGAGATGCTACGGAAGAACGCTCTACAATGCTGGACTGTCTTGCCTTGACTATGATCTGCAGTAGCTTCTATTCAGACTCGACCCGGCTATACGATGTCAACGATGTCAAGCCTGCCATCGAAAGCCCCACCCTTTGCTATACCGCCCTGTCTATTCATATTCATGTCGTCTAAAGCTCGTCCTTAGCGTTCTCATCACCCACAAACTTCCTCAAAATGTTGCTCCTCGTCGTCAGATCATCCAACTTCTCCGGAGCCAATCCACCCTTAGCCAGCAGTCCCTGCAATCTCGCAAGCTCCTTCTGTGCATATCCAGCGTTGTCCTCGACCTTCTTCGCCACCTTGCCATAGTACTCTGCCGTCTTGTCCTGTGTCGCCGCGACCGCGTCCGCAAAAGCCTTGTAGGCCGCATCGCCGCCGGTCTTCAACGTCGCCACCAAATCGTCGAGGGAAGGAATGGTACCAGCCAGGCTGTCGAGACCACCGCCAACACTACGATGCGTGTTGGCCTTCTCGTTGAGAAAGCTGACGAGGGCTTCTTCGCTTCGACCTCCAGTGTACGGGATGGGCTCGGTGGAGCCCTTGGGGTAGTAGTTGATGGTTGGGTAGGAGGAGACGCCGGCTTCCTTTGCGGTAGCCTTTGCATTCTCAGCTTCGCAGTCGACCTTTGCGACGAGGACGCTGGGCTCGGAGGCAAAGTCTTGGGCGACCTTTTCCCAGGTTGGGGCGAGCGATTTGCAGTCTGGTAGTATTGTCAGTTTGTCAACTTGGTAGGTTGCATTGAGATGGACATACGTCCACACCACGGCGCGGTGAAAGCCACAATGGCATCCTTGTCGCCGCCGATCAGCTCCTTGAAGCTCTTGTCATTCAGCATCTCGACGGCACTCGGCGCCGCCGCCGCCTTCTTCGGCTTCACACCAGTCTTCTCGGTGATGAAAGCGCTCAAGCTGTCGATGTCTCTGCCGCTCTTGTAATCCTCTGGCGTGTCGCTCTTGCCATCAAACCATTTGAGTGTAGGGAATCCCTGGACACCATACTTCCTGCCGAGCTCCTTCTCTGCATCGGCGTCGACCTTGGCGATGGTCACCTTGTTTTTGGCAAACTCGAAGCTGCTCGCAAGCTCCTCGTAAACTGGGGCCAGGTTCTTGCAGTGGCCGCACCAAGGGGCAAAGAACTCTACCAGAGCTGGCTTGCCAGACTTCAGGACGACATCGTCGAAGTTGGACGGAATGAGGTCGATGACAGCCGAAGCCGCTGATGCACCGACCAGGGCGAGCGATGCCGTGAATAACTGTCCTAGACGAGTCATGGTTGATAGATTATGTGGTGTTGGGTATCAATGGCAGAGACGCTCTCGAATATACAGTGCATATATCTGGTTGACGCCGGCTGAGTAATGGACCCTGGATTTGAGAACAGTTGGCGCCCACATCAATGAACGCCAACCTCGAACCTCGCCACCAACATGAACATGCTTGCGCTAGCAAACATTGAAGACAGTACTTTCTCTCCGCCGGGCATTCAACGTCGTCAGTCGCAATATGAGATCTCGAAAATTAGCTGGTTACAGCAATTGGACGGCTAAGAGGCAGGTGCACCAACGCATGGTTCTCAGTGTCGACCAAGTGTAGCTCAGCTTAGGTACCACATGATCATACATTCGGGCCTACCATCTGTTCTCCTGGACGTCAAACATCGCTTTGCATGCATCAGAAGGTAACATCGAAATCGGAACCATGGCTGAGACTGGCGATACGCGATACTGTTGCTTTCAAGGTTGCCAAGCCTCACCGGTCAGCCTCAGGATCACGTACCCTGCGACCTTTTATAGGCCAGTTCAGGGGCCACTCAAGCTCACAGGTACCTATGATTCGTATTCCTGCGGAGGATCCGAGCTGTTTCCACCATCACAGAAGGTGAGATGAATATTGAGCACGTTGCAGTCCAGCGCTGGCTACTTTGCGCTATCCAGTGGATCGGCAGTCTCATGCTACTGCTCCGCTGAATCAAAGAAGGAGGTAGGAGCTCGCCACTTGACCTACATTATTCTTAGCACCGGGAATGCAACCCGATCAGGCCAGCAGCGTCGGTCTGCATACGGTGGCTTGCGCTTTGGTTCCCTCTAATTGGCTAAGATCGTCAGACAGTGTGTACATCCTCTTACACACAGCAGGATATCAAGAATGTAGTCCCAGCCCAGCACCAGATTGTACAGGCTACCTTCAACTCGCGCGCTTGGAAATTCGCGTTCGAACATGGTGACATTTTCTGACGAAGACGATCTGGATGTGGCATGGGATAAGATCATCAGAAGCAGCAATGACTTGGCAGGATGGCAACTGGACCAGAAAGGGCCAGAGACTGTGGAGCTCGTTTTGGCCAGGATAAAACCACCTAAGAAGGATACGTCGCAAAGGCAAGAAGTTGCGCAGAAGGTCTACAAGAAAAGCCTTGTCTGCGTCGACCGCTTCGGTGGTATTGTGGCCCAGGGTGCAAGCATGGTAACGATTGCCTTATTAGCAACCAATCTACTAATTGCGCTAACCAAAGCTTGAGGTCTTTGGACCTAGCCAACAATGCTTCAATGCAGTAAGCTTTGTCATTGATGCAGTCCAGGCGTACGAAGAGGTCTTCGTTAATGTTACGACACTGATGGAGCGGATTTCGGCGTTTCTAGAGCGACTTCAGATGTACCTGGACCAGAAAGAATCGGAGAACAAGCTCGACAGGCGCCTCCGCGTGACAGTGTACCGGGTGCTTGACCATTTCTTAAGAGTCCTCAGCATTTGGCACAGACTGACTCACGGCGGCAAGACGACAAAGCTCAAGCTAGGTCTCAAAGTCGCAATCTTCGGCGAGGACGATGGCGTGAAGGATGCGATGGCGAAGCTTGAGGTTTTGGTTCAAGATGTCACTCGAGCTGAGATCTCGGCTATTGTTCTGAACGTCAGCGAGGCTGCTAAGAACCTGCAGATCGTCGAGTCCAAGATTGACAAGATCGGTGACTCGCAGGAAAAGGTCGCGGCTTCGATTGGACGTCTCGAGTCCGCCGAAGAGAGCAAGAAACGGCTCGAAAAGATCCACGACGCTTTAAACATCGATCCGAGCAAGAGGCCCTGGGAAGAGACACAGAGCAAACTCGTGGGCGAGAACGTCTCCGGCACAGGCAGGTGGCTGCTCAATTTCAATCCCACCGATAATGCTCCGAACTCCTTCACCCGATGGGCAGATGTCAAAGGTCGAACCATGAACGTATTGAGTCTAGTCGCAGGTGAGCGCTTCGGCAAGAGCCATCTGTGCAGCATTGTCATCAATCACTTGCGTGAGAAGTATCGAAGCGATGCACGAGTCAATGTCGCATCATACTACCTCGAGCGAGATTCGAGTGCCAAGGACCGCATCAATGCCGCTTTCAAAGCTCTGATATACCAACTGGCTTCAGCATCCACCGCAAGCGGTCAAGAGTATGCCAAAAAGATCAAGGATACTTGCGAAGCTCACCAGCATGAATTCGGCAAGACGACAGTTTTATGGGATCGTCTGATTACCAAGGAAGCAATGGCCATCAACGCATCTGTCTTTCTCGTCGTTGATGGCGTGGATGTAGAGGACGCACAGACGGACGACCAGTTTGCTGCCATCATCAGGAGTATCATGTCACTCGACGACAAGTCTCCTTTGAAGCTTCGACTATTCTTCACTTGCCGTCCGCATGTTTATGACTTGATCAAAAAGCAAACTCGTGGCATCCCACAGATACAGATCCGCCCGGACGACGACAGGCCACCTCTCAATCAAGAGGACATAAATCTGTATGCGCAAGCACATTTGGCTTCCATGACTATTTTCAACAGCGAGAAGGAGGATGTTGCGAGACTTCGCGAACGCGCCAAGCTCGAACTAGGCAACGGCGTCAACGGGGACTACTACGCACTCAATTCGAAGCTGGAAGCCCTTACCCGAAGCAGGACGATTGACGAAGTCGAGGATGTCCTTAGCCGGGCGAAGGAAACCAGAGCTGAGGACATTGCTCGCGACCTCGAACAATTGAATAAGATCCTTCGAGAGGACGAGATCTGCGAGCTCAACGAGCTACTCACGTGGGAGGCCGCATCCTTCGAAGACCTCAGCATCTCTCAGTATGAGTCCATACTGAAGCTCAGCGCCGACACGAAGATACTATTGCCGCTCAAGGACCAAGTGCGCGACCGCTACTTCCGTCTATTCAAGGTAGACGATGATGATCAGTCGGTCACGCTGAAATCAAAAGACATCAAGGAGCATCTTCGCAGAGCCACCGCAGCTGTGCATCGGGAGTCGCCAGTCAGCTCGTCCGCGCGTGCCAAATTCCAGGAAGGTGAGATTACTATGGTCAGCCGTATTCTAAAAACGTTCCTGAGAACCACTTTTGGAGGCAACGACGTGTATGACAAGTTCGGATTCGACGCCTTTTTCAAGGCGAAGATGGGAAGTGAAGCGATCCGCATTCGCCTGGAGGAAGAGTCTGCCATTCACGTGCAAGTCGCCAGGGGCTGCCTTCTTGCAGTGTGCGAACATTATGAGGACGAGGCGTTTACCACACTTCGGTCTTATGCCTGGGAATACTTTGTTGATCATCTGACCGAAACGCGCGACCTTGACCAGCAGGACTGGATTGCGGACGTCGACATTGCAATCAAACAAGAAATAGGACGCAAGCTTGTTCGAATACTCCGCGATGTGACGCTTATTGACGTTTGGTTCCGCGAAGGCCTAAAGTACATCCGGAGGATTGGCCCATGGGTGTATACTGCCACGTACACCAAAGCAGTATCCAAGTGGCTGAGAGATGCCGATGTTCGGAAGGGCCTGCGCGACATGCCGAGTGACCTGAAATGGGTCACTGACAAGACTGCCGAGGACGTGCCAGTTGTGGCCATTCTGCAAGATATGGCTAAAGAAATGGCGCGAAAGTGGTTTGAGCAAAAAACGGACGAGCTGACCACAACTTACATGTTCATTCACGGGTACATAAGCTTGGTGCGCCAGGAATTAGCAGATTTGAGGTCGGATCGAGACGCTGACTCCGTAATAGATGCAAGGCGCAAATCTACAGCAATACCAGTGTTATGACTGGCTCACCGTGCAGCAGATCAGATCGATTGGGGACTGGGCCAAAAGAGAGCTAGGCAATGGTGATGAAGAAACCAAATGGCACTCCTGTCTTGCCAAAACACTTCGCATCGAAGAACATCTGCAGGAGGCCATCGTTCACTACGAACAGTTCTTGGCTCTTGAACATGGTGACTGGCGAATGAGACTGGAGTACGCTAAACTATTGAGACGAAGCCAAGACACCCAAAAGTCTATACAAGAACTCCATGCACTCATGCGAGACAACCAGCAACACCTAACGCATGGTGATACGGGGACGTCGGACGGCACGGACAGTTTCGAAGAGGCCCGCTGGGATATCATCCTCCCAGAGCTTGAGTCGTGTTACCACGACCTTGAAGACTTTTCAAATGCAGAACAGACCCATCGCCAAATTCTGGAAGAGGCGCAAAAGCGCAATGAACTCACCGTCTGGGCAGTGGACTCTGTACTAAAGATGATCAAAGCCTATCACAAGCAGGCCAAGTTCGAGAATATCCTCGGGACACTCCGCGAACTGGCCGCACGTCCGGTTGCGGTGAATGGGAGTTGGCTTACCACACTACTAGAGACTCAAGCAACCGACGTAGTTCTGCATGCCTCAATACGCACAGCCGCCGCACGGGCAGAAAGACCTGTAGGTCACAGACGTTCCATCCTCTTCCTATAACTCTAATATGAGCTCAGGGCGAATTCGTTGAAAGCTACCATGCGGCAATCAGCCTTCCGGCACCACATGCAGGCAAGAAAAGTTGCAGTACAATGCTGCATTTGAAGTACCACCTCGCATGTCTGATGTGGTCGCAGGCCAGCGACTCGAGTCGAATGTTCGGCTTGCATTTACTTGAGGAAGCCATATTGCATCAGGCGGACGAAGACGTCGAGGAAGACTATAAAGTTGAGACGGCCCAGCGCCTTGCCGCTCAAAGATTCGCGACAGCCATAGTAAGCGCTGTTCGCGCTGAGGGGCATACAGCTAATATGAAAGCCAAAGCGAGCCAGTATACTGCACGACTGGAAGCCTTGACGGCGAAGAAGAGCGATGAATATTCCTTTCTCGCCATGTCGCTTGCTAGGTTGAAGCACATATCCGGAGATACCAGGAGTGCGAAAGATGTCGGTAGAGATGCCATGCGAAAAGCATTGGACGACGCAGCCGAATCCATTGGTAAGGACGGGGATCTGGAGTCGTGGGTCTTTGTGATGTGGGATGTGATCTATTACCTGCAGGCTGTGGATGACGACCTGAATGCGCTTGCTGCTTGGCAGTCGAGAGCCCCGCTGGCCCCGAAAGCGAAGTCAGAGCCTCCCGATGGTCTGAGTGCCAAAGCTTCAAGTCCTGTTAGTGCTCAAGAAGGTCAAGAAGTGCTTGGTACAGTAGGCGATGTCTTGGCTTATCATGAAGAGGACCAGCAAGCGCAAGCTGGTGCAGACAGGGCAGATGAGAGCTAGACCGCGTCCCTTCTGAAGAGAGTCCTGCCTCCCTGAAGGCATCTGACGACATCAAGCCGGATGCAAGCCTACAAGGATGGCTCGAGAGCAGAGAATCTTCGAACGGAACTTGCGATGGGTGTGGCTCAGCTTGGGCCTCTGACCGAGCCCTCTGGGCTTGCAAGGAATGTCATGATGTTCAATTTTGCCCGCAATGCATTGTGAAGCTCAGAGCTGGAGTTTTGTATACCGACGTGTGCGACAAGGAGCATTCGCATCTCCACGTTCCTCTGCTGACGGAGGAGCAGTGGAGGCAGGGTCCGAAGGATAGCATACTTGTTGCCGGCGAGTATGTTCCACGAGTGGCATGGCTGGAGAACATCCGCAAGATCTGGGGCGTAGATCAGGGAACACTTGCGCCTTTGGTGACACAGGCTCGAGCTGCTCTGAAAATCCAGAAGGCGTGGAAGCAGAAAGCAGCTCGTCGAGTTACGTTGTCAGCGTAGGGAGGTGTGGAATCGAGGTTTGAGATGGACGCTCGGGTACCATGCAGCACACTGTACGACGGTGCGTGCTTTCCGGCCCGCCTTGAGTTGATTCAGTGGCCATCATGGGTACTTTACTCGTGCCGCTTTGCTCGCGCGGTCGTTTAGGTGCGGTGCGCAGATGGTCACGGCGCTAACGCCTGCAGAGATCACAGGATAGCGGCAGTCGGCTCGACTGATCGCGTCTCTTGGTTGAGGCAGGATCCGGTGTTGCAGGAAAACACCTGGCGGTGCCGTGATAGAGGTGAGCAAAGCTTATCTCAAGAATAGATAGGTTATAATTGGTAATATAATCAACGGCCAGCACATACGGCCATAGGTCACAGAGAACAGAGGATCCTTATTAACTCTATGTCCCCAGAAATGTTGCTATAGCCATTGAACCAAGTTCGGCGGCGCTTGGTTTCTTCCGCGCCGAGCTGCTTTGAGTAAGGGGTATTAGGAGTTCCTGCCTTACTACATCACACAGATTTTTTTCCTCTACTACGTACGGCCATAGGTCGACAGAAAACAGAGGATCCCGTCCGCTCTCCTGTACTTAAGCTGTGAACCGGTGGATTAGTACTACGGTGGGTGACCACGTGGGAATCCCCACTGCTGTACGTTTTTGCTTTTGTACTTTTCAATCTCTCGAATGTTTTGATATCGTCCGTGTGGCTGTTACCTTTTGCACCGCTGCGCGATGTCCACGCGAGATGTCCACGCCGTAGGACTTCGGTCCGGTCTGCGAAGGGTGAGATCAGGCTCGGATTGGGCAGTGGATCCGTGCGATGTCAATATCCTCATTTGTCTAGCTTTCGTCATCAACATCTGGGCGAGTGGAAGGCCGAAATGAATATCGCAGCGTGCAAAAGGTTCAACAGTCTTCGTTTGCACTGATTGTAGCATGCATGTGACCGGAAGTCGAAAGCCATTGCGGTCCCATCACTACTTCACACCTAGACCATGTTCAGGACAAGACCGTAACAATTTTGGTGCTCACAAGCCCAGAATCCGAGGGTAATTGTCTCAGTAATCTCGGGGTTGCCCCTGTAAACAGCCTATGATAGCACCGATAGGGTCATGTCCACCAACTGTCTGCTTTTCATCACCTTGTCCGCTCCAACCTCGTCGACCATTGAGCAGAGCGACGACTAGCTCGCGTCTATCCAACACTACGCGATCCGAGGAATTGTCCTCGCCGAGCAACGTAATGCATTGGAACGACAGATATTCAGCATAAAGTCCACCATGGCAGCCACCCTCTTCGCCTCCATGTCTCTCATATCAGGCGCACTCACCGATGTAGGCTGGGCCTGCCAAAAGATCCAGGATAGAGGACCGGCGGCGGTCGTTTCTTTCAGAAGCGAAGATTTATCAGGTACTTTGATTGCGCCGTGCGATCCAAAATTGGCCTATACGCATCCGGGTCCTCACTGCACTTCTGCTGTGGTCGGGGCCTTGCTTGGCAGCTCTCGTGACTGAAAACGACGCGACTTGTCATATTGGCTGTTGGCCTGCAAGGAGGGAGCGATAGAGCACGGTGGAGTAACGTCTCCTCGAAAGAAACGCGGCCGAAGCAGAGCATTTCAACTGATTCGAAGGAGCATGCACAACCGTATTGAAGTAGCTCGCAGCGAGCTAGGATCAAGCGAGCATCAGAATATGACTATCGACATTTCTACAGATCTGTTACGACTCATCACTGGCATTTACTTCGCACACATGACCCAGCCCTGATACTGGCCATCCATGCAGCCATACCCACCATCTGGATTCTTCGCTATATTGACGTCTCATTAGCACTGTCAAGCCTTCGGAGAACTGTAGACTCCTACCTGTAGGATTGGAAACCTTCTTCTTATGTGTGAACGGACCTATGGACGACTCGACGCACTGCATTTTCGGCCGCATTAGCGTTGTTTGGGAGTGTGGAGGATGGAATTGTGCGCCTACGCAAAAAGTCCATTGACCTGCGTTTTCGCATTCGCGGTCTTTGCCTTGGGTACCTGCGTCCTTGCCGTGAGGACCCAACTTTTGTTCTCAGCAATCGTTCATTGCTTACCTTTGTTGCAATAGTAATCCTTCGCCAAGGTCGAAGGAGCCAGAACGGCGAGAAGCAAGAGCGTGGTACTGCGCATTGCGGGAAGATGAGGTGGAATCGTGGAGATGATAGAGGACAATAAGGGCACAGGACACGAAACTGAGTAAAGCGGAAACCAAAAGGTACGGTTTGGAATGAGGTTGTAAGATGGATGAATCTCGTTGCCGACGCCTTTGAGAGAATGTCTCGTAGAAGGGAACAGTGTCATCTCTGTGTCTCTGAAGCCTTGATCACACAAGGCCGTGCGATGTCTCGCAGGCCGTCGAGTAATTGGTCTGACGAGTGCCAGTGTGAGAGCGATGAGACATTTAGGAACCGAGCAGGGGTTCATAGACGACCGGCCAACGATCACCCTGGTACACTACTCTGCAGCAGTCCTGCTATCCAACTGTTATGTCCTGTCTTCGAGCCGTCTCTACGATCGACCCCGGAATCCTCAGCGACCCCAGAGACCCACCACCATCTGACTCGGCAAATTCAACATAACTCAACCATACTCGCCCTTCCCCCACTCTCTGAGTCTTCCTACAAGTTCGAGCGCAATGGCGGCAATGCCAACTTGGCGAAGGTGGCTCGGCGCACGGAATCTGTGAGGACATGAATCTGCCCGAGACAGTCCAATCTGGAAGGGCCATGGCATACAGGAGTGCGCGGCAAAAAGGCCTCGTGTACTGTTCGCATCACGCGACATGCCAGACAGTGCTGCAAACAGATTGTTAGACTTGGCATTGGCCAGAACATCTTTCGTTGCAAGATATCGTAATGCGCGTTCATGTTGATCCGCAGCCAAATCCCGCGCGCACAGTTCCTCGAAAAATGCATTCTCTATGAAAACAGCTCAGCACCCTTCTCCAGAGCATTCTGGTAGTCAGCATCGCCAGACAACGGTCGATGCAAGACTTGGTCCGCAACTGCAAGTTGATCATAATTCACACCGTTTGCATCCACAGTAGGCACTCAAGTCGTCGAAGGAGCTTCATCCTCCTTCGCACCCGGCGCCACGCCATCCGCAACGCCCGGAGGACCTGGCAGGAATGCATACTTGATAACAACATTGCCAGATCCAGGACAAAATTTGTCGATAGAAATGAACACAGAAAATGGCACTTCGTTCTCATGCTCAGCGTGGGTAGTGACCGTTTATGTTTTGTTGGCCACAATCACATCGCAGCAGTACTTGCGAGCAGCTTCCTCGACAGGCAGTGGGTTCGTGTTGAATAGGGTTGTGGTGTTGGAGACAGACTGATCGCCAGGCTTTCCAGCAGGTGCGGCTTACTCTTGTATTTACGCTGTAAATCTGTGGATTATTACTACGGTGGGGGACTGTGTTGGAACCCCTACTGCTATACATTTTGTTTTATTGTGTCTTTGGCCGGTCATTCCTATCATACGGGCATTATACTTTGCTGGACTTCCTCGTGTACGCAGACGATGAGTAGCGGCAACGGGAGGTAGAGGAAGCAGGCACCCGTGGCGGTAAAACTGAATGTTCTTGAGCGCATCTTATCATCTCATGCTTCTCTGATGCAGACGGGAACCGCGTTCTGTCTACTTGCTTTCCAATGTGATAGTAGATTTTCCACCGCTCGTAATGCCTTCTGTGGCGAGAATCTGATAGTCGTGAGTACCCAATTTCTACGTCCAGGTCAGCAGACAACCTACCCAAGCATAACAACGAAAATCGACTCACCATGCCTAGGGCCTCCCAAGCCTCAAAATGCTTCGCCGTCGTTATCGTTCCACCAACCCTGTTGCCGCGCCTGATGCTCCAAAATTGAGGATACGTCCTTGTCCCCACAATACTCGGAGAGTTGGTTCTGGCGGTGACATATATGTCGTAGGTAGCGCCATCAACATCTACAGTGCCTTTGTGTACAGCACTTGGATCCCCGGTCCCAGGGTCGTACTCGCCCTTCGCTTCCAAGACGTAGTACTCGACCAGAGGGTTGGTCGTCCAGCCGTAGAGAGCCAGAAGGCCATTCCCGTCGGTTGTAAACGTTCCTGAGTAGGTCACATTGCTGATAATCTTGGTAAGCACAGCATCACATCGAGCGAGTTCTTGCCTATTACCGATCACTTCCTGTCTTCCAGCCGAGTCCAGCTACGGTATTGAAAACGTCCTTGTTCCACTCGAGATCGTAGCTGCCGCCTCCAACCTTCATGGTGACGGCGGTAGACTCCTGATGATAATGCCAGAAAGAGTAGAAGTAGCCGTCTATGGTGCCCTGGCCAGATTCAATCGTGCGAAGTTTGGATGTATCGACATTTCTGCGTGGTGTTGAGGGTAGAGCCACGGCATCGCTCACGGCCAGAGCGGCCAGCAGAAGGCATCTGAGCTTTGCCAACATGATGCTGACTGTGATCACGGCTTGTATGGATCGGGCTGCAGGCGAGGGAGCATGAAATGGATTTTGACAAGGCTGACCGGCGGCATTTATGTTAAACTCGAGACCAGTAGCCTAAGTCATCATGCCGATACCACAGATGTCCTTGAGAGGCACTATCGTGCGGGACTGCAAGGATGATGCTGCCTCAGTTGGTCGAAGGCTCACGACAGAAGTGATCTCAGCCAATGATCAGAGATGCCATTCCACAGAAGGTAAGGTCATTGGGGCGGTTTGTGGTTACAGGCTTGGAGCGTGGCGAAGTGCGACTCGGTCGACTCAATAGCTGGAACGAGACCATCAAGTTCGCGTGAACGAAGTGGATGATAGGGTGTAGAAGGAGCGTGGACGATTGCCGATGTGGCGGCGCGGACTTGCGTGACTTGATGAACCACCATCAACATACGGTCTCTTGAACGAAAGCCTAGTCTCAGACAGTGTCCTGGGTACTTTATCGGGCCAATGCCTCGGTACGCATTCTGAGACACCTGGAGAGGCGGCCAGAGTCTAAGGCACGTCTTCCTCCCAAGGTCTGTGCAATGGACCTCACGACCTGATCATCCACCTCTCGTCATCCTTTTATTCTGACGTTGCTTTTGACATTACTGTCGGATGCGCTCTGAGAGGTACTGTCTCTGTATTTGTATTGCGAGATGGTGCATACCAATCCGCTTCGCATTCATAGCAACTCAGCAATATGACGAGCGTCAGTCTTCGAAGCGGAATGCTGGCTGGACACGTCCGAGTGTGGAAGAGCTGGCGTAACGTGTCGAACGAGACAATGTCATGTGTGCTGTCTGCCTCTGTCTGTCGTATATTTGATGGCATTCGAACTGTATCCTTGAAAAGATTTGTTTTTATCACTGCCCACTGGGGTAAATATTTCTCTGCAGTTGCTGCTCTTGTATTGCGTACAAGAAGCGCTTCGTGTCAAATCATATCCTTCGCAAATCTACTGAACAACGTTACCATACTTTTCAGTCTTCTTGTTGAGCTCGTCGTCGCTGCTGATGCGACCCGACGCGTCGTCAGTAACCTCAGCCTCGATGAGCGGACCAGTGTACCACTTCCGACCTGCGATGAACCAGTACAGCATAGCGATGAAGATGATGCCTCCAAGGTAGACCACTGCGTAGTTCATCTACAATGAAAAGTCAGCATACGTCTTAATTAATGACAGGACCAATGGAACTTACCGTAGCTGCGGTTGTAGGAAGTGCAGTCGGCATGACGAAAATGATTGTCACAAAGGCTGTCCAGAGACAAGCATAAGCGTTCACAAACTTGCTTGCCTTGCCGAGATGCCATGGACCCGGCTCGAAATTGCTGAAGATGATCTTGCAGAAGATAGGAATGCAGTAACTCCAGTCAAGAGCAATGGCGCAGACGTTGAAGACGCCAGAGATCGCTGTGTAGGAGCCAAGTCCAATCAGGTTGATGGCGATGCACCAGAACACGGAGACCCAGACGGCGAGAATTGGCGTGCCGGTTGCGGGCCAGATCTTGGTCCAAATGTTCGAGCACGGTACAAGGCGATCGCGAGAGAAGGCGAAGACCGTCCTGCCCAAAGCCTGCATGGCGGTGAAAGTCACAAACTTGATAATGACGAAGGCGCAAACCGTGAATACGATTCCACCAGCCTTTCCAAGAGTGTTGTAGAAGATCTGGGCGACAGGCTGCTCGATTGGAGACGCCAAAATTTCGGTCACGTCGCCCATGGTGAAGCAGAGGACGATGTTGAACAGCCAGCCGGCGACATATGTAAAGAGCATAGCCATCGAGATTGCCCACGGAGCCTTGACCTCGGGCTCGATGATCTCCTCAGTGATGTGCGCGGTCGCATCGTAATCCGTCATGGTCCAGCTGACGGACAAGAAGCCGAAGAGGAATGCCCATCCTGTCGGCTCCCAGCCAGAGATGTTGTCGACATTGGTGAACACGTACCTTGCCGTGTGGTTGGTACCTGCTGATTTGGAGAGTGCCAGGAGAGCGATGGAGCAGGTGACGAGGACCAGGACGTGGAAGATAACGTATGTCTTTGTCATCTTCTCCATCCAATAGGTGGAAAGAGAGTTGACGAGGCCCGTAACGACCGTCAGAGCGGCCATGACACCGACGGTTTGACCGATCGTTGGGGTGTAACTGAAGTCAGAGCCCATGGACACAGCGGCAAGCAGCAGGCCTGCAGCACCCCATTCCGAGGAAGCGACGCCAGCGATCTGGCCAAGCAAGTTGAGCCAGCCGGTAATCCAACTGATTGCGGGCACATACTTCCTCGGTGCGAGTCGCGAGACGGTATAGTAGCTTTGGCAGGATGTCAGCGACAGATTTCAAGCGTGTACGAATATATGTCGTCCACTTACAGTCCTCCACAAGTGGGATACGCGGAAACAAGCTCTGAAACAGAGCACTGCACCGAGTCATTAGCCGGGTTTTTGGCTACGCGACAATGCTCCAAGTACTTACAGCAATGCACATGCACCCTGCTCCTGAGATCAACCAACACCACACTGCTGATGCGCTGCCACCGGCATACAGTGGGTATGAGAAGGTAGTAGCAACCGTCGCGAACCTGCAAGACCACGCATCAGCCATTTGCTCCCCCAGTGCACCACGGCCACTGCACTCACAATCCACTGATGGAAACTGCGAACGAGAAACTGGACAGGTAGCCAAATTCTCTCTTGAAGACCGGCTTGTATCCAAACTCTGCTGCAAGGGCTCGGTCGGCTTCATTCATGTCTTCGAGGTTGACAGTCTTCACAACACCGTCTGGAGATTGAAGCTCCACAGCGCCTACGCTCTGCTTTCGCTGACGCGATTCAACTGGTGCAAGTTGGTCCGCCATGATGTTTGTTGCTCTGGGTCACAGGAAAATGTCGCTATGGGTCGAAATCGGGGATGCAAGTTAACGGTAAGTGTCGCTCTGGGATCGCAATGTAATGCTGCGTATGGCGGTCATGCGGCAGAACGTCCAGGAAGGTGCTTTGGGTCCTTTACTTGATCGTTGCTCTGGGTCCTCGGTCTGTCGCTTTGGCTTCCGCTCACGCAATCAAGCTCGTCGATTTCACAGGTCGGCGCACGCACAATGAAGCTACGCACGAGTTTGCGATTCGGAGGATGATAGACTGGAAGTAAGAAACAGCCTTCGTTGTCGTAGAGATATCTAATGCTGGCAGGTACACGCAGTTGTGATACGCTAATAGATAGCTTGCCTAATCCTCACGAAGCGCCAGATAAGGAGAGTGCGCAGTGGGTGAACAGATATTAGAAGGGATCAGATTGCTGCATCCAGCAGGACCTGCGTTTTTGATAAGTACCTGCGACGCAGTGGATCGGCCTTCCCAGGCCTTCACTAGCCTGCAAAGACTTCATGGCTACGAGCTGGTGGGCAGAGGCCGCAGCCAATCTTGTGTTCCGACGCATCTCTAGCGTCGGAAGGCAGCTTTTTAGGCCAAACTCTCTCGGTCGTGGTAGTCGCGTGGCACTCGCCCTTTACTATGAGACTTTACAAGTAGGGTTCCAGAAGCCATCCAATTTGCATGAGCTGACGCAACGCGATTAGGGTCGCGCTTCACGATAGCCGATGTCACGAAGAAGTTTGAGTTGCTGCTCGCCACGGGTGATAGCCATCTCACATCATGCGAAATCACAAAGCTTTCTGCTCAGCCAAGAGACCCCACCACGACAACTCTTCACCTTGCAGAGGTGACGGCATACTGCCCCGCCCGCAGTCCTGCAGATGGTAGGTCGAGTTCATGAGCCAATCTACGCCCTACGCACATCTTGGCCATTGGAGGAACGGGTCGGTACCTGTTGAGGTCTTTGCACGAGCGCCGGGCGCCGAGCCAGGATCGATGGCTAAAATGTTGGGCTCATTAGTAATATAAATTACACCAAGCGACTCACATTAGGCTAGAAGGCACAGCGGCATTCGAGTGTCCACCATCCTCAGGCATATCACGTTGTCCTTGCAATTGATGGCGTACAATAAGGCCCTGACCGTGGTTCAACGTCAATCCACCCAAAGCATGACTCTAGACAAGCTCGCGCTGGAGTATTATGAGTGCTCACCGGGAAAAGAAACATGCAAGTGGATTGTTTGATCGGGACCGTGTCGCTTGATACTTCCCATCACATCACCACTCTGAACTTCAGACGTCACTGGGAGAGTATGATGCAAGCCACGGGAGACAGCCTGCATGTATGCCTGCGGTCAAGATCAGATCTGCAAGCATCGAACATCTTTCCATGGGCGAACTTTCGATAAGGTATGTAACGTGCCGCTATCGCCAAAAAGAAAGCGCTCGCACGACCACCTGCTGCATTTGATTGGTATCTCTAGGCAGTGTGGACGCACCCCCAAGATAGCTTTCCGCTGATCTTAGGAATTGGCATTGCCCTTCGCACATCTCCAACAGCTCCAACCCCGGTCGAGGAGCACCGCTTCTCGTCAACCCGAGAACTGCCAGCTTACGGTATAGGCGGAATAAGACACTACGCTGTAACGCAGTCGCATCCGCAAGCGACTTCGACGACCACTACTGCGTCATGTGGCGATTGATAGTAGGCAAAGACAGAGCTATGGAAGACAGCAAGATGAAATTTCATTACCTGTTTGCAGTTGTGTTGTTGCCTTGGCGAGGTATCCAATGTGCCAAGCGGATGACGAATCTGTCGCCAGCGATGTCCCTACTCCTCACTTGCTTGCTATCGTCCACTTCTGCCAGGTGCGACATTATTGACTGACCGCAACAAACTTCCACGCACACGCGTCTTGACCATGGCAGTACTCACTGATGGGGTGCATACAAATCGTGCTCGCCATAAGAGTGGTCTTGCTTGGACAGCTGTGCGCTTCAGCAGCTATACAGGCCCTATATTAGCAGATACCGAAGTTGTTGTGTTTGACCACTGGCTCTGTGGCATCTTCTATGGCCTCCAGCGTCCCTGTCCACACGAGCGACAATCAGCATGCTGTGCCAACGGGTTGCACGTTCTCGACCCCTCACAGAAGTGCCAACATCGTCAGCACCACGATCTGTATCACCAGGAGGCATGAGCCCACCAGGCAAGCGCGCTCTGTGGCAGCGCGGCCTCAAAAGACTGCAAGCAACGTGGCCAAGCCTCGTAGTCACCAGAGTCGACCGCGCGACCGGCTACCGGAAGAGGAGCATTACGCTCAATGCCGGGCGACGCCTACAAAAACGTCACAAGCTGATCTATTACAATGGCCCGCCTATGCTTGAGCGCCTCGGCGAGGATCGCCGAGTACAAGGCGAAGAACGAGCGTACAGCTTCGACGATGTATCATTCGCACCCTCTAAGGCATCAACTGCCAGAGCATCAAGCGTATTCGGTATCTCAGGCTTCATCAATGACTTTGCCTATCAGGTCGAGCGAAGCTTTCTCTCACCGTTGGAGGAGCACATCTACCAGCGCATGCTGCACATCACAGGCGCAAGCCGGCAACGCCCGCTTTCCCATTCCGAAGTCCTGGTCCTAGTCATGGACGATCAGGATAGTGCCAGCGCCGCAACCGCCGTCTCCCACACCATTCGCAGGTTGTTGATGACTGACCGGAACAGGATATACCTAGATCTCGAAAGGCTGTTGACGAACCAGCAGAAGATGGTGCTCAAACACATTCTGTTTGACAACGTCGAAATCCGCTGCAACGGTCATGAGAGCCGCTGTTCGACTCCGGAAAGCGTGGCAGAGCCTATATTTCGTTATGCACCCGCGAGAAAGTTGACATACGGGCAGGCACCACGAGCGAAATCTAGAGACGGACTACTGGGGAGATCCAATTCGAGCACGAAGATCCTCAATCAAGTTCAGGGCCAAGTCCTAGACCGCGGGCGTCCGGTCCCTCGCACAGGAGGCGAGTACAGCGGCGTCTTCTCTCGCCGCGAAACCGTCTATCCATATGCGCCTATCGCATCCGCCTCAGAGACTGACTTGAGATCGCGACATTTGAACCTGCGAGGTGGCGGCGATGAGAGTGCTCGCTCGAAACTAGAAAAGGCGGCCATCTCGATGACGAACATATATCGCCGCAGCATGAAAAACCAATTCACTTGTCCGCGGCGCCTGGAGGACGATGAACGACCTAATGCCGCGCTGTGGTGGCTGGCTGGTGGAAGGCTGAAGAAGGGAAAGGAGCACTGGGCTGTACCCAGCGCCGCGACTTTGCGCGAGCGACGAGTGCTGGAGGAGGAGAATCGCGAGCTTGTTGGGTTCTGGGGTACGGTCCGAGGGGTGCGCGAGGTTCAGAGGATGAGAGTGGGCCTGGAAGTCGTTTTCAAGAAGATTCAGAGTGGTGTTGAGGACGGGCAAGGCGCAAAGGAGGAAGGTGCGAAGGAAGGGAGAGCTGATATGGCCACGGAGAGTGATGGCGCGAAGAAGGATGATGCGGTGGATGAGAGCACGAAGAACGATGCTTCCGAAGCTCGAACAGCAGCGCCTGAAGCAGAGTAATCAGCGAAAGAGCGACTTAAGGAATCCGAATCGGACAAAACAGCGGATGCAGATGGTGCAGCTGACAGCAGCGAGGTCAAAAGCGCGACCAGTAAAGAAGAGGCCTAATGCTGGTACTGAATTTGTCGAGCAACAATAATTGTCCAGACCGCGTATATAGCTTTGATATCCAGCTTCTACACACTGATAGTCTTGAACACTCCGAAGCCACTCCCTCCTGTTGCCATGACGGCACCTGGAATCTGCGGATGCCAATGGCACTCCTTCACTTGCTCCATGTAATGCACAAAGAGCAGCTGCGGCGGCACGTCCTTAACATCAGCCGTATATCTCGACTCCTCGTCATCCAGCTCGACTGCCAGATCCCAAAGCGTGAGCGTATTATCACCTGCGCAAACAGACACAATCGAGTCATCTGTGGGATGCCATTCGAGACTCGTGATCTGTTCCTTGTGGAAAGAGAAGTTCGCAACTGGCTTTGAAGTCTTGGCGGCCTCGGGCGACTTCCATTGTCTGAGATCCCATACTGACCATGTTCCGTCATCGTGGCCAGAGGCAAGGAGATGTTGCGTTTGGTGCGACCAGCTGAGTACATTTGCGTCGCTGTCCGATACCTTGACGGAAATGGCATGCTTGCGACCCTTGGATCTGGCGTCCCAAATCTTGACAGTGCCATCGCTGGAGGCAGAAGCAAAGACGTTACGTTCGTTTGGGCTCCATTGGAGCTCTTCTACCGAGCCAGTATGGCCAGTATAGGCACTAGTGTCGGTGACGAAGCCGCCTCCATCGGTGCGCGTTGTGGCAAATATGGACCCTGCGGAGTCGCCCGTCAGGAGTTTGCCAGCTGGGACGAGGGGAGACCAGTCGAGCGCGTAACCCTCGTGCTTCTTGTGCGCGCGGATGGTACTGAGAGGTTTTGATGCTGACTGTGGGATTTGATAGCCCGGTGAATCGAAGGCGGTAAGATATGGGGTAATGTCGTGAATCAGAACATCGCCGGATTCTTGCATGGTCGCGGTGATAGTGGTAGGCAAGCTTGACGAGCTGGCCTGAGGGGATTGATGTGCACGTATTCTGTTGGTCGTAGAACTTAGAGGAATGCTCTTGGTCTCGAGAATCGGATCCGCGTTCTCCTCCTCGTCGTCGTCTTCTTCATCGTCGGAGTCAATGTTCGCTGCTTGGTCATTGCGCGAGAGACCTGAGAGCTTCATGACCATGATCTGATTTTCCTTTTCTCTGCCTGTGGCTGCCTGGGTTCCACCAACAGCATACACAGTCGCCGGGTACGTCTTGCGATTGTCGCCCAGCTGGTCTTTGACGATGTCGAATGATAGACACGGCCATGTCGGCTCTAGTGTGTGCAGCATCTCATATGTGGAAAGATCTGGCGCAAGTGTCTGCCCAGCCTCGAGCTTATGGCGACCGGGTATAAAGGTCTCTTGGTCAACCTCCATCGCTCCTGCGAGCTCATCAGCTTCCCTTCCGGCTCACCCATCCATATTCACTCTTTGCAAATTACCAGCCGCCTTCTCGTCCGCCTCGCGCTCTTCGTCTGGCCTGCCATCTACGCCGGCCTCGAATATTTCGTCCTCGCTCTCGTATTCGTCCTCAAACTCGTCTTCAAAGTCCTCGCCCTCGGCGACACCATCGCTATAAACAGGTCTCTCACCGGCCTTGAGAGCCTGAGGCGACTGCTCGTCGTCTTCTGCGGCGCGCTTTGCCATCTCTGATACTCAAACTCGGGATGCACGTGTGTGTGATTGCCCAAGACGCTGTCTTTCAAGCGTGATGATTCTGCGGCGTACAGAGGACTACTGACATCAAGCGCATCCGGACTTGAGATTTTCTGTCTCTCAAAAGTCATCCTGTATCGATAAGCAGATGCGGGCGCTAATGCACGGGGAGGCCGAGAGTGAGGCGATCCTTGTCGAAGACAGTCCGCGCACAGCGCGTCCCCGCTGCATCATTGGTCACCACTTGAAAGCACCGCCGTATTGCTATGCCGTACCAGACCTGCTGTACCGCCTGTTGACACTCCACCACGTGCTCACCGCCCCTGAACTCACCATTCTCGTTGAACATCGACATATCCGAGCAGTTGAGACGAGCGCCGCAAGATCAGGCAGAAAGGCACCCTTCAGGCCATAAACAAACAAAGGAGGGGCCCGACTGCGGCTGGGCAAGACGGACGAATACCGAACAAGCATTACTGGCACATCCATCGGTCGGGAGAGCTCCCTACACGCTCACGGCAGTGCATTGTGCCTGCAGCAGCGCGTCGCCGAGTGAGCCTCGCCGAGCCTCGATTCGGCAAGACATTCACAGCTGTCCCACATAGCCATGGACTACGAGGTGCAGGCCAATGGCGGAGGTGTACAGACGCCGCTGGACGACGAGTCCATGCACACCATCACGCAGTCATCCCAACCGCCCCAGTATGAACCCAGGCCGCCCACCTCATACTCCGACACGGGATTCTCCAGGGCGCACGACCAGTCTGCGACTAATACGCCAGATCACCTGCAGAACGGCAATGGGCTTAGCAGGCCACCGAGCACGCAGTCACATGGCGGATATGGCAAGGACGAGCGACGAGAGCAGGCGCAGAAGAACGCAAGTGTGGTGATCAAGGTGGGCATGGTGGGTGATGCGCAGATTGGGAAGACGAGCTTGATGGTAAAGTACGTGGAGGGTAGTTGGGATGAGGACTATATCCAGACGCTAGGTATGGAAGGTGCGTTCTGCGAATGAAACATGGCGACTGACAGGCGCAGGCGTCAACTTCATGGAAAAGACCATCTCGATCCGAAACACGGAAATCACCTTCTCAATATGGGATCTTGGAGGCCAACGAGAATTCGTCAACATGCTTCCGCTGGTATGCAATGACGCAGTAGCCATCCTCTTCATGTTCGACTTGACGCGGAAATCCACCTTGAACAGCATAAAGGAGTGGTACCGGCAGGGACGAGGCTTCAACAAGACCGCCATCCCATTCTTAGTCGGCACCAAATACGACCATTTTGTCAACTTCCCACGAGAAGAGCAGGAAGAAATCTCGCAGCAAGCTAAGAGGTTTGCGAAGGCGATGAAGGCGAGCTTGATCTTCTCAAGCACGAGTCACAGCATCAATGTGCAGAAAATCTTCAAAATTGTGCTGTCCAAGGCGTTCGACTTGAGGTGTACGATACCAGAGATCGAGCACGTGGGCGAGCCGCTACTGCTCTACCAGTCGGTCGGCTGAGGATGAGAATGGCGAATATTTCCCAGCGCCACACGCCTAGCTGGGAAAGAACAGCCGCGGCACCTTCCACTTTGTCTCAGCCGGCTCTGGAAAGCTGGCACACAATCTTATGCTCACTGGCGGAGCATCATAACAAGGCAACAACGACGTCCACGGATACAATGACTCTACGCTTGTATGCTGGACGAATACAACACGGCAATCGAACAACAACTTCTCCTTTTCTACATATGCGTGCGCATGGGTATGGCGAAAAGCGGTGTTTCGTGGACGGGGACGGGCATAGCATCAGAGCAGCATGGCTATTGGGGAGGCATGGGTTTTGCGGGTCAAGGTGAAGAAGGCACAGATGTGGCGGTGTCAGCATCCATGTAACAGACAATAAACTTAGTGTCTTGTGTGTTTTCCTTTGCGTGTGCAGGGAGTACACAAATATGCAATGCATGAGAAGAGAGCATGTGCAATATGGAGTTGTTGAAATTGAATTACTCCCTGGTGATGCAAGGGGCTGAAATGCCCAGAAGTCTCCTGCACTTCCATCAAGTTGCAGAAAGGAGGCACGCGCTTTCCAATGCCTCTTCCTGCTTACCAAGCCTTAGAAGGCGATATCATGTAACGAGATCCTTGTCCCACACCTGCAGTCAAGCCTCATTTCACTTGACTTGGCCGTCCGTGTATAAATGACTCACGAAAAGCTCGAAAGTGCGCCTCGCCTTATGCAGCTGCTGTTGGAGAGACGAGTACTCTCGAAGCGACAATTTTCCAGCAGATTGAGCGGCCTTCAGCCGCCTCATTTCCCCTACCATGAGGTCTTTCAACTGCCCGCTATGGTTCGTCGTCTTGGCGAGGTCTATTCTGACGTCCCTCGATGCCGCCTCCTCAAACATTGCCGCCGAGTAGCGCAGCGCAATCATTATGCTGACCGTACAACTCGGCGTTTTGTCATATATGATGTCTGCAAGGCTCTGCGCATCGAACGCCAGCTGTGGCACGCAAGCATGAAGGCCGGAATAGTGCCAGATGACGCGTGCGTCCCGCTCGAGGACTCTGTACAACACATGGCGGAGGAGGCCCGTAGCACGTGGACCTATGCCTGCCGCCCACTTGTCTACCGCGTCTTTGAACAGGGTGACGGAGACTTCCTGCACGGAGTCTGGCTCGTGAGAGACCGTGATGTTGGAGGTGAAGACGAACGTGTTTCTCGAAAAGAAAAGCTCATGGCATTCTTGCCTGAATTGCTTGCAGACCTCAGTGAGGGCGACGTACGCAGAGACTGCCCACGCCTCCTGAATCTTGCCGACTGTCTCGCCTACTGTGCGTTCTTCAAATACTTGTCGCTTCTTTGCCTTGCCCTTCCCCTCTAAGTTCTTGACGACTGTCTCGACGTGCTCCGAATCTACCGGAATGATAACAACTTCGCCCGGGACGACGAGGTAGCCGAAAATCTCGTCTCTTAGCTCGCGTGGTAGAGTGGAAATTGGTGAGTCGTTCATTGTCGCGATGAGCTGCTTGTGGGAAGTGGCCGTGTCGGTCTGGTGTATTGTGCAAGTCGTGGAGGCCAAGTCAAGGTCGTTTGGAAAGATGTGAAGGCACCACGCCGCACGCAGACAATGCCATTCAAGCTTGACGCAAGGTACGTCTGCTTCATCACTTGCTAATCTCACTTGCTAATCTCGCTCGGTCACATGCCAAATTCACATGGTCACTCCTAGGCGCCTGACACACCAGCACATTCGCAACCCGGTGACCCTGCTCGTCATGCCAACACGATGGCCGACTAAACCTCGCCTAGGATCCGAATCCCTCGCCGACCATAGGAGTCTTGCAACGGGTGAGATTCTACAACGATCCGACAGAGTGACCGGTACTTTGTGCTAGTCGACTCATCCGCTTGTCATTCACCGGCACCAAATTCGATCGAGTACCTCTGAATCCGTAGAGCACCTTTCATTGCCGAATGCAATCTGGTGCAGTCATCGCCCCCCCTCAATTCTCCAGAAACCCTGATGTCACCAAATCCTTCACGATCGTATCACCGCACGGAGCCAGGAATGGCTTGTCCTGATCCTTTGCTTCGAGTTAAGCTGTGAAAAGCTCAAAGTGACGCCTCGCCTGCTGCAGATCAATCAACAATAACGGGTAGTGTCGAAGTGGCAGCGTCCCGTCCTTTCGAGCAGCATTGAGGCGCATCATCCCATCGGCCATAGCTTCCTTTTATGCCCTTTTGAAGTCTTCACCTGCCCCTATCTCAAATCTGATGTCGTCCAAGGCATCCGCTTCGACTCACTTAACAGCTTTTCCATGGACTGGTCTGTGAAACCATTGCGGGTGCTGCCGATTTCCTGTGAATGAGTGTCCCATCCAGTGAAGCGGTGCTCTACATGACGCAGGTAGCCAGCGGCACAAAGACCTACGCTAGCACAGTGTCTCGTGATGACGGGTGAGCAGCTTCGTGAGGAAGCAACGCGATTTATGTAGAGATTCCCGATGATATGCCAGACCGATATGTCGCTCCGCGGCTCCACTGCTTTCCAAGCCCATCGGTAGAGGGCACCAGCTTCCTATAAATTCCTAGATGCCTTTGTCATCGCAGATATATCTGACACCTTCCAGGGCCGCTTGAATCCCATAGAATCCAGCCATGCCGGCCACTTGAGGTTCTCAGAGAAGCGTCCACCAGCCAGCCTGTTCTACCAGGCGCAGATTGATGGTACTTTAGATCTGAGGCACTGAGCTGCGCAATATCACAACAGCCAATGTCCTCTACCACGAGGAATGCTGTCACCTGAAGTCTGCAGCTGAGAACCTCCTAGATTTAGCGTAGTGTTCCAAGAGGCATAGTGTTTCCCAGAGGCGTAGTGTTTCCACTGAGAGCTGATGTCAACTGAACAGGCTCTGCAGCACTCGCATTTGTGCTATATAATATACAGGAGCAGAGAAACATAATACAGCGGCGCTTGCATACCTTGCTCTCGCGCCAGAAGCCGTGGCCTTATCCATGCACTACTCCAAACACCATCTTACAACGCCGGCTTAGCTCCCTGCTCGCCAGCCGGTGCACCCTGTGTCAAAAGCTGTGTATCCATTAGCATCCACTCCATCTGACCATAACACACCTCAATGTGATGCTCATGAACTCACCTGCTGTGCTCCCTGCTGCATCCTCATCTCCCTCTCCATCTCCTGCACCTGCTGCTCCTCACTGAACGCGAGCGCCCACGGCACACCCAACAGCAGCGCACTCGTGCTCAACACCCAAAGAGTCTTGCCGCTCAATGATACAGCGCTTGACGCCCATGAGTAGCCAGTAGAAGCCACATTCTGGATTTTCTTGCGGTAGGTTGGAGGCACGATATCTTGGAGCGCCGCGAGGCGGTCGAGAAGGGTTTCGTCGAGAGTATCGTCGTCGTCTACTTCGGAGACCTCTGATTCTGCACTAATGTTAGGGCCCTGTCCGCAAAGATTTCGGATAGATCGAAGTACCATCATCGGTGTCCCAGTCGTCCTCGTCCTCGATCTTTGGGCCCGATTGCTGCGCATTCAGCTCCTCGTCCTGAACTTCTTCTAATTGAACCATTGTGCTTTTAGGGTATTGTAGAGTGATGGATGACTTTAAATGTTGATGCGACGGGCTGCAGTGATGTAGCTCGCGTGCACAAGATTCTCAAGATGGCGAGCCGGGGATAGCGGATTCTTCCGCACCCTGATGTGCCACGCATCAAGGCATGGCTGACTTCTTGACGAAAGACGAGACTCATTATTACATATCACGCAGGCAACGGCTCAAGTCCCGGGCACCTTGCATCAGCCTCGTGGATAAAGGCATTAAACGCATTACTGCTCTCTCGAGACCAAATAAACGTCAAATTGATACACACATCTATCATGAAACCCACCGTCCAATGCTGCCATGCCATCATTTACCCTCGCTTCCATATCCAGCCCCAGGCTCAGGCCTAGTAGACAATCTCATACCACCTCCCGCGTCCGTCATGATACACGCATCCACATCCAAACGCCTGTCAAATCCATAATAACCTCATAACGTGAACGCTCATAACTCATCAATCATGCACCAACAGCAGCAGTCTGCCTCTCGCCGCCCGCCTTCCCATGTGCACCAGCCACCTTATCTCTCTCCTCAGCCGCCTGAGGATTCAGCGGAACGTTCGGGTCGTAACCAACCTGCTTGACAATACCAAGTCCTTTGGTCCTCCCCTCTCTGAATAGTATCCGATCACCCACAGCCAAGAACTCAGGCCGCTGCACGAATCTGAACGCTACAGTCGCCCGATCACCGGTCCTGATGTATGCGCGATCAATGTCGATGATGGCGCAAGTCTGGCTGACGGGTCCCACGTGCAGCATTGCCTGGTACTTTGTGCGAATAGTGGTGGCGTGAGAGAGGATGAGGACTTCGGCGACGAACTCCCGATATACCTTTGGTTGAGCGACAGGCGCCAGCGGGTTCGCCTCAGATTTGGAGAGCAGGACCACCATGCCTTTTCGCACGTCCTTACGTCTTACTTTCCTCAAGGCGAACGAAGCACTCTGACCAGCCGAGCAAGCAGGCACCGGGATGCGTTTGCGCTCAATCGAACGTATTGTCGTCTTGGTGAATTGGCCTAGGCTGTCTGGTCCAATCTGCACCTCATCACCGGCATGAATGACGCCTGATTTGACAACACCCGAGACGACCGTACCAACGAAAGGAACCGAGAACGTGTCGTTGACGTGGAACTCGAAAGGTGCATCGACATCGTACTTGCCGTGGTGCGGCAAAATATTCAAAAATTCGCGGACCAGATCCAGCGACTCTCCAGTGACGTTTGAGACCTGGAAGATAGGACAGATGCGCTGACTGACGAACTGCGTTGCCGTATTAACGGCCTCCTCACGGTTCTTGATGAATATCGGAATTTTACGAGCTCCAGGAGACTTCAGGATCTTCGTCAACTGCGTGAGAGTCTGCTGCAGAATCTGAGGCGGACAGATGTCGATTTTGGTAATGCAGACCATGACAGGCACATTGAGTGCCAGAGCAATACCCAAATGTTCTTTCGACATGCCGATCAGGCCATTATTCGCCGCAACCATCAGCAAACAATAGTTTGGCTCGCTCGACAGCAACCCAAAGACGGTGGTTCGTAGATATCGCTCGTGACCAGCTAGATCGGTGAAAGAGATCACTTTCGCACTGCGCTTCCCGATCTCCTCCCAGCTCAGCTTCCTACCAGGAACGCCAGACACCACGACCTCGCCCTTAGTATCGAAGCCCATGATCTCCATGCCCACTGAGCTGGTACGACCAGATTCAATTTCGTGCTTGTGACGGAATAGATTGACTCGCATCTTGCCTCTGCCATCATCCAAGCCACCCTTGACGAGAACACCCAGTAATGTGCTCTTGCCAGCGTCGACGTTTCCAACAACTGCTATTCGCGTCTCAATAGTATCGTCAACATCGGCGGGATGTCTTCGTAGCAGGACCTTGCCAACGCATCCTCGCTCTTTCTTCAACTCGTTGCCAACGTCTACCTTGCTGTCCGGGACGTTCTTGGTCATGAGCATGCGCGAATCTGCCTTGAGCTTCGCAAGCACACCGTCTAACCGCTTACACGCTGCATCCCACTCGGCCTCAGTCAACAATTGGCTGTCTCCGTTGTCCTCCAGTCCGATGTCGAACAGACACTCGCCATGTCCATCCTCCAGCCGATTCTCAATGATGCCCTGCAATTGCTTGATGCTCTCGTCCTTTGCATCGGTATCATCAAGCAGCAGATGTTTTAATCGAACTTTTGGCTTGTCATCTGCAAGATCTAGAGTGTCGAGAATGTCCAACTCGGCGTGCTCGGTCTTAGGCGCTGCTGCTGTCGATACGCCGATGGGAGGTTTGCGCTGCGCCTGTGCCTGGTTCACATAGTCGGCGAACTCACTGAGCGCCTGGAAAACAATCAGTATGGTATCATTAGCATCTGGCGCATCCGTGACAGACCGTCTCGCCGGCACGCCGCTCGGCAGCCGTCTGTGGCGCTTGCTTGTACCGCTCTGCTCTGGTTGCCATCGTCGCTTGCTTCTTCGATCAATCAACGCGCGCTCACTTTCGTATTCGTAGGATCATGTCTGTATGTTAGGTAGACCAGGGAAGATGAGAACAAGGATGTACGTGGTTTAATGTTGCGATGTTAAGTACACCGATGATGCTCCACCTGGACGTGGAGTCATTGATGCGGGGGGTCTGGGTGACTCGAACAAAGTGAATGACCATTGCACTCTCTCTCTCGACAGGTCATCACCTAAGAACTATCAGATGACTACAAGGTGGGAGTCACTCAAGCTGTATAGTTCTTCTTCACACCGCCACCAACGAAGCGCCAAAGGTAATCAGCAGCAGGTAATGGTCTTTAATTTGATGGGACCTCTTTACTCAGGACGTCTACTCTACGTACGGGTTGGAGGTGTATATCACATTCGATGGTGATGGGCGTTGGTAGTGTATCAGGTAGAGCGACAGAAGAAGATGCGACGACTGACGTCGTGTCCCGATCGAGTTCATCTTGAGCCGTCCGTGAAGGACGCTGGCAACAAACTTTTGCCTCGCCCTTACGTTCGATGGATCCATAGCTTTACATCGAATTCTTGGCCTCGCGCAGTGCCGCCATCACCCCAACTCGGTCAGTCTTACCCGTGAACTTCTGGACGGTCGGATCCTGCTGTCCATTAGTATACTCGACGTAGGATCAGGACCATTGGCAATACACACATCCACTCTCATGAAGACATTATGTTGCTACATCTAATGTCAGCAAGTGGGATATCAATTATGTGAGAGATGACCGAGACCCAATACACACCTTTTCATCACCAATGGTGAATTTGCCCTGAGTCTGCTTGTTGTTCATCGCATATGACTCAAGCTTCTTGATGGGCTCACTCTGGATCACTTTGACGCCGAATTTGACGTTGCCTTTTGTGTACTCGTGGCCGGGCTGCAATAGACTTTAGCCAGGATCAATATGCAGCGTGGTATTGACGCATACGTATACTCTTGTGTCATCTGGCAGTGCAGCAAGCGTTTGATTCAACGCCTTGTCCATCTCCTCAGGCGTGCCTTCAAAGAATCGTCCGCAGCCTGCGCGTGCATTTGTCAGTGGCAATTTGAGAATTTAGAGCAGAATGTCGAAGACTGTACCGCCAATGAATAGCGTGTCGCCAGTAAAGACTGCACGATCATTGCCGTCTTCGAAGAAATAGCAGATGCTGTCTTGCGTATGGCACGGCGTGTGTAATGCCGTCACTTTGATGCCTTCGCCAACCGTAAACTGCTCACTGTGCTTTGGCGTTTTGGTGACCTTCGCGCAGTCCTTGCCCCCGATGATGGGGACCTGGTAGGATTTGAGCTGGCAGCATCGTCAGAAGGAGTCTCGTGGAAGTTGTAGCTGTTCGTACAATCTCAGTATTGCCGCCTGCATGGTCGTGATGGCTTTGTGCACGTCAGTGCGTGCTCGACACTGGTAAGTCGTCAGGTATCACTGACTGGTGGGTGTTGATGATGTTGGTGATCTTTGAGCCGCCTGCTGTAGCCTCCTTCAAGGATGGCAATACTCTAGCAATGCATCAGCGTGAGTCCGATACTGACGAAGAGGCATGCGCACTCGGGTGGATTCGCTGGGTCGATGATAACGGCCTCCTTCGTTTTGTCATCGGTGACGAGGTAGGCGTAGTTGTTACCACTACCCTCCCCTTTACACAGATATCAGTTGGGTTCGGATCAATAGACCATCACGGTTGCTTGCTTACACATCGGGATTGACTGAATATGCATATTTGAAATGGTTGCCGGCTTCGTGGCACCCCAGTCAGTTACCCAGATATACGATGAGAACAGCACAACGCCTACTGTAAGTAAAAAACGAGTCAATGGCCGCTTCAGTGTCTGCCTAGCTGCAGCCAAGATATTCATTGATATGGTCGTTGATGATACTCGCCAAAGGTCAGGAGGAAAGACCCATGATGCAATCTCAAGCGGAGACAAACCAGGTATTTTGGCAGATCGTAAAGTGACAGATTTTGTGACAGATACAGAGAACAGAGACCCAGATGTGAGACATAGATCTCCTGGGTCACGAGGGTCACGAGATCTGGCACTGATAGAAAATGCATCATTTCAATGCTTGGAAGCTTTTGTATTGTGACTATCTATGCTGAAGCTGAGCCCTTCCCCATCGCCGCCATCCGCTCACTGCGCTTGAATCTGCCGATAGGGTCCTGATGCCATTACTTTGATGGATCTTACGCTGTCCAACTCCAAGAACGCTGTCAAGAAGTCAATTCCCAATGCACGCCGGCTCGTGCTCGCACTCTGTGTCGCCGAGGAGGCTGCGGTAAGATATGCATGTCCGGAAACGCTGTTGACAAGAACCAGTAATCAATGGAAGCCTGCCTCTGCTGCAGTCGCTGGCCTTGTGGTCGATTGCAGCGAGCTTGCACTAGTGGAATCTAATTCCGCTGGGATGTGGCATTACGGTTCTGGTTGCGCCATTCGATGTATGCTGCAGGCGTAATTGGCAGCCACAGATGCCGTTTGTATGCGCTTAATCGTGAACGACCGTGAACAACCGAGAACCCGACTGATTGTCAATCTCGCACCTTCCAATTTGAACTTCAGACTTTTCGACTCTACCTCTCTGCATTCTCCCTGCAAGAAAGCGCACTTGTCGCAAGAGACGATTGCTGCCATCGACCAGAACATGCACCAGAACGTGCCTGCTGCCGCCCAAAACGGCACACCCGCCACCGAGCGGGAGACACTGCACACGTCGAATCAGAGCCGTGAGGACTTTCTTGAGGACGAGATGAGTGAAGGTGATGAAGGATACTCGGACGATGACGATGACATGTACGATTATGAGGAAGACCGCGGGTGGTACGACTGGGACAGCACTGATCTGAGTAAGTATGGACTGTCAAGATCTTAACGTCTCGCCTACTCACAACATGATACAGATGCGCTGCAACACTCTAACCCATACGTATAGTAGACGTCCTAAGTAGAGCAGTTCAATCAAGTTAAAGACTATTACCTACTGCCGATTACTTTTAGTGCTTCGTCGGTAGCGGTGTGTAGAAGAACTATACAGCTCAAGTCACTCCTAAGTTGTACCCAGGTAGTCGTTTGTTAAATTTCCAGGTGAGGACCTGTTGACTAGGTGCAATGGTCATTCACCTTGTTCGAGTCGTCCAGATCCCCCGCATCACTACCTCAGTCCCTCAGGCGAATATGGGAGCCTGTGAGGTCACGTGTAAGGTATCTAGATATCCTTCGGTGGTCGTGTCCGACCCATTAGCTCGGAGAGGACATTCCAAATTAGGTAAAGTGCAGTAGGTTCTATCAGGGCACGGCAGCTTTTCATTGATCAGAGCTGTCTCGGGGTCTTTCGAAACTAGCAGCACACCAACAGCGCGACGCTAGTGCGCGGAAGAGCCGCGTGTCACATGACTCTTCAAACAGAAAGTCTGACAGGGGAGATAGACATTTCGGAGGCGGATGACACTCCAGAGCTTGCATATCTGTAGCATCACCTCATCATGAGTCATTTTTATTATTCTGGCGGGCAACGCCGAGCCTCGCCCGCCGTTTCTTCGTGCTTGCGTGCTTCCTCGTTCTCCTCTCAACCACCTCGATTCCTCGAGCACTACGCTCTTGACTTTTACTTGTTTGGGCAAATACCGAAGCTAAGATCGATCTGCTCGATGACTTGCTTCTCTTGTTTTTGTTTCTCGATGCTTGTTCCAGGAGACTGAGCGTGCGAGGCATCGCGTTTCGAGTCGTCTCGCCGGTCGCAATATGAACGAAGTCGTCGTTGACGACGAACACAGAGGACGACAACGCAAGATCAATCAGCGATGATCGGCCATGCCATGAAGATGGCCTCTCATATCCAACACCATGTGAGATCGTGTACTGGGGATATGTCTCACGTCTTTAGCAGTCCGTCAGCGCCGCGCTGCTCGCTGAGGTCGTCGTGACCTTACCGTGTCGTTTCCATCGACCGACAAGGCATCCATGGTCAAACCAGATAATCCCACTACCACACTTTGACTCCAGGAGTCCGCCAAGGCCATCCGTCCTTTGGTCACGGTTTGCTAAGCGAGCCATCCTCCTTGGACGAAGTGGACAGAACGACATTTCGAAGCGCCTACGCATGCTTTGCCCGACCCAAAACCTCAGTATGAGTCCTTGGTCAATGCTGGACCAACCATGAGTCGACGTGATCCTTGCTGGCCGACTGAACAGTGCGACCTACTCCCGCCACGGAGACGGTCATCACGCATCCAATTGGAAGAACTATGTCGGCTTCATACGACTGTAACCAGTCATGATGACGCAACGAGCTTGACGACCTGCCTTACTGACACGGATCAGTGCGCTCCGGTGCAATCCGGATCGAACAACTTGGGAGATACAGGAAAAGGCTCCTGCGAATTTGAGTCTCCATCCGACTCTTGCGTCTTCACGTCCGCATCAACGAGTTGCCTATTTGACTCACCATCAAGCGAGATCTCGCTGCGACCGGATCAACTGTAGTCATGCACATACCCGATACCGTGGCGGCGAGTGATCACCGCGCTAAGACATCGTGGCCACTAGACTCCTGGCCTACATCTACAGGAGAGGCTCATGGGACTGTCGAAAATATACTGGATTTGATATCATTTTCGTCATGGTGGCTAACAGGACCTAACTCCGCATTCATGTACGCCCGGGAAATGCCTGTACTTTCGCCGCTCCGACTTTCACTTCTAGCCCGGTCTGATACGCTGGGTACTCAGCCATCCCTGGACCGATTAGGCTTTTCAGACGCTAATATAACTCTGCACTGCATGGCATATTGTACCGTAGTACACCGACGCCCTCTAAAACCAATGCCTCAACGTAGATCATAACCGCTGCCCGGAGGAGGCCGGAACATACTAAAACCATTCCCTTCACCGACTGGAGAAGGTTGGAGGCCGTCATATTCATGCTGACTGTCGATGGGCGACGATCGAAGGCCACAAGCATGTTGGCCAGAGGAGCCTTGCATGTTGCCAAAGAAGAGCATGCCGCTGTCAAGAGAACCAGCAGTTCTGCGGCAGCTTTCCATGGATTCTGCTGCCGTCTCGCCGAGTCCAAAACTGTTCGAAGCCGCAAATGACGCAGGACGTGGTGGGATCCCTGCCATAGCGCTTGGTACACGAGGCAAAGAGTTCATCCTGTCAGACATGGACCTTGGCGACGGGGCAGTCGAGTCATTGCCTTCTGATGTCGTGGTGGTGGGAGAATTCACAAGGCCAAAGTGGCCCAAGCTTGCAGTTTCAGTAAGTCTCTTAGCTTGCGCCCGATTGAAGTGATGAAGGCCAGTGCATTTGCATCTTGGGTCTGAGTCGTGATGCGGCAGAGCTTGCATCCGCAGCTCTACCAGCTGATCGCGCAATTGACGAACTTCATTCTTCAAGAATGAATTGTGTACAGACAGACTCCGATGCTTGGTCTCAAGATCATCGGTATTCTCCTTCTTCTTCTGACGGCACTTCGCTGCCGCCTGACGATTCTTCTCCCGATATCGTTCCTTCTTGTCCTCGACTTCCGGCGACCCAGACTCTACGGCCTGCGACCCTGCGTTCAGAGCTCGCTGCAGCTTTGCTTTTGAATGCCTGGAGACGGCTGCGTTCCTTGCTCTTTGCGACTTGTCCATCTTTGCAGGCTTGAAGGTTTTGGAGGGGTCGTCAAGGCCACTGTCTTCGCGCGGCTTGAAGTCTGGCCCCGACGGATCCTCCGGTGGGGTGACCTGTCCGTAACGTTGCGCTGCTGTCTCGTGTCGGCTCTTGATAATATCATTCTGGATGGAATTTGGTGCATTTGAGCTTGGGTGCGCGTCTATGGAGCTGTTGCTGATGCCCCAAACGTGTGATGGATTGATGTCGGCGATTGCAGATGTTCCTGGCGCGAAGGCGCCCGTACCTGTCGGAAAGTGGCTTCGCCCACCGCCGTAAATACTGCTCTGGCTCTGCTGAGATCTTTGAACACTGTTTGGGATTAGCACGAGTACCGGTTATCAGCAGGTGTGATGCGCCCTCACCTTTGGCTGTTCATAGCGCCATACTGGTCAGCGAGTTGGCCAAACGACGGAAACGCGTGGAAGGAAGCTTCGTTTCCTTCTGCAAAGTCAAACTCGGAATGAGGCTCAAAGGCTGAATCTGCGTGCGCATAGGTCGCGTCTGCAAATTGCTGCGCGGTCATGCTTCTGTGTCGCGTCCTTTGATAGCGAACGATTGGCACCAATACTGATGTCGCCTTTGTTAGAAATGGTGGGCTTCGCTTGGTTAGCCCGAACAGGCGGCGCGTTGCTGCGATGACTTTGTCTCGCTCGGACAGAAGGCACAATACAACAGGCTGGATTCTGATTAAGTGAGACTTGATGCGAATTGATGGCGGGCGCTGCGCAGTCGATGGCACTTCGCGGCGTGCGCCAGGGATTGGGTGGCAAATGGACAAGACGCGAGGTCTCCACTGCGCTGTAAGGCACGCTCGCCGCTTTCTTGGATGCAATTGGGATACTGTGGTTGCTTGGCAGCTGTGATGACTGTAGAGTCGCCAATGGCTGATATGTGGTAAGGGTTTGATAGTATAGAGAATGAAGCAGCTATATTGCAAACAAGCCGGAAGCAGCTCCGCCTTCACAACTCTGCTCGGTGAGCTCAGAAGGTGGGTCACGGTCATCGGCTGCCGCTTCCCACCAGGCGGCACTAAGAGCTGCAGCAAGGTGGGGCAAATGCGCGCACAAACGCAGAGCCCGCAAATCCTTACCCGTTGCACAATAGAAGTATCGTTGATCGCTGACGTGCCCGAGAGAGGCCCGATGGAGCAGTACTTCACCCGAAAACATAATTACTGCTCTCACCCATACTTCAGTATAGCCTGAAGATCGGTTCCGAAAAAAGGAACTTGCCGGCAAGCCGGCGCTGCAGCAAGGAAGCACCGAAGGCTGCTGAAGCGAATAGGCGATCTGACCGCGCCCTCGAAAGTGGAGTTGAGCATCAAAGTGACCCGCCACAATACGCGGGCAGGCATGAGAACCATCCCAAGTCATCGATCGCCGGACGAGCTCGTTGCCTGCGCTGCAGTGATCCTTGCCGAAGCGGTTCCGCGGTATCGCGTTTACTGGATTTGGCTGGGAGCATTATGTGTGCCCAGACCTCTCAGGCGATAGGACCCAGTCAAGACCAATTGCAAATGCTTTGTCTCGATGGCGGAGCACATCTCGAACCTGAGCATCCTCGCGCGAACTCCCCTTGGCCCTTGCAACAATGATGGCATCTACAGCCTGACATTTCCCACCGGCATTTAACCACTTGACCATGAGATCATACTAACCAGGCCAATGGCACATTCTCAGATCGGTCGCAGATACACAATGCGTCACATGTCTCACGTTTCTGCTTCGCGCGTGTACGCGAAGATACTGCGATAGCCGCCATCTTCATCGCCGCCGTCAGCCGCCAGATTCGGTCCCCTGCTGCCCTGAGACCGACCGTTGGGTAGTTCATTCTGGTGCATCTTGCCCGGTGTTCACCGTGCAGGCACTGAAGCCGATTGGCATTGTTCAATGTTGTTCCTAGTCAAGTTCACGTCATGGTAAGAGTTCCCCAGATTCAACCACGTTCTTGGGCCTTGCATTAGTGGCCGCTGCATACCTTATTTGACGCAAGTGGGCAAGGTTCGACTGACGAACATCGGGAAGGCGACCGGCTCCGACACGAGTACTAGTAGGAGATTTACCCGTCACAGTTCAGAAAACGTGGTTCAAGGTCTCTCCGCATTCATTGTTTCTGCACTCCGGGTGCTCTGGTGCAATAACGCAACATGACGTGTAGTATGAGACCACTCGGGGTCAGCCCAGTACGCAGTCGTTTCTGCGATCAGTATCTACAAGACAGCTCTCTGGCACAAGCCAATCACGTGCCTTGATGTTCTATCCCTGGGGCTGCGTAAGCGAAGTGGAGGGCACAGCGTCGGGGGCCGACGGCGTGTCTCTCAATATCATTCCCCAAAGCACAAGTCCATACACGGTCCTGTGGATGCTTGTCACAATCGCTTGGGCTCGTCATGGCGCAGACACATGTTGCTCACGATTCAGCCATGAGCTGGGGCACGGCCACTAGCGATGAGACGTCCAAAGTCAAAGAGCTCGAAGCGGAGGTTGAAACTCTTGCGGACAAGGCGAATAATGCCTGTAGGTGATCATAAAGTCTCGGCCCCATATTGCTTGAGCGTTTCACACATTATGCAATCCTCCGAGGATCGCTTCACTGCCGTACCCACGCCGGCGCTGACTTGAGTGACCAGCCCAGCGATTTGCAGAATACGAGAACGAGATTCGAGTACTCAATGCGCGATTGAGACAACAACAAAGGAGGAATGACAAAGAGGACGCAGCAGATACTGGACAAGGCGCGCCGCAGTCGGACAGGCCTGGCATCTCGCGATTTGGAAGTTTCATGCACTCGCGCAAAGTGTCGCCCATGATGTCGTCTTCAACTTCTGGTCGCGAGAAAGAACTGGAGGCTGCGTTAGTCAAAGAACAAACTGCCCGAATAGCTGCAGAGCAGAAGGTCAAAGAAGTGAACGCGGAGATAGAGGAGCTCAGCGCCAGTCTCTTTCAGCAAGCGAATGAGATGGTGGCCGCCGAGCGCAAAGAGAACGCTGCCCTGAAGGACAAGGTCGAGCTGTTGGAGAAGCAGGCTGTCGAGTTCTGCAATGGAGGCAATGGAAGCGAACAAGAGATCTGGAAGGAGAACGTCAGGCTGAAAGAGAGGGTTCAGACGCTGGAGCAGCGGGACATGGATCGCAGACGCAGGCTCGAAAAGCTTGAGGCTGCTCAGAGGAGAGTGGAGCGCGCGAGGAGTCTTCTTATCCCGCGTTGAAGGCCTCGACTTACCAAGGACCCGAATCTCCACATGATGGAGGCTGGAGGTCGGGCACATTCGCAGCTTTCTGCACGCCCTGTGCGATCTTTACGCCCAGGACTCTTCTCAGTCCTAAAAGCGGGCACTCAGCGGTACGAGGTGAGCTAACCGTCTTGATCGCCGTATTGGACGCGAACAGGGCCCGTGGAGCGAACGCAGCTTGCGTGCGTAGAGACCAAAAGTGTCTTGGCCAATGATTTCACACGTGAGGCGAGGCATTTAGACCTATTTCCACGAGGCCACTTCATCTATCACACCTGGAGCGTGCGCCGCAGCGTCGCCGCAAATCGCCGCCGCGACCAAAGATCGGCATGTCCAAGCATCGTATCGACTACGGCAAAGGACGAGACTAGAATCGCGGATCTACTTTTTCGTCGCGTGTAGCCTGCAGCACAACAGGGTACTGCATCATATGCCTGTTCTCCTTGGCCTTTTGGGCATTCCTCGAAAATTAGCCGACGAGGGACTCGGAGCATTGCCCGGAAGGCCGACGAGCCGTGTTGGTTAAGCCGTCGGCCCGTCTTGCAGATGGGTGTTTCTGAATTTCATGCCGTCTTGGTAGCAAATCAATGCCCCTTGCGATGGTCCCGGTGGGCATCCCGCGGCGGGGAGCTGTTGGGCCGCATGCGCGCCACCGCGAGACGAGGGGTCATCTATGTATACGCGTATCCTCTCTGCCAGCTTTTTTCTTCGTTTTCTGCTGGAAAGGGCAGGTGACACAGGCGATAGCTCGCAGGATTCTGCCTTTTATTACGAGGCACATCAGCGGTGCAATCCACTGGAAGTGCCGCCGTTCGAGCAGTCACCATCCCTATTCGCGCATGGCGCTTGAGCGCTCTGAAGGCAAAGGCTTGCATTGAACCGACAGTGAGCTGTCGATCGATCACCAGTCGACCGAGCACGGCCTGGCATCACGACGAGCGCAAAGTGCGAAGCACCACTGCTGAAATATGTACGCAAGAACTTCAGATCTTGGACATGAAGAGAGACATGATCCTGTTCCGTAAATACCTTACATACAACATTGCGCGCGTATCATCAACCATCATAAATGCCATGACGTGCATCAATTATTTTCTCAAAAGCGCCTTCAACATGCGCCGCACCAAGAATGTCATGATACATCCGACCATGATCATGCAACGACACTACAATTTTCCTTGACAAGATGCAGCCATCATATGCGACCCTCTTCCCGCCCATCAAACACAAAGGGCCCAGCATCATTCCTCGGCGTCATGGGACCTTGATCGCTATCGCCCATCACTCCCGCCGCGAGGGCAAACTGCGTCGTGCTCGTGGGCGTAGCTGACCTCGCCGCGAGAAGTTCATTCGAGGTTGGATTCTTCGGAGTTGGCGTAGCAATCGGAACCGGTCGGGAAGCAGAGCTCGAGCTCGCACCAGGCAGTACCAATGCGTCGCTTGGTGATAAGTGGCTGCTGCTGCTGCTGCTGTCCGTCTTGGACGTCAAAGACGTATTCTCCATCATGCCGGTCAACTCTTCGTCGGAGATCTCAGCTCTTCCGTTCGTGCTTGGACTTCGCGAGGTCTGCCTGGCTCTTGCATTCGTATCGTCCTCACTTGACGAGCCCGTGCCAAGTTCTTGTGCCTCGCTTGAACCCTCTGCAGCCTGATCTTCCTCCTCGTCGTCCAAGATCTCAAATCCATCCTCGTCCAAATCTTCCGGTGGTTCGACGTCAGCTTCCAAGTCTGCGATAAACCGACAATTTGGACAGCAGAAGTTCGGATAGTTGATAGATTGTATCAGGCTTCTCACGCACTTGTAATGCCAGACGTGGCTACACGGCGCCACGAACAGCGCTTGGCAGGGTGCCACTGGGTTCAAGCAGATCGAGCACTCGGATGAGCTGTTGACAGACGCAGCATCTGAGTCTCGGCTTTTGCTTTTGCTCTTGATGCCTGCGCTCTTCAGTATCCTCTTGTGCGCTGATGTGTTGAACGCGTTGAGACTCTTTTGCCAGCCCCGATTGATCTGTACTCTGATCTTCACGCATCGAAAGATGACCTCTTCGCCTCCTTTGAAGTCGATGCCCAATTGCACCACGTCGCCGTCGTTGACTGGGAAAGGCCTACTTTCCTGGCCCGGCGGGCTGAGCCTTACATGGTTCAAAAATGTCCCACTCGAGCTCTTGACGTCTTTAATATACCACTGCCCATTCGTACACCAGAACTCGCAATGCCGTCGTGACACTACCTTGCTCTTGAAGCCTACGGGCAGGACATGAGGATCGTTGGGCGCGGCGTTGTCCCGTTCCGAGTATCGTCCGACGCGCACAATGCTGTGCGGGGACTCGAGGGTGCGGGAGAGGGTGGTGAATGTGAGCGAGGGCCGGCCTGATCTCGCTTCGACGTGTGGGATGAAGCGGATGGTAGGCACCGCTTCCTTGCTCTGCGCGCCTAAAGGCGGAGCTGAGTTGCTGGGACCAGACTCCATACTGCTGGAAGCCTGCGCTGGTGCCTGTCGGACTGGCGTAGGGCCGAATGCGGTCGCTGCTCGATTCCTCGTCATAGGGCTCGTGTAGTCCGTGTCATCCCTCGAAGCGACTGCGGTCGATGTCGATGTGGGGGCTTGCGCTGTCTGCGGAACCCAGCCGTTTTCTGCGTTCTGGATATGCGACGTCTCTGCGCTTGTGGGCTCGCCGGGAGTGTTTCCGGGAGAGGAGACTGATCTGGCGAGGGTAGGCGCTTCGGAGCGCGGCGTGTTTGTGTTGCTAGCCGACAAGTGGTTGTGCAGGTGGTTATGCGTGTAATTGCGCAGATAGGAGAGACCTCGGAGTCGCGATGGTCGCGTGGGCGAGGACGGCGTCGCAGATGCAGAAACGGTAGCCGTGGTCGGCGTTGCGGAGGACGACAGCATGATTGTGTTGAGAATGCGCAGTATGGGAGTGTTTGGCTGCCACTCAGCCGGACTGGACTACTTCAGCAGCAAGACGTCACTGCGAGATGAAGTACCTGTGCTACAGCAGGAGCGAGTAATGTTTCTAGAACCAGATTGAACAACCTCGACTTACTCCAACTCCCGTTCTTTCCCAGGCAACCGTAGGGATGTGTCGGAAGTGAATGTCAGAGTACTGAACGCGCACTGCCCTGTCCACTTGCGAAGTGTGGTCCGCACCTCTTTGCCGTCCCGCCTGCATGCGGCACATTTAGACTCGCTTCGGCGCTAGCGAGATGTGAAAGTCAGTGTAGCAAGCGAGCTGGGAATACTGGATGCCACTTGATACTTCATGGCATTACAAAAACGAGTTTTCGGGAAAGCTACGCTAGTCGACATGTTTCACGGTGTCTCATGAATGACTGCGAGGTCGGAATCACCGGCTCTGTTCAAGGTCATGATTCATGCAGTGAGACCATAGTGCCAGACCGAGTAGTGTATAGAGGTCAATCAATTGGTTTTGATGTCGAACTTCCATGTGATATCTTCATGCTGGAGATCTCGTGTCAACCGAAAAGCAAGTATGATCACGAGCGACACCAAAACGCCGCGCTAAGCACAATTGCCTACCCACCATATGCCATGCACGAACAATTCGCTCTAGTGAATTCCGAACAACCACTTCCCATCCTACCTTCCAACATTCCGGCCCCATCTCAACGTACTCTGCCTCTGCCTGCCACTCTCCTGGCTGGGACCCGCTTCATCCGCAAACCTGATTCCTCTAGCCAGTGGCGCCTGTCTCGGCTGCTCATCCTCCTCACTGTCACTTTCTTCCTCCTCACGCAAACCCAAGGCACCTTCTCGCCGACGCCTCTCAGCTGCAGTCTCGCCAGCACTGGAGTGACGGTGATGGTGTGGTTTCCAATCGGGAGAGAGGCGGTCCTCGCGCTTGGCTGGAGGCACACGCTCGGTACCGTCGTCCTCAGAATCCTCGTCTGCGGTCTGACTCTGCAACGCCTGCCTACGGCGACGCTCGGCCGCAGTCTCTCCGGACTGCATCTGGTACTTCCTGAGTTCAGCAGACACGTCGTGGAATGGTACTGCCTGGCTGTTCGAATCAACGAGCCTCATGTCGCCGTCCTCATGGGTCTCCGCAGGGTGCAAGGTAGCTTCAGACTCCTCATTGATGACAGGGACAGCGGGGCTTGATTTGCCGCCACTACCACTGGATGCAGCAGCTTGTTCACGGGCGTCACGTCGGGCTTCACGCTTGACGTTCTCCGGCGCGTCGCTGTTCTCCACAGCCTGCGCGCGAGCTTTGGGGTCCATGTTCCGGATCTGGTCGATGAAGTCGGCCTTGCTCATACGCCTGCCACCACTAGTGATGGTAAAGCGCAGGCGAGAATCATCCTCTTCATCAGCTCGCGCCTGCTCCTGCTTTTTGTTACCAGCCCTTGAAGTCTTTGAAGTCGCCGGACCGGGATCTCCAGACTCTCCCTTGCCGTGCTTGCCTCCCAGACCAAGCATCTTTCCCATGCGTCCAACGCGATGCTCGGCCTTGCCAGGATCAGGCGTGCCGCCCTGATGCCGATCAGGAGCCGGGATATCATACTTCTTGATGACTTCGCCATCCTCATCTTCGACGATGATGGTGTTGCCGTACTGGTATGCGCGAGCAGGCCCGTGCTTCTTCTTCTCCTCGGCCTTTGGCTTTGCAGCTTTCTCGGCCCCACCTCGATGAAGTCTTGCCATGGAACCCATTTTGTCAAGTCCTTCGCGCCACCGCCTGCCAGGTCGCTCAGCGGTTTCTTCCACGGCGTGTTCAGCCTTCTCAACATCGTGCTTCGCCACGTCCGCTGGGTCGTGATCTGGATCATCCTTCGTCGGCGCAACGCCATGATTCTCATCCGCGTGCTCTTGATGCATCAACCGCTTGCCCTCTTGCTTCTCAAAGTACTCGCGATTCCTTCGTCCTTCAGGTGAGTGCTCCAATTCGCTCCTTTCGACAGCGAGAACATTGCCCTCCTCATCCTCGTAAACTGTATCATCGCCCTCTTCGAAGATCTCGCCAGAATCCGGTGCAACAGTCTCGCCACTCTCAGGCTCGGGGCCAACATCTGGTTTCTCATCCTTGCGGTTCTGCTTCTCACGATCCGGTGGTGACTCGCTCTTCGCCGCGAGTGTGTCGGAGTCACTGCGTGTCCATGGCTCTTCGCTTTCTTGTCGCGAGATAGGCGCGATTGCTGACTGGCTGATAGGTCCGCCAGGTCCGTCGCCCGAATCATACTTCCTGCCACGCCTAGACCTGTGCCTGCTAGATGCACGAGATTGTGTGCGACTCGGGTTATCCTCCTCCCTCTGCCTACGCAGGAAGGTGCCTGGCGCACCAATGGGTCCGAGTGTACCAGGTGGGAAGCCTCCGTTCTCCTTCTCGTCGATCTCAGAGTCCGAACGTCCAATGGACATGCTACTCTTCGAACGCGACTGTATGCGCGGCAGGCGGTCCATCCACGACGGTCCCTGTTCATTCGCCTGCGTGTAACTCATGGTCAATGTCAGGGTGTTGATATGCTTCCCTAGAGTGAAGACCGCGATGGACGAGCCATGCACCACGATCGAGCAAATAACAAGAAATGTGGTGATTGGCCAAATCGTCTCGATGATGTTCAAATGAGGGAAAGCGGGATCCGTGGGTATTTCAGCAAGCGGCGTAGTGGTCTCATAATGTGTCTCCAGCTCGCCTCTCGCCAGAATGGCCACGAAAATGGCGCCCACGCCAATAGGTCCAAAGTGGCCGGCAAACAATGCTTCGCGCCATGTCTTAATATCCGGAATGATTGGTTTCAAGGCCATCATGATGGGTATGCGACGGAAGAAGAGGACGAGCAAGCCGATCACGACAAGTCGCCAGACATCCAGGTTGTAGATATGGATGTTGTACTGCGCCCATGGGATGATGGTTCCGAAGTACACGAAGAATGCCAAGTTTATCAGCAAATCAATGACGTTGGAGACATGGGACTCTTCGGTCTTTTCTGTAAACCATCCGTCATTACTGAAGCCGACGCCACAGGCGAATCCGACCAGCAAGTCGTCGATGCCAAGAATTGAGCCAGAGCCAGCGCAGAACAATGCGAGCACAAAGTAGAAAACGAGAAACGATTCTCGATCCACCCATTCCTTCTCGTGTGCATATCTGATAGCACGACGCGCAATGTAGCCGACCGTCACTCCGTAGATCGCGCCAAAGATACACTCGTACAAGATAGTAATGCAGATCCAATGCAGAGCGACTTCATTGGCGTTCGGTCGGTACTTGATCAAGTAGAGTGCCAGGTAGATAAAAGGAAATGCCATGCCATCGTTGCATCCGGACTCAGCAGATAGCAAATCTCGAAGATGTTTTGGCACGCGCTTGGCGAATTTGCCCTTGCCGACGACCGAAGAGGCCAAGACCGGATCCGTGGCGGTTACGCAAGCTGCGACGCAGAGACTGTCCAGCCAATTGAGGGATGGATGGAAAAAGGCCCAGATGAACAGACTTGTTACCAACCAACCAAAGGTCATGACCGGTACCAACAAGAATGTGACTGACCGCCAATGTCTTTCCATGTACGCCTTAGGCAGTTCGACTCCCACAGCAAAACATTGCACGACCAGCACAATGCGTGAGAACTCCAAAGTGATCTGATCGGTGTTGCCCCAGCTGAGAGGGTCGATCAGGTTTGCCGCATGAGGGCCGAATATGATGCCGCAGAGCGTGGCCACCGTAGCCTCACCGATGTATAGTCTTTCTTTAATGACCGACGAGCATAACATGAACAAGCTGGTGAAGCCTCCCAAGATGATGTAAACCAGATGCGGTTTGTTGACGTCCAGCTGTTCCCACGCCATTGTGTTGATCAGCTCCCTGCCGGCTGCTTAACGATAGTTGGTCCCTCTGTTCAATTCGTTCCCAAGAGCTGAATTCTCAATACGCGACGTCCTAAGTCGGATAGATTGCCAGTCGCGTGTCGTACGTCTCCGCAGATGCGTTGCGGGCAAGGGTAATATCTTCTGCGATCGGATGCATAAATTGACCTGGTGCGCCCAGTCGCCGCTCCGTCAGGCCTTAGTTGGCGAAGACGAGTGGTAAAGATAACGTTGTTTGAATGTAGACGCGAGGAACGCTGACCATCTGCAAGGTTGATGCCGTAGGCCAAGGCTGATGGTATCGGAACCTCTTCGGCGAGGAGCTGCCGGTCCCGTCTGGCGATTTATGTGGTGATAGAGTAAGGGAGGGGGAGGACTTGTGATAGAAGAGCTAGAAGTAGTAGCGGTCACCGCTACGAATAGTTCTACTAGTGTGGAAGGCGCGAGTGGAATGACGAGAGAAAGAAATGCCGTTACCCAACCTTAAATCCGCTGATCTTGGCGTTTGGCGCGGAGGCGGCGCCTGTCAATGATGATGCAGGATGGTGGTACGCATCAGGTACATCTGCCATCATTACATATACTGTCTACAGTGCTTCCTTCGAATGCTGCAGTTGAAGAGACTGTTCGTCAAACTCAATTATCTGACAGTCACAACACTAAGCTTATACGACGCCAAGACGGCAAGCCGCTGTAAGCCGCCATCCAACCACTGACTACGAAACTCGGAGATCGTCTCAACAGACCCTGCATCTTCTGCACTCACCAATACCGCGACAATGCCGGGAAGAAGGACTGTAGCCATCAACGAGAGGTTATGCAGGCGATGTCAGGAGATTGAGCCGGCCATCACGGTGCGGACAGAGCCTCTCTGCGCGCCATGCTTTGTGAAGTACGTTGGCACGAAAGTGGTCAAACGCATGGAGAGCTTTCGCGTTCGGCACTCTGATCCTGGGAATGAGAGGACACTTCTATTACCACTGTCGTATGGCGCCGGATCTACAGCACTACTTCACATCCTTAGCCAGCATCTGAAAGGTCAGTCCGAGCGAACTGGCAGAACTGGATTCAAGATCCACGTACTGCACGTGCGTCTGCCTGGTGAGGAAGCAGAAGCGGCACTCTCAGAACGCGTACAGTCACGATATCCCGAGCACGCCTATTCAAACGGTTCGCTGGATGAGGTTCTGGATGTTGACGGAGTGGGCGATCTGCTGTCAGGTGCAAGCGATGGGCTCTCGAGCGCAACGAGCTCACCGCCAACAAATATACCATCGGCATTATCGTCGCTAGACTCGGCGACATCACGTGTAGATGCAACGATTATCCTGCTCCGGAAGCTAGTGGTAGCCAGAGCCAAAGCGCTGAACTGCGAAGCCATACTCTGGGGTGACAGCACCACTAAACTGGCTGAGCGGACTCTGTCCGAGACTGCCAAAGGCCGCGGCTCATCACTGCCATGGATTGTAGCAGACGGAGAATCCTTACATGGCGTATCCTTTTACTATCCCATGCGCGACCTTCTTACTAAGGAACTCATATCGTTCGCATCCTTGGTCGATCCAACAATTGATGATCTTCTGGCGACGGTAGAAGTCAAACCTGCTGTCAGCACGAAAAATACTACTATCGATGAGCTCATGAAGCAGTACTTCGAGTCTGTGGAGCAGGAGTATCCCTCGATTGTCGCGAATGTGGTCAAAACGAGTGGCAAGCTGAAGGGGCAGACTCTGGCTGAGGTCGAGATGCAGTGTGAGATGTGTGATGTCCCGCTTGATGGGCAGGCGCCGGAGAGGAGTCGGCTGTGCCACGGCTGTGTTAGAACTTTGACGGTCGCGTGAGCTGCAGGTCGAAGGTCTCTGCCATGACATGCACTGATGCCTTATGTTGAGCCGCGCAACACAGCTCGTAAGACCATGGGAGCTGCACTCCAAAACTGGAGACTTACACGATCCGCCCGATGAGCTTCTGAGAACTGTATCGATTCGCAAGTACGGCTGCGACAAGCAACTGACTACAATCCTGGAACCGTGTTCTACGTCTAATAATCGTTGCACCGAAACGGCTACTTCTACAAGCTTCATGGCGCCAGGCCTTCACTCATCAGACCCTACCGTTCGAGATGTCAGCCACGCACTCCTCTGCTCAAGCTAGTGCACATGATCCGTGTACTGCACATTCTTCAAGGCCACTGGCTTGGCATCATTCTCGATGATGTTGTCTACATTCCACTTGAGATGGTAGAGACCATCCTGAGTGGTATTCGCAGCGAACCAGAGGGACTGAAGCGAACCGCCGTCACTCTCCCACATGGCCAAAGTACCAAACATCTTGAAGCCTGTCGTTGTCACGCTGGTGTTGGTCGCATCTGTAAAGCCGGCCGACACGAATGCTCCTGAACTGGTGTCGATGAAAAGGCGAGTTGTTGTCCATTTCGCCTGGAGAGACGTGTTGGTGGGCTTGACGATCCAGTCGCCATCATCATTTTCTACGACTACGAATAGATCAGCAGCACATCTTCCCGCGTCTCGTGCAAGCCTTACACGTGATGTTGGAGGCCACCTTCGAGCCTGCGGGAGGAGCCCAGCCGAGATACGCCTGTCCATCGGCATAGAAGAGCGGCATGGCGCCGCCACTGCCATAGGCGTAGAAGGTACCTATGTCCTGAAGGTCCAACGTTAGCCAACATCTCGGTCGCAAACCTGCGCCTACCCGACGACTCACGGTGTTTGCTCGCTCTTGGTGACCTGCGGTGACTCTGAAGATCGATGCTGCAGCGCACGCGAGCGCAAAGATGTTATTGAAGGGCATACTGAAAAGAGTTTGAATTGAAAGAGCGTGCGAAGGTATGACGGTGCCATAGCAATGACTTTCCTCGCGGCCACTTGTATACTCTGCCTACGAAAAAGGCCCTGCAACCACAGTACGCGCCGCGCGGCAATGCGTCTCGCTCAACCGTGGTCCTGGTGCTTGGAAGGTGTGCAGCAACCCGAGCATGCAGCCTTCCGGCCATGCCGCGCTTGTGGGACAGTGTCATTTTCGAATCTTGCGTGGCCTCTGCTGTGCTCATGCGGCTTTCCGGTCTTTGGGGACTGTTCGCCGCCGTTTCAATCGCTTTCGGGCGTTCAGTATCCGACGACAGTCCAGGGTTTGGATGCTGTACGGCCGGAGCTCTTATCACCGACACCTTGACAGCCACGCGTGTTAGGCAAGAGACTGGGTCATTGTTGGGCTGCAGGTTTACCGAAACATCATGAAGCTGAATGGATCCTAGAACTGTTCTCGAGCGCTCGCGTGCAGCGCTCTCGAAAGCCGGCTTGACCATCATAATCAAGGCCAATCTCAGCCCTCGGAAACTCGCAGATGACGTCTCGCATTCGCGGTCTCTGAACTATTGATCCTGCAATCATCAGTTGCAAGGACCATTTCCAAGGCCACGAGGTGGCGATCCACCGTATACGCATGCGCCTCAATGCGGGGCCGGCTGCGATTTCAGCCTCTTACCACAAGTCCGAAGTGCATTGCATTAGCACATATGTCCCTATAGGACACTATCTCCCGGAATACATATCAGCGATTCCACAGACCCTGCTCGTCCGTCATATTCACAGCACACCGCTGTCTTCCATAAGCGCTAATCGACTTTACAGCTCACGTCAGGCCGCCATGGCTGTCGATCATGCATGTTCCGTAGCGTCGGTAGAGCCCGCCTTCTGACACTTGACTGCAGATGTCCGAAGAATCGTTCCTCGCATGGTAACGTACGCACGAGAGCGCACATCCCGGTCAGCATCAATACAGAAATGCAGACTTCAGTCCTATATACGGTACCAAACGTCAGCAAATGCGGCCCGCAAAGTACCTCAATTACTCCTTTCGTCTATGCGCGGAACAAGCCATGGGCAAGACTAGATAATCCTACACAGCAGCGGGACGACATTCACTGCACTTGAGGCGAGAGCGGCTGTAGCGGCGTACTTCGACGTGGAGGCGTGAGTCGATTGTGCGGCCGGTCTGCTGATAGCAAATCGATATATCTTCCGACCATGTCGCCAAGAAGGTGAGGCAGTGTCTCGTGTTCCTTTCTCACAGCATTTGCTCTTCGTTGGACTACATTTGGGTCGGGCTCTTTCTAGGCCTATCATTGCTCATCTTATTCTCCTATCCCTCAGTCATGCTTTTACAATCAGTCATATGTGGTGTGCTCTGTCTGAGGGTTGCAGGTGCGAATGCAATCCCATCGGCAAACACGCGGCCACTCTATCCGCGTACAAATTCTACTTCAGCAAACTCAACACTGACGAACTCGACTTGCTCTGGCAACAGCGCAAGTGATCGTTCGACGTGGTGTGATTACGACCTCAGCACAAACTATTACACTGAAGGGCCAAAGACTGGTGTCGTCCGGGAGTACTGGTTCGAGCTCACCAACAGCACAGCCACTCCGGATGGCGTAGAGAGGACTATCCTATCGGTGAATGGCAGCGTTCCAGGACCAACGATTGAAGCAGATTGGGGCGATACCGTGAGAGTCCATGTCACGAATGCCTTGGATAATAATGGTACCAGTCTTCATTTTCATGGCGTTAGGTAAGTTTTCGCGTTCGTTGGACTGAAGAACTAAGGCTGATCGTCATATACCAACAGGCAAAACTGGACCAATTCCAACGACGGCGTTATCAGCATCACCCAATGTCCGACTGCACCCGGCAACACCGTCACCTACGAATGGAAAGCCGAGCAATACGGCAGCTCCTGGTATCACGCTCATTACGCACTCCAAGCCTGGGAAGGTGTGTTCGGTGGCATCGTCATTCACGGACCAGCCACCGCAAACTACGACATCGATCTAGGCAGCATGTTCCTAAACGATTGGGATCATCGCACCGTGTGCTCGCTGTGGGATGAAATGGAAGCTAGTGGCCCTCCTACGCTCGACACCGGCTTGATCAACGGCACCAACCTCTGGACGAGTAACGGTACTACTGTCGGATCTCGGTGGGAGACAGATTTCACCTCTGGCACTTCGTACCGTCTACGACTCGTGAATGCTGCGATCAATACCCATTTCTCCTTTTCGATCGACAACCATACTTTGCAAGTGATTGCCACCGATTTTGTGCCTATTGTGCCATACACCACAGATGTGTTGAGCATCGGAATGGGTCAAAGATATGATGTGATCGTTACAGCCGACAAGAGTGATATCGCGACCGACTTTTGGCTCCGCGCAGTACCAGATGCATTCTGCAGTGACATAAACAACACTGACATCAGAGGTATCATTCATTATGATGGTGAGTTCAGTCACGTCGTTGCTTGTACATGTGGTCTCATCATTGGCAGGTAGCAGGAACACTCCAACTACATCTGCGTATACATACGACGAGAACGACTGCTTCGGAGAAGACCTTTCAAATCAGGTCCCATATCTCTCCCTCGACGCCGGCACCGATGCCGCCGTGACCGATGATTACAACGCCACAGTCGCGTACAACAGCGAAAACATCTTCAAATGGTATCTGAATGGCGAGACTTTCCTCGTGGAATGGCAAGACCCTACCGCGCTTCAAGTTCTCAACGGGGACACCACGTTTACGAGCTCGCAAGGTGTCATTGAGATGCCGACAGCTGACGAATGGATCTATTTGATCATCGAGACGAGTGTGGCAATACCGCATCCGATACACCTGCACGGACACGACTTTTTCGTCCTGGCGCAAGGCTATGGCACTTACGCCGGTGCGACACCGGCATTGCAAACGACAAATCCGCCGCGAAGGGATGTCACGATGTTGCCGGCCAACGGGTATGTGGTGTTGGCGTGGCAAGCTGATAATCCTGGTGTGTGGCTTGCGCATTGCCATATTGGTTGGCATACGGAGGAAGGGTTTGCGCTGCAGTTCGTTGAGAGATACGATGAGATCGCTGCGCTTTATAATCAGACGGAGTTGGAAGATGGATGCTCAACTTGGAACGCTTGGCAAAATGGTGATGGGGTGGTGCAGGATGACTCTGGTATATGAAGTGCAGGTGGGCGGGTTTCTGATAGCATAGCCATTGGCGTTGATGGTCTGGGGGCATGGAGTGGTCAGCGATCATATTTTCTCTACTTAGCAGGCATTCTTCTGACGGCTACCCTGCGCGATTCTGCAATTCATTTCGCTCAGACTCAGCATACGCCGACAGTTCGATTCCTGTCCCCTTGCATCTCCCGACCCGACTTGGCCGGATTTTCGAGCAATTGCACCCAGCAGCCTCTCATACGACCTTGATGAGTATACTCTGCAACCGCCAAGGTGATATCGGTAGTGGAAAGGCGCGAGTCAGTGTGACCTTGCTCTCTAATGTTGACAACCACTCGGCTTCTGCGTTCATCACGGACAGACCGCCATACCTCAGAGATTGGGAAGCGGAAAAGATTGACCTGGAATTGTATTCCATTCGTCCATGTTGGTCGAGCTTGTCATGAGTCTTGCGATGTGTTCGCAATCTTGCAGACTCACGGGGTAGACTCTTGTGAGCGAGCTTCGCGTCAATCGTCTGTCAATCATCTACCAGCGGAATGGTCATTTAGTCCTCACCTGGTAGCTTCCAGATCTTGCCATCGTTGTTGGTGTACATCTGCCGGCTGCCGGTTTGTCTGGGCGAGGTTTTGCTGTACATCTGCCAGCTATCTTACCTTGGGCAAGATTGTTCTCAAGACGGGCGATTCGGCAGTCATTCGATTCCGGCTGATTGCTTCCATTGCAGATAATCTCTCAGATGAACACGAGGTCGATCGGGCAGTCAAAGCCATCATTTCTGAACTCAATTCACCCCCGACGAGCCGCCACTAACGGCACCAGATAATAGTCGATCGCATCCGAACAATCAACCGCATCCGAACAACCAACCGCATCCGAACAACCAACCGCATCCGAACAACCAACCGCATTCGAACAACCAACCGCATCCGAACAATCAACCGCATCCAAACAACCAACCGCGTCAATGAGCAGCAAGCCGTCACACTAAGCAGTCGACCCCGTGAACCCTTCCACCCTGCGGTCTCTGACATCTAGCGCTGGTTCTGCTGCCTTTCTTTCATTGCGCTGTTGTCTGGCGGTGTGATCTGGGTTGTGGTTCCCAAATTGCTGCATGGTGGCCATGATGAATTGCTATGTTTTAGTGAATGGTATCAGAAAGGTACCAAGTTCGTGGAAGTACTTCTCATCGTACTTGCGCTTGACTGTCAGTGTATCATGCACCGGCGAACACCTGCCTTCCCACCGCCTGTCCAGATTGGCTTGATAACGAGGCGCGTCCATCGGTAGAGTCTTCACCCTATTGATGGCAAGAAAGAGTGGAAGTTGTACAGCTGAAAGACCAAGGAACATCCGAATCGAACCCTCCTACAGCGCAATGGCAGCTCGATATCCTTCACTCAGAACAGCTCAACCGTCAATTCAATTCATTTACGCCGCCCGCCCCATCCGCCGCTCTCACATCAAACATGCTATGTGAGTTGGATCTGGAGCACTTCGGTCCGGAACTACCTTTTCCCACGCTCTCTGCACTTCCAACCTGCATCTTCTACACTTTCCTTCACCCGCGCCAGCGGACCAGTCCAACTCGCCCTTCCAGCGAATCAGCCGACTCCGCCCGCGACCGCCACCGCCATGAGCTCGCGGTACCGGCCAGGTCGACTTGCAGAACCACGGCATCTCCATCAAGCTGTTGACCGACACGAGCGGCCCCACTCTGCGGGTAGCAGACAAATCATGACCTTCACAAGGCTCTTGCTTGCGCCTGCAGGATTGCTTCAAGCTTCTGAGACGGTTGAATGAATGCTACTCGATCCAGCTGGCCTCTGTCCCGAGCGACAACACGTTCCGTAATGAGCAAGAGGAGTCTACCCAAGTTCATGACGAGCGCATCTCCGGTCCTCGAGATGACCACGCCAGTCTCGAGGTGAAAGATGGAGAGTTTGCACTTGTTGATCTGTCATCAAGACCATGCAAATCTGCTTCTTGCTGTCCAGCTCGCCGGTCAATCGGTCGGCTCTCCTCTACTGGCATCGCCCAACATGCAGGAGCTCGCTAGTGCCATGGTTGCCAGAGGCCGCCGAGTTCCATTTCAGCCTTTACTTAACGATATGATTCTACGCAGCATGCCACCACACAGCTTTACGACTCTTACACTCTTCAGGACGGTCACCAAAGCCCACAATATCTCCACGAGGTTGGTGACGGTTCAAATAGCAACACTTCACGAACAGACCGTGATGCGTCGATCACCACGGAGGATGTTGATACCGTCGAGGAGGGGCTTTCAGACACCAACATCTCGCTCAACCTCATATCAATCACTCTCGAGAACCAAGACGGTACGCCAATCACCGCGAAGGAGCTTGACACCGTCAAAAAAGAGCTCTCAGACGCCAACATCCCGCTCAACCTCATATCAATCACTCTCGAGAACCAAGCTGGTACGCCAGTCACCGCTGAGGAGCTTGAAACCGTCAAAGAAGAGCTCTCAGTCGCCAACATCTCGCTTGCGCTGATGCCAAGCTTCCGCCACAGCTTCTTCCTCGTCACATCGCTGTATGGGCAACGAGCTCAGGGACAGCAAGACGAAGTGGCCGCGCAAGACAAGATAGCATGGCCTTCTCGCCATCACTGAATGGAACGAGCTCGAAAGGAGCAGACCAAGTGGACTATGAACGATGCCATGACGTTCGCGCCACATTGCAATAGCGCTGTATGGGGAATGAGCCGAAGGATCGCGAGACGAACCGGACCGTGCAAGAGCAGATGACATGCACCACATTCTTTTCAACGTCGCCGCTCGCAAATTCGTTGCCCTCAAGTCCGCCGCTCTTATTTTCGCTGCATGAGTAACGACCTTAAAAACATCAAGACGAACTGGACCGTGCAGGCCAATCCCCAAAGCCCACAACATCTCTATAAGCTTGGTGACGATACGAGCATCGACACTTCACGAGACCGTAGGACCGATGCAATATTCACCGCGGAGGATGTTGCTTTCAGATGCCAACATTCTGCTCGCTACTAGATTAGTCTTTTTCAAACACTAGGCCGGACGCGCCAGTCACCACAGAAGAGCTCGACACCATCAAGGAGGAACTCTCCGAAGCCAGCATCTCGCTGGAATCGTGCGGAGCTTCCGACCAGACGGCAGTGCCCAGGTCGCCAACCTCCAGACCGACTCCGAGCTGGAATTGGAGGCGCTAAGCTTGCTGGCGCTTGCCCGCCGCAAGCACGATGCCGCGCGGTACCTCAACAAGGCCAGTTCCGGGTACTAGTGCAGCAACGGCGGCGTTTACAATAGCAGGAACTTCACCTATATTCATCTACTATGCTGTGCCTTGCAGATGTGAGACGGAGCGAAGGCAGACCGAGGAAGGGGTAGAAGATGTGCAGCTGAGAGGGCAGTGAGTACTCGAACTAAATCCTCTAATGGCGGCGTGTACAGCAGCAGGACCAGGTGGACTGCGGCGGATTCCGGCTGTCCTCATGCAAGACCTGCTTCACCAAGAAGAGAGTATCATGCTCGGGCTCACCATTCACACATGAGACGGAGTTCAGGCGGACCGAAGGCAAAAGTGGAAGATGTGCAGCTGAAAAGGCAACGAATGCTCGGATCGAACCATCAAAAAGCGGCGTCTACAACAGTAGGACCAGGTGGACAGCAGCGGATCCCGGCTTCTTTTCCTGCAAAACATGCTTCACGAGGAAGAGGACATCATGCTCAGCTTCACCATTCACATGGGAGATGGAGGTTGGGCAGGCCAAAGGAAGAGCTGTACAGCTGAAATGACAAGGCTTCTCAGCCTTCGTGGATAGAATCACCGAGTGTCCCTGAGCGACCAGGCTGGACGAGCACATAACGGCAAGGCTTTTCGAGAGGCATTAGCCACATTCATCACGGAAACAATGGACTATACGTTCGTTGCGCCAATCACTGGCCAAGGCGACTACAGCAGCTGGAGCATTGTTAGCAATAACTCAACTCGGACCGTCTGGCAGCGGCATCTCTAACCGGACGGTGACATTTCGGCTTCTTTTCCTGCAAGACGTGCTTCACGAAGAAGGCAGAGGAGGCATCATTTGTGACTTCGAGTTGCGATAATGCTGACCCGTCTCAGCTGTGCATGCGCCGGGTGGAGGGCAAGCTCGTGGTCTTGCCAATACCGTCTCGGTATTGGCCGGATGATGAGCTGGACGCCACCGACGAGGCGTACTACCTCAATAATAGCACAAAGGCGTTGGACAAGTCGCTCTGGGCGACTGAGCACGCAGAAAAGAAGAAGAAGTAGGGGAGATGAGTGAGGCTACGACGGGAGATGAGGCCTGCTATCTCAACAACAGCACGAAGGCGACTGAGCATGCAGAAAAGAAGAAGAAGTAGGGAGGGAGATGAGGCCTGCTACCTCAACAACAGCACAAAGGCGATGGACAAGTTGCTCTGGGCGACCGAGCACGCGGAGAGGAAGAAGAAGTAGGGGAGGTGGATAGCTACGATTGACGACATGCCGGCACCCGGCAATAGATGAATGATGATTCGCTGGACTTCAGCGACCCGACACACCGCCATCGAGTGTGGGAATGTGGACGCAGGAACTTTCATCCGTGGATGCTAGCGGCTTAGATGAGGTTGCGTGAGCTCGGCTGCAGAACTATCCCACAAGCCTTCCATCTCTTGACAGAGTTATGCAGAGAGTGCTCGAGGAAAGCAAGACCTTTTCAACCCTGAATGATCCCCCAACGTTCACCTCAGGGGCACAGCCTGTTTGTATGAAAGATGCCGTCAGCAGATAAGAGCGACAGGTAAGAGAGTCATACCAAAAGAACCGAGACGCGACTGCCCCTGTACGTCAAGCTATCGAAGCACATGTTTGGAGTATTGCTTTCAAAGAGTCTTCCCATCGCAAGGCCGCTTGGAAGTAATCGCGACATCGTCGGACCCGGACACCTTGAATTTCCAACGCAGCTTGCACCGATCTGTCAAGTCAAAGCGCACAATTCAGGGCTGAACGACTTTTTCGTACGCAGCTTACAAGGCAGACTTCTCCACTGGACCGGGTGGGCTGTCGGAATGTCTCAATCTGCAAGCATCGAAGTTGCACGGCGGTGTCGATCACATTTGAGCTCGCTCGCTGACGGCAAGAGTCCTGATCGCTAAGCCAAAGATTTTGAGGACTGAGCTTTGCGTATATGAGATGTTGCTGTTGCCGGTCTTGTTTGGTCTCGAAGTACCGTGTGCCTACGAAGTCACAGCTGCAGTGACGAGACGACCTGGACGTTGAAGATGGGAACGTCAGCATACCTTCGACCAGTTACAGTCGATGAGCGCCCGTTTGGAAGTCCGCATTCCGGCTACCTGGAAAGCCAGCGGTGAAGGGTCTTCCTGTCGTTCCTTCTTGCGAGCGCAGAACGAAAGAGAGAAGGACATTCGACTACGCCACGATATCCCATCATCCTTGAGGCACCTTTCGCTTTCGCTGCCATCGCAGGCATGCTGGAACGAGCGTGTAGTCGAGATATCTCGAGATTCACGAACCATGGTGTAAGAAGAGCTTCATCGGGCAACCTCTCCCGGAAGGCAAGCACAGATAGGAAGCAGACGCGACCGATCAAATGCAAGTAGTACGCCAGCAAAGGCAGTCTTCGAGCATCATTGTACGAGCTCGATGAGGTGGGTTTATCTTCCAAGAGGCCGCGGGATTCGAAACACACGCTGCAGCCTGCTATCGTCAGGTCAAGCAAAGCTCGGCTGCACCAAACCAGAATGCTTTGGGTTTCGCGACTGAAGTGACTGAGAGTTACGTTGTCTGCACGTTGTGGTGTTTACTGCATGTCGCCATCTCGCCTATCATGCAGCCTGCTCGTACAACCGAGGTTGCTGGAGCTCAGCTGTATGTTGATCAGTCAGCACCTTAGCTCTTCGCGAAGCTACACACACAGTATCGACTACTTGCCATCATATCACCAATCTTGACGGGCATACCTCGACTTCTATCAATAACCTCAACACCAGCAAATATGTCGTCAACACCAACTCCCCTCTCTATCCTCGTGGGCACCCAGCCGCTCCTCAAACCAGTAATTGGGCTGGTGTCCTGGCATTTCGTGATGGAAGCTTGGATGTATGCCTACAGGATCCCCGCGATCTCCAAATACAACATCGAGATGCCTCCGGAAAGCACAAAAGAGGACATGAACGCCAAGATCCCGCGCAAGCTGCAGTGGGCGGCCGACAACTATAACCACCTCATGGAGCAGCCGACACAATTCTACGCAGTCGCACTCGCCTTGAACGCCCTCGGCCAGAATGATAAGGTGACGGTGGGATTGGCTTGGACGTATGTGGGATTGAGGATCATTCATTCGGTGGTGCAATCAGTCTCGAACCCAATCATGGTCAGGTTTCAGATCTTCGCTCTGAGCTCGCTGACCTTGCTTGGGATGACTGGGAAGGCCGCCATGGCAGTGCTGCCGTTGTAAGAAATCTTGCGCGAGCGAAGCTCTAAGATTGGTTGTGGACAGACTGGCATGCGCGGTGTGCATCTGGGCTGTGCATTTAGTGAAAGAGGAGATGAAGGACTGCAAATGACATTCGAGTCTCGTTGTTTCCATCGTCTCCCTCCATTTCGGCGCTCGTCTGACAAGCAACGTACTTTCGCACTCGCCATCAAACCAGCAGCGGATCACGGGCATAGGTGAGGCAGTTTTGATTTCTGTTTGGAGACACGGGCTATTCTATGAACGAGGCCGTGGGCCTTCCAGCTTCTGCAATTTCTGCCCGCCGCATCAAACTTGACGTTGACGTCGCTGACACGCCATTCGGCTTTCAGCGTCGGGTTCGCCTCACCGCCCGAGCTCTCACTCCATCTCACCGCCCAAGCTTTCCAGCCACCTCACCGCCCGCCCTGATCGCCAAGACTCCGGGCTTCTTTGAGTCTATCTCGTCATCCACACACCGCATCGAAAAGCGGAGGACTGCAACTTGAACGCCTCCACACGGACATACAAGCAGCAGCAGTCAGCGCCTCGCACCCGACCATCCAAGTACCTCAAGCCAGGTCTTCTCAGGCCTGGCATCCAGTGCTACCGACGCGTCAGGACGGACTCTTTCGTGAATTGGCGCCGAGACATCGCACGAAGGACATCAGCGGCGCGATCTTATCGCCATGATGCAGAGAGTAGGATTTTGAGGATCCTTGCACCGCCACCACGGCATCAGAGCATCAAATTCGACTTCCAGGAACAGCACGGGCCGGGACCAGCTCACCACACCGAATTTGAGGATGGAACGCGATACCTCGCGGCCTCTACATCGTACACAGGGTCCAAATACAGCATTTTCATCACGACAGCTCGCGGAACCGGATGCCAGCACAGCCACAGCATACGAGACCGGTCGAAATCGCTATCTGGACATATTTTCGTCGGATCAGGACTTCTGACACGGCATAGCAAGCGGGACGGCTTCTACATCCCCAGCCACGCAGTCTTGGATATCTCAACGCACAGACGTCGTGGCAAGGCCGTCGATACAGCGTTGGACCCCCCGCGGCGTGGGCGATCGTTTTCTGCTGGAATATCGCCATGTTTTACAGCTGAATTCTCGGATTTTCGCCCATATCTCGGCAACCAGAAGCCGTATGACACATCTGATTGCACGCGCACGATCAGCTCACCGTCTGGGAGAGATTCATTCGCAAATTGAAGTGTGGAGGGGATAGGTTGGACTTTTGACTGTATCTCGCCGACCAGGGCACAGACGGAGGTTTTGGAGGCAGTTTTGGGACCAGCGCGGCGCCTGGAAGCGGATTTCAGCATGATCTCGCCACGACGTCTCGGTATTTCGACCATATCTCGACAACCAGGCACCGTACAGACATACTGAATACAACATTTTGATCCCCATGCCAAGCAGAACCGGGCCCCGGCATAAAAGCTCAACAGAGCCGCCACGAAAGCTCGGTATTTTGACCGTATCTCGACAACCAGGGGTCGCAGAGACTTTTTGGATACACCATTTGAATCCTCGCATCGAGTAGAGTCTAGATATGCAATAAAACCTTTGACAACGCGTCTTTTCGGAGTTTTTCTTATCTCGTGATCCAGAGGTCGGAGAAAGACGCTGAGTAGAGCGTTGGCATCGGCAAGTCGCCAGCATTCATTTGAACCCCTGATTGACTGCAGGCGAGACTTTTGAAGCATTTTCCTGGCGATCTCGCGCCCGTTTGTAGCAAACAGGAGCAATTGTAGCAAACGGGCCCATTCGTAGCAAGGATTTTGTAGCAAAATCGCCCATTTGCTACAAACGGGCCCATTTGTAGCAAGTTGTAGCAAATTGTAGCAAACCGTAGCAAAGGCTTGTAGCAAATGGGTCCCTTTGTAGCAAGTTGTAGCAAATTGTAGCAAACCGTAGCAAAGGCTTGTAGCAAACGGGCCCATTTGCTACAAGTTGTAGCAAGTTGCTACAAACGGGCCGCTTTGTAGCAATTTGTAGCAAGTTGCTACAAATGGGCCCCATACCTTTTGTAGCAAACGGGCCCATTTGCTACAAATTGTAGCAAGTTGTAG